>VXBZ01011550.1:303293-536147 GCA_013399135.1 Heliornis fulica | reverse complement strand
TTTTTTTAGATCACCTTTTGCTGCCGTCACAGATTACTCAGTAACAAGAAATAATGTCATACAGCTCTGTCTGGAACTAACAACAATAGTACAACAGGTACGAGACGGTCTGCTTAGCAATTTATTTTTTCCTACATTGTAAACAGCCATCACCTTTTCATGCAATTTTGTGTTACTCTGTCTGTATCACTGTCTAACAGAAATAAGGGAATATTGTGCTTCATAAATCCTTTATAAAAAGTCTGCTTCCTGGTTTTGTAATACTAGTTTAGGTTGTGCTGTATATATTTCTTCTCCATGTCTCAGTAATAAGATTTATCTTAGGTTCACTGGTCTGATAGCATCACTATAAATTTGTGAAGTCTACTTGATAATTTGTATACTTGATTGCTTATATTTTCTAATTAATTTTTTAATCATGTAGTTCAAAAGGTGTGTATGGGTTGGATTTTAGTCATCTGCTCTTTCATACAGGTCATAGCCTTTATACACCTCTTTAGATGACATATGTCCCCAGAAGGCTATAATGATTTGTATGCGTTTTTTATACCTCCTGCCTTCAAGAAATCCAGAAGTAGGTATTGAGAAGGACTTGTTTAAGCAGCTTCACTTTGGAGTACAATCTAGAGAACCTTCCCTGCCTTTCTGTTGCTTCTCTGTGTGTGGGTTAAGTCTGTCTCTACGGTTGCCTGTTGTTCTGCTGAAATGGAAAAATCTCTTTTGATGCAAGTTTGAAACTAATTTTGATACCAAGTTAAAATAACTTAGGAAGTTAAAGTAGTTCTTTTCAGTTGAGCAACATCATTTACCTTGATGCATCCATTTCTGAGACCAGTTTGCTGATAGTGACTGTGAAGGGCTTTGGGTACCGTCTTATACGATCAGTTGGCCACGCAGCGCAGCAGTGGAGGGAAAGTGGTCTAGAGTTTCCTGTCCTGGCAGTTCAGCAACAGCAGAGGGAAGGAACCGCTGCTGCCCAGTGTACGTTCAGTGGAGTTTTTGCACTTGAAAAGTTGGACCGGAGAGAAAGGGAGGGAGTGGGCTAGGTAGGCATGCTGAGGAACCTTGTTCTGATTATCAGAAGCATCATTCTAAACTGAGCAAATCTAAATGTCTGTGGCCTCTTGGCATGTCTTGTATGATGAATCTCTTCGGTTTATAAAAGAAATGTGTTTTTCCCTAACGCTTTCATAAATGTGTGCAACACTGATGGTTAGTTTGGTCTACCTCCCACCTGAGTTGGAGAAAGCAGCATTGCTAGTTCTGTGTGATCAAGCTTGGGAAATGCAAGGGTTTTTTTTAACTTTTGTTTATTACTATTATTAATCATTTTTCCTCAGTTATGCATGGAGTGTTTGGTGTAGAGATGGACCATGGGCTATTCCCTCCCCACAGATCACACAGAGAAGGTGCCTGTTTGCTTCCCAGGTCCAAAGGCCAAGGGTTGACTGGCCAAGTCCCATCCTTTGTCTGCCCTGCGCTCCTCACCTGACCTCCTGTCATGCCCTGCCTCAAACTAGGACAGAGGTGCTAGTGGTGGTGGCTGTAGAGGATCACAGGCCTTTGTTTTCTTGGCTGCCTTTTGCATGATGTGTCTTTTTATCTGTTCTCTTGTAGCTTGTGCCCTTCTTGAGCTGTTGGAAGGGGTTGGTAATCTGGGAAAAGCAGGCAGGAGGACGGCATCGCTTCCCCTTGGCCAAGTTCCTCATTTTCCGCAGAAGTAGCTGTGTATCACATCTGGGGTTTTTTAATTCAGGGGAAGAGCCACCTAATCTATTTTCATTTGTCCAGTGTTAGTGAAAAAGTGTATAAATTATCAGCCATGACCACATTTCCCAGGTATTAGCCCAATATCAGTTCATTTTCTTACCCATTCCTATTCTTTCCTATCCATGATACTGCTAATTCGCTATGGTGTAGGAAAATATTTCTCTATGTATATTTTTCAGTGTGAATGAGAGCAGTTCAGTACGTAAATTCATATTTTGAAGTCAAAAGGAGCATTTATGTACCTAAATTTAAGCATGTCCTGAAATTGAATTGGGCTGTAGTCAGAAGAATGATAATGAAAAATTCCATTACTAGTCCCAAACACATGTGGTTTGATCTCTACTTATACCAAATGCATTCCAATGTCATGTTTTAAAATGTCTTATTTGAGCTTTTCTTTTACATGAGCTTCTATTATACAGGCTACCCAGAGAAACTGTGGCTGCCCCCTCCCTGGCAAGTGTTCAAGATCAGGCTGGATGGGGCTTTGGGCAACCTGGGCTAGTGGAGGGTGTCCCTACCCCATGGCAGGATATTGGGAATAGATGAGCTTTGAAGTCTCTTCCAACCCAAACCAGCCTGGGATTCTGTGGTCACTGAAGGAAGTGAAAATCTTCATTTTGCTCTCTTAAGGCTGTAAATTGAATGTTTCAGTATCAGTTTGTAAGGTGGATTTTGTGTCTCAGATTCTGTTTTCTTCTGTATGCATGGTATTTTATAGGACTCCACTAACTTACAATAATTTATAATTTACTTTAGAGATATTTTTTGTTTGTGAAAAACCTACCGAAGATAATGTTATAATAGTTCTTGTAACTAACTGCAGATTTTTATAAAGCATAAAGGTTTATTAAAAAATACAGTCAGCAGATTTTTTTATACCTTTGGATTTTTGGTTTTTATAAGATATCCACTCATTTTAAAAACACATCTCCAGTATTTACCATTTCCTTATTCACATCAGCAACTGAACATGGGGAGGACTGAAAACTTGGGGTTTTGTCTTGTTTAATTTGCAGCCAACACTCAGGTTTATTAATCACAAATTATTCTTTAGTCAGGTTGGAGGGAAAAAAAGCTAAATTTAAGTTGCCTTAAATAATTTTTCATGTTTTGAGGGTAACTGTAATGTCAGTGTTTGGGTTGTTAGGTTCCCCCCACCTCCCTACTCTGCATTATCAGTGCTAAATCCATAATCAAATAAAAAAAAAAAGACAGATTAAGGCTCTCTTACAAGTTTTAAGAAAATATATTATTTTTGTGCTTTAACCTTTAAATAATTAGAAAAGTTGGAGTTATAGTACCTAGTTTAAGACAGGTGGAATAAAATGCAGCATGGTCCATGCTTTGCTTGAACTATTTTGTTTTCCATGTTGCTCGTTGCCCAGGACCCAGCTAACAGGCCAGGACACAGTGGACAATTCCCAGGGGAAGCAGGTCCCTCGGAGCACTGCAAGTTATTGTTGTAACCTGCTTTGCATTCCCGCTAATCATCTGCTTCTATGTAGTTGTTTTATTTTGTTTTAGGGATTTTTTTTCCCTTCCCCTTAAGACTCCAGGATATTGTTTCATAGCCACTTCCTGCAGGTTTTCACTCCTAATACCATCCCCCTTGCTGATGGCTTATTTAATTCAGGGCTTGCATTCTTCTTTCATTTTTATAATCAACTCTTCCCCTTGCAGCAGAACACCATAGGGAAAAAAAAAGGGAGGGGGGGAATGTTACGTAACAAACAAATCCATGACTATCATGATTTTTGTGACCATTTCCTTGTGTTCTCTGCTATAGTAATCAGAGCACTATCTGTTCTCTGTTTACAGTGCAATAAGTAGAAAAGGCCTAATACAAAATAGGGATATAAGTACACAGGTTGAGAGGGGTGTGTGAGAGATTCTTTTGGGTTATGCTTTTTCCCCTTTTGATTCAATTATTAATTTAGATTTGTGTTGGCAGAAGGGTTATGGTCCCAAATGTGTATAAGGAAGAACACGAGTGACTCCTTGTCTTTATGGTGTTCATGACAGTCATACTATTGAATTACTTAGTTGGGGTGTTCAGCTTCAGAGGGTGCCAGGAACTGTCCCTTTTAAGTGTGCTTGTTTTGTTTTAGGAAGGTAGCTACAATGATAACTGTAAGGAGCCAAAAATTTAGTGCTTTCTTAGGCAATCTGTAGGTAGTTTTTATTGTCATTCTCAATGCTCTTATTCCTTAGGAACCCATTAAGGTTTCACTAAAGAAGCTTTCTTCTTTAGAATTAAAACTCTGGAAATCTTGGGAATATCTGAAAAGTCTAATTTTGTATTGATTTTGTAAGGCATTTAAAGAAAACATTACGGCTGAACACTGTAGTTCTTATTATTGCTGTTAAGAGTGATCATTAGTACCACTCATCACATGTTTTTTACTTTCCTTAATCAGCTTTCAGAATGATTTGCTGTGTTTATTTAGTTTTAAAACCACTGATGTTTATCTTGAAGCTTTAATGTCTTGTGGGATTTGCTTAGCAAGATGCTCCAGCAGAAGCATAGCTGTAGGATTGTAAACACTCCTTTATAAAAGCTTTGCTGCAATTACTTCGCCTAAACACCTTTTTGAAGAGTGAGACTATGCAGCGGAAGCCAACAGTCAGTTGGCTGACGTGCATCTGGCCTGCACTGTTGTCAGAGAACATACTTCTGACATCATCTGTCTCACGGCAGCATTTGGAGGTAAACTCAGATTTTTGATGACGTGAGGTGTGAACCTGAGTGATGCAGTTTGAGAGCTAGTGGCCAGGGTGAAAGATGGCTAGGAAGGACCAGGACAA
This sequence comes from Heliornis fulica, assembly GCA_013399135.1. Lineage (NCBI taxonomy): Eukaryota > Metazoa > Chordata > Aves > Gruiformes > Heliornithidae > Heliornis > Heliornis fulica. The sequence continues at coordinate 531,569 of VXBZ01011550.1, read as the reverse complement.
CCATCTACCAAAACTCTGTCTGGATATGACAGCTCGGATTTTCAGCTACAGTCAGTTAATATCGTGTACATACAGAAGTACCCTGTGTACTGACTGCCTCAGATGAGCAGATTGGAGATTATTTCCCATTGTAAAGGCATTTCAGATTTGAGAAAGTAAGCATCCATATGTCTATGACCCAGCTGGGCTTCTAGATGTTGCTATCTTTCAGATAAAAGATATTGAAAAGGATCACAAATTATTTCTCGAGTAATGCACTAGTTTTGTACAACATTGCACTTTTCAGTCAGTTGGCTGTAACATACCTGACAGATGTTTCAAATATTAAGCCTCACTGAGATTTTTAAGTGCAGGCTTCTTTCCAGTTTAAAGGATAAAAAGGGAATTTACTTTCTAAGGCCCCTACCCTGACTCCGAAACCAAACAGTAATGCAGAAGTATTTCTATTCATTTTGTTAGGACAATATCAAATGCATGAATAGAGAACAATTCATATCCTTACTACCATAGTTAAAAAGTATCTCTCGCATAATTTTCTATCAAAAATACTCCCTTTTGCTTTTAAGCCCTAGTTATTAAGGACTTTGAGGACTCACTAAATATAACTTTAAAAGTTTGAATTTTAGGTCATAGCGAGTGGCTAATTACTCCTGGCATATTTAGCTAATAAACTGGCTTTAATAGTTTAGTGATGTGAATATTTGATTGATTCCTCATTAAAGCAGCTTTGGGCTTCCAAATTGTTGAGATTTTCAAAGCAGCACGTGCTTGATGGAAACAGTTACGTATTACGTTTTAACACGTTTAATTTAAATTTTCAACATTATTCCTTCCACCTTAACTTTGTTATCAAACATTTGCCAGTAAATCTTTGTTAGCCTACTGTGAGCTATACCCTCCCACCCTGTTTTTGAATACAAATACTTAAAAGGTGAGGAGGCTGCATTCTTGGAATCGAAAATACACACACACACATGCATATATATATATGTGTGTGTGTGTGTGTGTGTATGTATGCACACATAGTGCACAGCTTATACAAAATGCCTCATTTCTGTTGAAGTGGGGTGGCAGGGGGGTAAGCAGGTGTGTAGGTGTACAATCAGGTAGCTAAGTAGATGTGGTGAATAGTTAAAAACAGAACAAAAAATCCACCCCTGCAAACAACACCATGGCAATATCTACCTATAGTATATGGAACCCAAATGGTCCGGGATATGTATGACTTGTAACTCATTGCAAGTAACACTGGCAGGATTTCAGACTCCTTCAAGTGCTGCTCTTACACAACGTTTTCTGTTGCACAAGGTTCAAAGCAGAGCTCAGGAGTAGTGATGTTTCAGGAGACATATTATCCTGCTGTTTTCTTCACATTTAAAAGTCAATGTATAATGTATAAGGTAACATAGAATTTAAAGGATTGTTGGAAATATGAAACTATTTGCTGTTTACAAGAAGCTATGTCAAAGTAGTTTCAATTTATACTCTTAAGCAATGTTTTTCTTTCATAGTAGAGTAGCTTATTTCTCTATAGCACAGTTTTATGGGAAAATTCAGAGTTAATTTAATGTAATATAAAAATTGCCTGAGGTGCTTTACAGTGATGCTTTTTTTTTCTGATTCTGATAGTTTCTTTTTGCTGGTTTATTATACATTTTTTTCCTTTGAAATGGCTTACTTCTAGATATATTGTTGTCTTTTGAGTTAAATTTTTTAAATTCTTTTTGAAATGGGATCAGGTATTAGTTGCCATTGAAATATATACTGTAAAGAGCTAAACTTGCTTAGTCTGAGGTGTGTGATGTGAAATTTTCAAAGTAGCTTATGAAGCCACTGTATGCTCTTAATAGAAACCCATCTTGTAAAGTCTTGTGAATTTCTTAGCTGTGTTTTCATTCCCATTCTTAGGGAAAGTTTCTTTTCCTCATGGATGGAAAAAGAAGAAAAAAACAAAACCTAAAACCCAAACCAACAAATCCAAAATACACCGAGTACATAAGAAGTTTAGTGTCCAGAAAGCAAAAATGGGTTTGTGTTGGATCATTTTGCTTCACGTTTGGTTGTTTTTCTTCCAGATTAATGATTGACAGCCTCTGAACATGGGGAAAAATTAAACACAAAGAAGAATAATTTGTGGAAAAAGGAGTAGTCTCTTTGGTGGGGCATATGCTGGTAAACAGTGAAGCTGTTAATTTTTTCCAAGAGATGGAGCCTGAGTGGGTCAAGGTGATGGTGAAAGTCAGAGGCTGTTGAGATAATTCATGCACTCATGGAAGCACTTTCAGAAAGTAGCAGAAAATTGGTGGAAACTGTAGACAGAGGCGGATAATGTGTTTTATTGTGTCATATGTTTCCTTTAAATAAAACCATTTTTTCCTTTGACCATTTTGGACACCATATCAGTACATGTGGAGTGGCATCAGTTACCAGTTGCACTGAGGCAGGCAGAGGATTCGCTATGCTTCCTGTGGAGTCCTTTATAAATACGAAATTTAATCACTATTAATGATGGATTAAGATCAGGTTGTATAAGTAGAAGTGAAGACTAAGTCTCTGCAATTTTTTGACTCTGGAAACTAATTTCCCTTTCCAGAGATGGTACAGTCTCTGTAACCATGTGCAGCTAAACTAGATTTCACTTGAAGATAGTGAATTACAGAAGCTATGTGTTGCTAGGTAGCTAGCAGAAGCTTTGAGCATGAAAAGGTCTAGGGTCAGTCTTTGTTCTGTTATATATGTGAGGAACGTGTGTGTATTTGCTTAAATCCATTAAAAGTACTTAAAGAATGTCAGATGATCCAATATGAAACCTTCAGTTTGTAGATGAGCCTGAAATGCCATCAACCTTGATATCATTACTTTTTCTCAACTTCAATTAATTTAATCTATTGGCAGAATAACCACCTAGGCACTATGTGAAACAAGAATTATTTTTTTCAGTTGTGTTTTATAAACCAGAATACCTTTTTTATGACAATACTAGAGGAAAAGCAGGAGTGAAAAAAAAAGAATTTACTTACCTCCAAGTAGTCTTAGAAATGACTCTGACAACTGAAGAATGGCACAACATGTCACACTGCAAACTCTATTTTGCAGTAATAAAAGGTTTAATTTTGAATGCATGATGCTTATTTTTGTGAATTAGGCATGTGGAAAAAAAAAAAGGAAAGGCAGTTTGACTTCATTTTTGTCTCCTTTGGATGAAACTTTTTGGCCTCATTTCCAACCTCTCATCTGTTGACAGTTTCAGTGGATTTTATTTTTACCCACTGAGAACATCACTGCATACAGAAATCAACCAAAGAGCTGAAATTCAATTTAGACCATGTAAGCACTTAGATTCTAGCGGGATATATGACCGAGCATCAATGTGATGGTGCTAAAATACTTGCTATGGTACCTAATGGTATACCAGCTTGTTCTAGAAACAGCATAGCAGGAAGAAGCATTGCTCTATATGCAAATTAAGAACTAATATGTGACCAGATCCCAAAGGAATACAAGATGATGTCTTTTACAGAAAGGAGGGTAGAAATAATTGGAAATAGCAAATGAATTCAGAAAGAAGAGAAGAGCTTAGTGAAGACGTTGCATCTTCCTTAATCCAGTGAGGAATTTTTCCCAGTAGTTGCTTGATTTGTGGGTGATTTATATAAGTTGTGTTCAATTTTTACATGAAGTATTCTGTTACTATGGTGATAGGTGCCACTCCATGCAGATTGTTTAAATAAAACTAAGGCAATTCTCTGTATTCAGTAAACTGGGTAATTGGTCTTAGTTTGTACATGAGGCTTATGAACTTAGAGAACGGCAGGTTCATTAAATATTCAGGGAAGTGCTCTAGACTCTTAGGAGCATTTGTGTAGGTTGCATAGGAAGTGTCCTTTTCTGTGGTATTTATTTAATAGCTGGTATTGTATTTTTCACAATAGAGGGTTTTTTTTCCCCTCTCTTCCCTTAGTATCTCACGTAGTGTGTGCTCACCATTCTCTTTTCTCTCATCTCCGTTGGTTCTTACGTATGTTTCCAGTGGGGGAGGACAGAGTGGGTTGCTGCAGATACAGATGATCTCTGGCTTCAGCGTGTAAGGGCAGGGAATAATAATAGAGGTAGGATGCCACAGACCCAGTGTCAAGAAACTGCAGAGATTGAATAATTGTAGCATAAGCGAGAAAGAAAGCAAATATATCTGAATGGCAGTGGGAAGAAAATCGACAGGATTTGTGTAGGAGGTGTAGAGGAGTTGAAAATGGCACCCAGGTTGTGAGCTTGTGGGACATAAGGTGGTGGAGTTGTTGACGGAGATAGGGAAAGAAGTGGGGAGCAGGGAGGGTTTGGGAAGAAACGTGATTTTAGCTTTTCAGCACACTGCATTAGGGCTGGTGGCAAATATCCAGAAGGAGATTCTGAGCTGCGAATGTGAACAGAAGGGACGAGAGATCTGTGACTCATCTACACAGAGATGATAATTAAAGCAACATGGTTTTAGGAGGCTGCTGAGCAATACGGAAGAGGTTGCAGAAAAGGGGAGACTTGAGGACAGAGTTCCCTGAGACTGTGGCAGTCAGAAGGAGAAGGAACAGCCATAATAGGAGGGAGACTCTTTTGGAGCAGCTCAGTGCAACAGAAGCCAGGGAAAGCACTTATTTTGGGATGCCCGATTAGAAATGCAGTATAGCTTTTTAACAATGACTGCATTGTATTAAAAATTCGTTTTGTATGTCAACATCCTATGCAAGCACTGCCTTCGTGTACAGCTTAGGAGGAGCTTGCTGTTGCATCTGTTCCAAACATTTTTAATTGTCAGTGTCCCCAAGGCCCACACTTTTTGTATCCAAGGTCCTGCTAGAGCTCTTAAAATCTAAGATGTGGTAAAGCACTTCAGGAAGCACTCTGCCTGTATCACACATAATTCTTTGCCTGTTGCAGGAGGGGAATGGTAGATGCTTGCCACCTTCTGCAGTTTTGGGGGTATTGAAGAGTGTTTTGTCCCTGGTTTTATGAAGGGGAATTGGAGGGCAGGGGGTTGAACAGACCTGTTTGTCTGCAAACTTGTATTTTATTATTCCAGTGATTACCCAGACATATGTGTAAATCACAGTCTGAGCAGAGTTCCTTAATATCCTTCAGTTTTCCAATCATCATTAGAAGATGACATTTTGCCATAGCCTTTGTTATATGAATCAAGTTTATTATTTCAAAATTTTCACTGCTTAATACTGCTGGCAGCTGTATTAGATATATTTTCCATGCATTTTCTAAGTAGTGAAAGGCTAAATTAACTCAACCTAACTTACCCTTTTACCTGTTTGGTCTAAAAAAAGTGATGAAGGGTGTAATATTAAGTGAAGATACTATGAAAGCTATAACACTTTTGCTTTCTTCATTTGTTGGAAAAGAATTAGAATTTGCAATCTCTGTTTTTGAGGACTTGTGAGAACCTTCAGTGATGACTCCAGCAAACCTCAGTCCTGTGGCTCTCTTGCCATAGCTGAATTGGGCAGAATTCAAACCAAATGAGCCTTTCTAGAGCCAATGGCATAGATTCTCTGGGTCTAGTGACACTTGAGCAGGCTCAAAGTGGGCTCCTTGAAGCCCAAACAACTTTTCTTTGATGGCATGTTGCTGAGGCTGAAGGGATTGGGAGTTATGATCTGAGCATTCTCAAGTGAATTATTTTCTGTTTTTACTAATTAGCAAGACCAACAGACCATCCATTTGACTTACGCTGCTATTAAAGGATTCGGTTACAGTTTTAATCAATTTGAAAAGCAAAAGCATTTAAAGGATGGTTTGGCTTAATTCCAATCGATGGCTACATTGCTCAAGAGGGATTTTATGCCAAAAGTTTGGCAATGCTTGAGAGTCTGAACCCTGTTTTAGCAATCATGTCATTATTTTTGTTACAAATAGGGAATTGGAGTTACACAGTTTAGAGCATGTTACATGTCTTCAAAATAATGGTGACAGCAATTCTATCAGACGTGTTTTTAAGCAGTACATAAAATCTGCCTGTTGCTCTCTTAAAACTAGATGTGGAAGAAGTGTGGGATTGCTTGTGAGAGGTGTATTTCCCAGGCAATTTCACTATTGCTTTTTAAGTTGTGTTTCTAGCCTTGCCTACATTTTATCAGAAAAATAGCAGTAAAAACAGTAGCACATATACAAACACACAGGTGTAAATTGCCTTTGTGTAAATACATTGGACTGCAGAGAAAAACAAATGAAAGAAACAGTGAAGAAGCTCCACAAGAAGCGACTTGAAAGCTGCCTGGAGAGCAAACACTTTCACAGCACGGTCTTGTTCTCCTCAGGTTTCACCAGTTGAGTCCACGTCTGTCTGTAGTACCATACAACCTGCTTTTGGGCGATGATGCTGTTGTATGAATTCATAAGGGACCTTTTTGGGCTAACACATTACATGAGAATCAGGAGATCTGTTTTTTGTTCCTGACAATCATGTAGCATGCTTCTGTATCACTTCTGCTTTTGAAACTTCCTTGCCTTGGAGGGAAAAAGAAAGCAGGATGGCTACATATACATGAGCAACTCAACTAAGGCATTCTGCTGAAAAGAAAATACAAAGTATTTCATGCCTCTTGAGCACTCTGATCTAAGGATTACTAGAAGTGCTGAAATGTTGCTGATTTGTTGCTGAAAGAACTAATAAACATATTTCTGCAATTCTCCCATTTTGTATCCCTTAACTATTTGTATGTATATATTTTCTAAGCTAGCATAACTTTATTCTGAAATCACAGATTTCTCAGGTGCTTATGACTGCCAAGAAGAGTGCAGGGCAGCAGCTACCTAGAATATGTGGCAAAACCACAAATAATAGCAATAGTAGTAGTACTTCTAGTGATAATGATGATGATGATGATAATAATAATAATAATAATAATAGCCTGCAAGAACCCTGAGAAGAGGAGTGTTTGGCAGGTAATTGCAGTAGGTAATTTGACAGGTTGCCAACTTGGACTTGTAAACCAGATCATATATATGCAAAAATAGAAGTGTTTTCTACAGACTATTATCCCATAGGTATGGTACTGGAGAACTGCATGAACATTTTTCCCTGTGTGTTATATGAGAAGCAGGATGAGCTGGCAGGTCTTACTAGATCTCAGTACTTCACATATTCGGTCCAGATTTAGTCAACTTGGGTGCAGAGAACAGGACTAAATAATAAGAAAAGTACTGGTGTAATTAGCTGACCCCGTTCCCCACTTCTGTGACATATTAAGGCAGATATTTAAAATAAAGTGATAATAGTGAGGGGGAAAGAGAATAAAATGGAAAAATAAAGCATCGTAAAACTCTTGGAAAATAAAATCTCCAAATACTTGTGTTTTATATATGTTGCCTCAGGTTGGGATTTGTTCCAGCCACGTCTGGGTCAGGGATGAGTGAGATGAGTTGTGTACATTCTGCAGCATTGTCACCAGTCAGTGCTGTCTCATTCAGCAGGTTTAATTTAAATATCTTTAACAATAATTATGTAAAACATTGCCAAGGAATCTTTGCAGATTCCATTTTTGGTAGAAATAATGCAGAAATGTGGCTATGAATGTCAGAAATTCTGGAAGAAACTGAAGTGATGCCCCTCAGTTGCAGTGTCTTGCTAGGCTTAAAAATAAGTTTTAAAAGTATACTGGGTTTGAAAGTGCAGAAGTGTCTCCCTGTTTGTTGTGGTTTGTTCTTGCTTTTCTGATCTTCCTCCCTTAGTTAGTAGCAAATCACAAGCTTGTGTAGGAGTAAAGCTTGGTTGCAGATTTTTCTGTGTGTTTCTGCTTTTCTAAAGTAGAAAAAAGTTGATGTTGAACTCGCATATGATCTGTTTCTTACCTTAATTGCAATGTTTTGATAGTGTGGTTAAACAGGTATTTAAAAGATCTTTCAGGAAGAAGATATGGGCATGCAATCTAGGATGGAAGGAAGAGATGTTCTTCAGCTGTGGGTGGTATGCTATTAAGAATACAAATTTATTTCTAATTGTGTAATTAGTGACTTTTTATAGTTCTCAAGTGCTTTAAGCTCTTTTAGTTGAAATGAAATGGGTATGAAAAAGCAATAATTGTAAATGGTAAAGGCCCCCAGTAATAAGCATTCAGCTTATCATTCTACCTAAGGGATATCTGAAGAGGGTGGGCACAGTTATCCTCAGCACTTGCTTAAAGATAAAGCACAAAGCATTGGAGTGACTTAACAAATCTAAGGGGAAATAAACTGCTATGAAAGCAAGTGACATGTAGGTTTTGCTTTGGGGATCATTCAGAAGTAGTCTCAATTTTCATCCCCAAGGATGGCTGCAGGAAGTTGAAACGAGCTTGCTACAATCCAGGGACCAGCTTGGTGACCTTTTCTAGGTTTCTTTGAATCCTAGACTTCAGGGCTGCTCTGGGCTATGCTGGCATAGGTTTTTTTTTTTCATTTCCCTGAGTTCATGCTTGAATTATGTTTAGTTGGATGTCATTCATGTTTGGAAAAAATATATAGTGGGATTGTTTTTTACCTATGAATTGCAGTTTGGTTTTTTTCGAGTTTTACTGTCTCTTATGGTTTACCAAAATTATTTTTTCTTTTGCCTAGACATGGAGATGTAGCATCAAAAAATCGACTGTTTGCTATGTGATGAACTCATTTAGCAATTCCTCTTTACAGACCTTGGATTTGTAGGGAATTGTATGTTGAGGATAGAATTTAAGAGTGACACTGCCTGCCCTTATACATAGACTGGATGCCTGAGAAGTTTTCCGATTTCACTTTGCTGACTTTTCTAGATTCAGAAACGTTTTATGCTTTTATACATATATACTCTTGGTTTGCTAGAAATAACCATATTTCTTTAGCTTCCTTCAAGATTGTGTTGGAACCATTTAGTTTCAAGGATGTAGCAGTGTTTCTGTGTTATTTACTGGTTTCTTGCTTGTAATAAATAAATCCCTTCAGCATTTAAGAACCCAGAATTACTTTTCCTTTAGAAGTGAGGCTTCTCAAACAGTATTGTCTTTAAGCTGATTGTTTAAAGTCATAGTAAACTCTTCCTATTGCCAACAACTGCTTATGAGCACTTCTTTTCCTTTTAATTCAGTATAAATGTTTCAGTCTCTTCCTGGTATTTTTGCAAAATGATTCATAAGAAATCATGCAGAACATAGATGTATCTGTATTGAAAATGTTACACGCCCTCCCACATATAACAATGAAATGTGTGTTTTGCCACTAAGATTGCAAATACTTCATTGATGTCTGCATGTAATTAAACATGCTAGGTTTTCTTTCGGGCTGTACTTACTGGCAAATGTTTCCTGAATGCCAACAGCTGTTATTAGGAAAATACTCCCTGATCAACCTGCTGCTTCTGCATACGTTGCTTTATACACAGCTTAAGTACATACTAGCTTTTCTTGCCTGAGTAGCACTGGAAGCTTTGCAGGGATTAAAACTCTCCTCTTTTTTTATTTTTTAAACAGTTGCATAAAACAAAGCTGGTTTTCTAACCAGATAAACTGATTTTAAAATAAAACTTAGTCACACTTTTCATGTGTGTTTTTGGTAACATATAAAGCATTTGTTCTTAACAGAGCTTGCACTAGTGACCATGAAGCTACAGCATCCAACAGACTTGGAAAAAAGTGGTTCCTTCCCCACAGTGTTTCTGTTTCATTTGCTCTCTGCCTAATTCCCTTTCTCTATAGCCACCGAGATTTTGTCCCATTAGAAAAACTTTCACAGCCCCCAGTTTAGTCTGTTGAGTCTTACTTATAGAATCTGCCTTATGTGCTACATAAGGTGACAGATAGCAATGTGCTTGCAGAACCCAGCAGGCTGTGAGTAATAAGATGGTCCGACTCAAGGTTACTGCGTGTTTTGTATTTAGTGTTTGTCTTCCCCCCACCCATTGCACGGAGTGTTACAAACACCCAGTGATTCCCTTTACTCTTCTTCCTCCTCCCAGGGTTTGGCACGGTGTGCAAACATGTGTGTTCAGCTCAGCAGCAATTGTTCAGTTTCTTTTTCTCTCCTACTTACTTAAGGCTATTGCTGGTACCTCTGTTTTTCAGTGTTACCACTAGAAGTGGGCTGTGTTTGTCCATGGTCAGGGGCTGCCGGTTGAAGCCGCTTGTCTGACATACATGTCACTAGCTGGTATGTGCCAAAAGGATACAAAAAAGTGGAGAAACATTGTTATCTTAAGGAAGGTACCAACAAGAACTAGTGAAAGGATATAACCTTTAATCGCTAGTTCCTTTCTGTGAGGGCTTCACACTTTGGTTACATGAAACTTTCCATTCTGTTTGAGACTTTGATATCTTCTGTTTCATCCTAAAGACATTTCAATTCAGAATATAGAAACAGAGAACGATTGGATCAATGTAACCTGCTTTTTCTGCTTTACTTTCTCAGGATTGCACAGTGTATGAAACAGAGAACAAAATTCTTCATGTGGTGAGTAGTGTTTGGATTTCTATTAATAAATATATTTGTATGGAATACACAGAATTAGAGAGTTATATGTTTTGAGCTTTTTCTATGCAGTGCCAGTGGGATACTGATGTAGTCTGGGTATGACTGAGTGAATGTGTGGAACTACTTCTGAATAGGTAATGCTGTTATGGAAGATGAATTTGGCATATGAGACACCAGGAACTTTGTAAGGGCATTTGTTTCTCTGGCTCAGACCCATCTGTTATTTGCAAACCACAGTCATAAGAATTATTTTGAAAAATGGTGAGGTTTTTTGAGAAAGCTGGTTGCTAGGCTTTTATGAAAGCAGATATATTTATGTTGGTCGTACAGCTTCTTTTATACAGCGTTATTCCATGGGAGCATGGAATCAGCCTAGCAATAGGAAAAATAATGTAATTCTTTCCTTTTGAATTCTTAGCGTAAATGCAATGTCCTCTTTCAGAATCTGTCATGCTATTGATAATGAATAAAGCATATGAAAGTCATCAGGGCATTAGAACTCAGGATTGGTTTTAAAGGCTGGTACTTTGGTGGGGGGAGAGTCAAAAGCTTGAGTGAACTTTGAAAACTGCACCTAAGGCTTAAATATTAAATTGTTTTTCATGTTCTGGCTGTAGTTTAGTGACTATTAAATTAACCCAGAGCTGGTTTCAAAAACTCAGCTATAAAGATAGTCTTCCTAAGAGTCATTAATTAATTGGTTTATATGTTCACTGTATATCTCATTAGGTTTTGATATCTTACTTTTCTTATTGCTAGAGCTGAAGTGAGAAAATACTTGATTTCTTTCTATTATAACATGGGCTTCACAGTAAATTTAACTATAGGTTTGGTTTTCTTCTGTGCTTTAATATCAAATGCTTGGTAAGCTGAATTCTATAAGCTTTTGATGCTTTTATTTCATAGTGATGTGGAATAAAATCTCTCCTTGTGTCTTAAGTTTCATTGTCTTTTTTTCCCTGTGGGACACATAGAATTAGCAGTTTTAATGAGGCTGACATCATCATCTTTGCTAGGTTGATCTCTGCAAGTATTTAACTAATAAAGTTTTTAATTGCATAATCTTGCTAAAAGTTCAAGTGCTTTAAGTTTGAAATCATAGTTAGCCTGATTTTCAATACATACATGTTTTCTGCAATAGGAGCCGGGAGTTCTGATGTCTGCTATATACAGTATGTATCTTCTACAAATTAGCGAAAAGGATTGGAAAGGGAGCTGGTAGGGTTTAGAGATGACAAAGTATCAGGTAATCCAGTCTCTAACAGAAGATTTTTGAGGAAACCAAGAGGCATTCCTCTGAGATTTATGAGTGCACAAATTGGAGACGTGTTTCAAAAGTTCTATTATATCATTCAGACGCACATAGGCTTATTTCTCTAACCCACAGTAACTTCATTGGGGTGACAGGTGGATATATGTATTATTGTGAAGAGCTTAATTAGCTTCTACGATTAGTCCTTAAGCTTGCAAGGAAACACGAACAGGGCGCTGAATGTTTTAGTGAAGCCTGGGATTAGAAACGCCTGTGTGTATTACACAGAATTTGGATCATTTCCAACCATGTTGCATTTCACTTGGTGGATGGGATTTCATGAGGCAAAAGCTGACCAACAGCAATCAAGGAAAGAGATAATTCTGTGATTAAACAATTAAAAAGATAGGAATTGAAATAACTTTTTGAATTTGAAAGGGAGTATTTTACGTGTAGCTGAAAAGGTTGATGTTAGAATTGCAAGCAGTCATGCTTCCCTCTAACCTCTCTCCTTGGAAGACAGAAAAGGGTGTTGTGGCTTCAGCCCATTAGACAATCTGGGAAGGAGCAATCTAATAAATACAGGGGAGTCTGATAATCTAATAAGTACCAGGGAGCAATCTAGTAAGTAAATCCAGGGAAGAGCAATCTACAAAGCTGCTGATGTTAACATCTTGAGAGAATGAGTGGTATTTTTTTTGCCAGTGTCTGTGAAAAGAGGACAGTAGAGATATCTTATAACAGTATTTGTATACACAAGAACAAACTAGGTTAAGTGTTCTAGAGGGGGATTAGGAATTGAAATCTCCTGTTATAGACTGTGCATCTAGTAAATTTAGATGTGAATGTTAAAAAGAAGGTTCTCTGATATGAAAAGAATAATAGTAAGTTTTGATGATTGTATAGAAAGAATCTTGAATGAGAAATGCTGGGAGAGCTAAGGAAAGACTGGGAGGAGAGGACATGCACACAGATATATACGAATTAAAATCTCTCTTCTTAAATGTGAAGACCAAGCTACTGCAAGTCCATTGCCTGAGTATATTACCCACCTGCAAACCATGCGAACCCCAGGAGTTAACATCCAGGTGCCTTTGAATGATCAGATACCAACATACAGCTCTGTTTGCTTGGAAGCCAGAGAGGGAATTGAATTAAAAACCGTGTGCTCACCCCATGTGATTTCACATCCCACTTCTCTTCATGACACAAGGAAGCAAGGTTCCTCACAAAAGTGAAAGGCAGTGATTTACAACTAATTAGCATTTCATGGGATTAGCCTAAGAAAATCCTTGTTGCAAGGTATTGTGATCATTGAGGACTGAAGTAAAATTTTAAGAGGCCTTTCTTACATAAGAAAAAAAGAACTGCAGCTGTCGAAATGAAAATAAATTAAATTACAGTTACGTACTCTTATTCTTCAGGACAACAGGACATTGACTACCTTAAGAGCAGATCATTCGATCATAGTTGATTTTTGTCTGCATTACCTGTTGGAGGTCCAGGGGTTTACTGCAGGTTGAACCTGTGTTCTGGGTTGAACCTTTCCACTGTTCACTTGGCTCAGAGTGTTATTTTGGACTCGTTTGCCATGGTTCAGGGGCTGGAGCTCTATAAGCACACATATCCTGTGGGGATGATGCTTGGTTCTCCCTGGAGTGAGCCTACTTTGTTACAAATCAGGGGGCAAGAGGGTGTGTGGGCACAGGTAGGAGATTACAGACCACTGCTGCAGCTGATGTGCTTGCATCCGTACCTCCAAAGTTAATCTGTCACTGAGTCTTCATGTATGGTGGAGTAGGTGACATTCCTCACCAAAGGCAAGATCCTCAATTAAATGGCTAATTGGTCTGTTTTAATTAGAGGAAAAAAAAAATAAAAGTAGTTAATTTGCTCATATTCTGATGGCAGTAGTTTCTTTTGAAAATCAAATGAATGCCCCCTTTGCTTTCAGAGATGAGGGTGTTCATCTGGAGAACCTGCTGAATCACCTGATCCATAGATAGTATCTTTTAATGTCAATAAACTTAATTTGATGCAAGCTACTTTGGTATCTCCAATAAGTTTAAGAAATGGTATTCTGTGAAGACAGAACTGCATAGCTTCAGATTATATTCAAGAAAGAAATATTTTTGTTTACGCCAAGCAATTCGAGATTCAAATGCTATATAAAAGCCTTTTGATTGTCACTCACAATATTAAGTATAAACTAACCTGTGTTGTTCAACTAAACACATAAAATGTATCTAAAGCAGAAGGTTTAACGGAAAACTGATGAAGTTTTTTAAGAAGAAATTACTTACTTTGACTTGTTTATTTCCTCTAAATGGAGTTGCAAAATGTGTCTGGCAAAAAATGTCTCTTCTATGATTTTATGCCCTAGAATTCCAGATGTTTTGAAACAATTTTAAAGACAACTATATTTCTTAAAGTTTGGGATTTTTTTTTTCCTGTGGATTTGTTGACAGAAAAACTTGTTTTCTGTGGAATAAGAAGCATAAAACCACACAGGAGTAATGTGTTGGTTTTTCTCATAAAAATGTTGATGCTTCTGAAATACTCATGCATACAGATAAATGCCGTATATTTCTACCACTTGATTTCTCAGTATGCTTTATCCAGGTTACCTTTATCTCAGTAAGAGATGTAATAAATACACAATTAAATAATAATAATAGAAAATTCTTTGTTAATATAAACAGGAAGTAAATATTATCAGAAGGTAACACCAACAGAAGTATATGGAAGCAAACGGTATTGACTTAAGTTCAACAGATTTTAAGAAACAGTGGGCCTAAATATAAACCTGCTCTGGTAGGTGGGTTGGACTAGATATCTTGATGAGGTCCCTTCCAATCCCTAAAATTCTGTGGAAAGGACAAGCCATAGGTGATGCTTCCTCCAAAATTGGAAATTGGTATGCTCATGCTAGTTTATACTTAGAACCTTTATACTGGATTAATTTGAGATGATAAAACATACGGAAAACTGCTCGAACGGTATTAGTTCTGCTTATTTGGGGAGTTATAAGTTAATCGTTGTGAAAGTCTGAATGGAGCTTTAAAATCTTTGAAAACTAATACATTGATTCCATCCAGCTGTTCCAGGCTGTATATGATGGAAATATCAAGTTCAGATTAATCCATGTGAAGCAGGACAGTATTAAAGGGAGAGCAAAGCCAGAAGGACTAATTATAGAAAGTAGAAACTGGGCTCCAGTCAGATTAATAAGAAGTTTAGGCTGAATTTTCTGTTTAGCTTAATTCTATAAAAAAAGAGGTGATATTCCTAAGGAATTTCACTTTCTTAAAATTGAGCTGATTTTCCTGCAAAAAATAAAAGTTTTTTCCAGTTGGAAAACTGGAGAAAGTAGAGCGACAGTCTGAAATTAATTTTCGGGGTTTTTGAAAAACAAATGAGCTTTCTACATTAAAATAGAGCTATTAATTGAAAAAAAAACAATTAATGGATCAGATTGTTCTCTTTTTGCTAAGAGCTTTGCAGAAACCACGGTGACAAGAATTCACTCCTGCCCACCTTATTTGAGTATTTGTTATAGAACTAAAACTGACTAAGAATGCATCGTCAAAGGTATCATTATGATAGTCTTATAAAAAAAGTAAAAGTAGCCGTCTGCTTGCAGGCACTTTGCAGATTGGGTCCAGCAAACCTCACTCTATGAGAAGCCTCTTCCCGCATCTAATATTTAATTCTCTGTTTAAACCTCACAGATGTACAAACACATGTCCAGGCCCAGCCAGTTCTGAGATTGCTGAAGTTACTGAGGTGTTCCCTACATCAAATGTTCAACAAATGTTATGGACCAAAATTAACTGATAAATAATTATGAGGTTTAGCTCAAGCTAAGTAGACTTTATCCTGAATGCTCATGCAGCAACTGCTTTGTCTCAGTGTGCTGTAACCAACTGACCTTTATTTTTTTCTCCAAACAGTTTAAGCTTGACGTTGCAAAGACGTTTTTTCTTATTTTAAGCCTGAATGTCTGTGTTTCTCATTGACATCATATACCTCATCCAAATAACAGGTGATAGGTTGATAGAGGAAGCTGGCTCTTCTCTTGCCCTCAGCCCTGGGGAAGGTGTTTGAGCCAGGGCGCTGTAATATTGCAAATACTTGGCAAGATGGATTTAAGCTTGGGCTGTAGCCTGGGTAAAATTAAGGACAGGAACAAAACACAGGTGTGTTTGCTTGACAAGAAATGCTGTGTGACTCTGGAGCTGCTTGAATTGAACAGATAACAGATGAAAGTTTGAGGAGGCCCTGGCTTGTGGAGGCCTCTGAAGCTAGCCGTGTCCTAAAGTACTTCACTTTGCTGCAGAAGACAGACATGATTTTCAGCACAAATTGAAGTAACTGCAGGGAATCTGAACAGATGCAAATCTAATTTAGTTACATTTAGGTCCTCATTCACCTGGTTGAAAGAAGGGGTGATTGTGGAATATCTTGTCAGAACTCAGTAGACTACAGTCCAAAAATACAGGTAGAAACCAAGTATTAATTTTCATGCTCTGGGGTGTAAACTAGTTGCCTACTGAGTGAATGAAAATGTTTCCGCTTGAATTTCTAACAAACAACTAGATGATGTATAGTGATATTTTTCATGCTCCTTTGAACCATTTAGTTTTGCACGTGAAGCCTGCAGTGTAACTTCAATCTGCAATTATAAGTTTGTCACCAAGTAGAAAGAAGAGTTTATTGCCGAAGTGAAGTGATGAGTTACTGCAAAAGGGAACTGAATTCATTACTTTGTAGTGACAACAGGGACTGTGTCACAAAAAGAGAAAATGTAACCATCTGTTGATTTCTCTCAGTTAATTTTGTCCAACTTGCCTTTTTCTTGTTTTGTTTTGTTTTTTTTTTTTATTTTTTTATTTTTTTTTGTTTGGCCTGGCCAAATCTCTTTTTGGTTGAGCTGCTTTGCATGCTGGAAGCTGAGGGCAGCTTGAGAAAGGCCAGGAATTTTTAATGCCTGCTGATTTTTGTAGGAGCAGTGGGATGATCATTCTCTTGCGTTTTATTGTAGCTAATACTGCACTGCAGTGGGGAATCAGCAGTTACAAAAGACAAAGGATCCTGATCCCTTTAAGAATGTTTTCATAAACAGGAGTGTAGTTTTACAAAGTGACAAGTTTGAGAGTAAAGGGCAATAGTACTGTCATCTGATTTTGGTGAAACTGGATGGCATGCATTTATGTGGCACAGCTTGTGCTGAGCAGTTATGCTGAAAAAAAGTGTATTCATAAACTGTTTGGAACGAGGCGAGTAACAGAAGTGTTTTGTGTGCATGCTTTTCTTGCTCCCAAATTAATTGAGTGGCCTATATGCAAAATATTAAGTCAGTCCACTGCTTTCCATCAAATAAAAATAATTAAAAACATTTGTATTAATAATAAAAAAATACAGTAACAGCTCCCATAGTATTTCTTCCATCTATGTTATTTGTCAAATTTGCTTTGCATCAGCCAAGATGAAAGCTTCAGTGAAGCCTGGGGAGCTCAGGGAAAATTGAGTCAAGCTAGAAATTCAGTGGCATCAAACATAACTTCGGATTTAGGCAGGGAGGTTGCTGCAGTGACTGTAGGATGAACTTGATGAAGCACACTGTGAAGTGTTTAGGAAGAGAAGCATAGAGAAGGTAAAGGCTGTTTACTTATCTACGTACAATAGCACGTCGCCTCTGTTAAATTGCTATCATTCCTGTTCCACGTGGCAGCATCTCTGGGAAGGTCCCAGAGATGCTGCCACATGGCACAGGAATGCTACCTATTCAGTGGATCAGGACTGTGGAAGGTCCTGATCCACTGAATAGGTAGGCTCAAGGCCTTTTTCTATAAAAAGGGTTAATGTGAAGGAAGCATGCTGTTTGTGCTGTTCAGTCTATTAAAGAGCCTTAGCCAATGAGCCTTAAATTTAGAAGCAAACTACAGCAAACATCCTTACCACTCCAAAGGAAAGGACAGTTCTCACAAGCAGAGAAAAACATGTTTGAGTGAAAAGAGTTTGATGGACAGAATTATTCCATAATTACTAAGCAAATGATGTTATGATTAGGTCTTGTTACCTGGAGAGACTGTTTTTGGAGAGTTAGTTTGTGGAATGTCATCTTACTAAATCACTCAGGTCTTGTAGTGCTCTATTACATGAAGAAGAGCTACTTCTGTAGTAGAACAGCAAATCAAGAACCTTCGTTTTTGCTTTTCGGTACCTTATGTTTTCCAGTCACCTCTGATCCTAATAAATGATAATCAATCTGATAAGATTTAATGAAGCTGTAAAACTTCTCTGTCGTCCACTGTTGTCTTCAGCCTGGTCAGATCTGGGTACTCATTAAATGAAAAAGATTTTATAATAATTAGGCAGAGATTTGCCCCTAAATACCATTTTTCTAGGAAGATAGTTATGTATGCATTCCCACATGTTGAATGTTTGTGTTTTGGAAAGGTCATAGAATTTGAAGCCTTAATCTGAAAGAGCATCCTCTAATCATCAGGTCTTCTCCAGAGACTTTGCTGTAGCTTGTTTATTGTGCTTAGAATGGGCACGGTCTTGTGTGGTTGGATGGTGATATGAATATCCTAGATGGAAAGCAAGCTGCAAGAGATTATAAGACAATAATCTTCAAGAAATGCATGGAAGCACATGGCAGGTTTTTTTATCATAGTCACTTGGTGATTTTGGCATCCAGTATTCCCAGAACTCCTCTCAGGGAATAGTCATACCACCTTGTTTTAGGATTGCAACCGATATAACCATATTGGGATGCAGATCTCCATAGGTTTACTGTATAGCTGTATCCCTCATGGAGAGGCAGAGGGGAGAGCAGCTGCTCTAAGGAGCTGTTTAATGCATCTCAGCTTAGGCTTCTGTTCCAGGGCTCCTCCTGGACGTGCCTCACTCCTTTCCTCATCATCTGTTGAGACAGCCAAGGACTGTTTTTTTTTTTTAATGAGGAGCCAAGACTCTGAACTTGAAATGATACACCTTGTGTTAGGTGGCAAGAGCACTCGTTTTCTGTGCTTTCTGGCATCTCTCTGCAACGCGGTGGTTGGGAAAAGGAGAAAAGAAGTAATTGTACATTGATTTGTTGCAAACAGAAGATTCTCTGAAGCTGCTCAGGGCCAAATAAATTTAAAAATTTTAAAAGAGATTGATAGGAAGAATAGGCGAGTGATCTAAAGATCTCTGAAAGAAATCAGTTTTCATAACCAAGGAATGATTTATAATTTAGATCTCTTCACTTTTCTTGTGGAGAGCTGTGTGTTCTCTAAGTTTTTAAACAAAGTTTACTGCAAGAGAGGTGAAACTACAAAGAAGATAACATCATTGTATTAAAAAAATTATGGAGGAAATCTGTTCTTTCATTTTCAACTAATCTATTTTTTACCTTTTTAAAATGTTAGCTCAAAGGAGTTTTCATGTATCCAAAAAGCCATAAACCCCCAATTTTGCAATAAAGTTCACTTTATCAATTTTTCTTCCTAGTTCAAGTAAACCACAAAGAATTCTTAAACCCATTTTAAATACTTCTTAACTACCTTTTCCAGTAGTGATTCTGCAACATGATATGAAATGCATGAAATATATTTCTGTACGTGTTTTCATTTTAATTAAATGATTCAACATCAGGGAATTCAGATAAAGCAGAAGGGGTAGGAGTGTGAGTGTATATATAGGCTTGAAGGCAGTATGTCTGGAAGAAGGCCATGCTGGTAATACAAATTTTATTTTCCTTTGATTCTGATTTGTTTATTCATTCTGAAACATTATTATTCAATGAAATAAGCTATCTGCATACTAACCTAAACTTCAAAATGTTTGTAAATTATTTAAAGATGAGAAAATCCCAGTGTAATGGCCTGTAATGGTCAGGATTAAGATTTTATTGTCACTGAAATTTTTTGTCGCTTATATCAGTTAGGTTCTTTTGCTTTCTTTTTTACATGAGATATTTGTAGTCTGGCATTTGGAATTATAAGGGCATTTTGGCAAAAAGGATATATCCAGTTTTATATTCTTTTTTTACAGTGTTCTTGTAGATATTTTATACTTTTAAGATTTATACATTTCTGTGGTAGGCTGACCCTGGCAGGAAGCCAGGTGCCCCCCAAAGCCTCTTTATCACTCCTCCTCCTCCTCAGCTGGGAAGGGTGGAGAAAATATAAAGAAAGGCTCCTGGGTTGAGTTAAGGACAGGGAGAGATTACTCACCAGTTACTGTCATGGGCAAAACAGACTTGACTTGGGAAAATTAATTCAATTTATTACCAAGCAAACAAGAGTAGAGTGATGATAAATAAAAATTAAATCTCAAAACAAATCTCCCTACCTCTCCCTTCTTTCCAGGATTAACTTCACTCCCAAATTCTCTCCTTCTCCCCCAAGTAGCACAGGAGAATAGAGAATGGGAAGTGTGGTCAGTTCATCACATGTTGTCTTTGTTACAGCTTCCTTCTCAGGGGGAGGACTCATGACACACTTCCCTTGCTTTATCATGGGATCCCTCTCATGGAGGACATTCCTCCACAAACTTCTCCAATGTGAGTCCTTCCCACAGGATGCAGTTCTTCATGAACTGCACTCGTGTATCCCTTGCATGCATGGGGTGCAGACCTTCAGGACCAGACTGCTCCAGCATGGGTACCTCAGGGAATCACAAGTCCTGTCAGCAAATCTGCTCCAGTATGGGCTCCTCTTTCCATGGGCTGTGAATCCTGCTAGGAGCTTGCTCTAGTGTGGGCTTCCCACAGGGTCACAGCCTGCTTTGGGTGCATCCTTCTGCTCTGGCATGGTGGGGTCCTACAGGGACTACAAGGGAATCTCTGCTCCAGTGCCTGGAGCACCTCCTGCACCTCCTTCTGCAGTGACTTGGGTGTCTGCAGAGTTGTTCTTTCACATATTGTCACTCTTCAACTCTATTTGCAAAATGCTGCTGGGTTTGGTTGTTTGTTTAGGTTTTCCCTTCTTAACTCTCTTATCCCAGAGGTACTACCACCATCACCGATGGGTTAAGTCTTGGGCAGTGATGGGGAACTTGGAGCCAGCTGGCATTGGCTCTGTTGGACATAGGGCAAGCTTCTGGCAGCTTCTCACAGAAACCACCTTTGTAGTTTGATACTAAAACCTTGCCACGCAAACCCAATACAGTTGCAGTCTTACAAAAATGGTTGGGGCAGCATTTGTGTGCAGCTGTGTTTCAGACATTTGAGGAGACTGATTAGCTTTCATCTTTTCAATTTGAGAGTATTTAAGCTGGTTCTTAATTGATTTTGGAAGTAGCCACAGTTGTGGGACCAGAAGAATGTCCTAATCCCTGAATTTGCTGACAAAACAAACATTTGGAAACCTGAACCAAGAAATCAGTTTTAGATGCTGAAAGGGGGCTCATGGAAAACATTAAAACTCTCAAAAATTGCATGCTTACAGAAATATGAGAGAAAAATAGAAAAAAAAAATCACTGCTTCCCTGCCTCTGAGATGAGAGTTTTCAGGGAATGAGAGATGAGGAGATACACAATACCTGTGTGACAGTCCCAGCCTTTTTAGAAATTGTTTTAATTTGATCTTGGTACAGAGAGGCTGCCAAGGATAACAGATTTAAGAATTATCCCATCATGAAGTTGTTATTTATTGTAATCTTCATGCCTGAACTAGTAAATCATACTTGGCAGCGGTAGAATAAAAAAAAAACTCAGTCTGAAGTTAATTAGCACATTTTATTAGTATAGAGTTAAAGGCAGTTACCTGTCATCATTAAGATCCTGGTTATCCTCTGTGCCAAACATCTGCACATTCAACTGAAATTAGTGGGACTTGGGGGGCACCTAATGTCTGTGTAAGAGCTGTGGGCAGAGGGGGGGTGTGGAGCTCGTCCTACACTCCCTGCATGCCTGAGCACAGCTCGGAGGCAGGGCACCCAACTCCCACAAGTCCCTTCTCTCTACTCAGATGAAAAGCACTCGCCTCCTGTTCCTCCCTGGTCTGGCGCTGTGTCAGTTCGGGGTCATCACAAGAAATGGATTTTGTGCTGTGCTGCTGACTGAGGCCTTTCCCACTCTGCCTTCCTTGCCTCTGCCTTGTCGATTAAACAGTGTGATTTAACTTGTCATTTAAAAATGCAGTGCTTTAAATTGTAGGTTGATATGCAAATAGCAATGGTATGCTTGTTGTGACATTTTTTTTTTCTTTTTTTTCTTTTTTTTTTTTTTTCCTCCCTAGTGCAAAACTCTCTCTGGTGTCTGTGATCACATTATCTCACTGTCTTCTGATCCTCTGGTTTCCCAGTCGGCTCACCTTGAAGTGATCCAGCTTACAAACATCAAGCCAAGTGAAGGGCTGGTAAGAAGTACGCAGTTAATCAAACCCCTCATCCAGGATGAGAAAGTGATTTTTTTTTTTTTTTTGGTATAAGTTGTATACATGGAAAGTAATAGGATATTTTAGGAGGTTTTAAAATTTTATTTTGAAGTGTGAAAAAGTTTGACTTCTAGTTTGGTTTCTCGTGCAGCTGGGCCAACATTGAAGTATTTTGTAAGGCTGACCAATGTATGCAAAGAGTTTAGTGAACAATAAGATATGAGCCATTTATACCAGCTTCTGGAAAACAGTTCAGATTGTTCTAGGATCTTGAAGTCTGAAGGGATTTAAATTGCTAAGATCAACTCAACCAAGAAGTTTGCGTGGGCTTATGCACAAAACCTGTCAAATTCTCGAATATGCTTCATAGTATCTCTGGGATATAAAGCTATTTTGTAAGTTATTCAAGGGCTCTACATCACTGCTGAGAAGTAGCTCATTGAATTTTATTGCCAGAACTCTGCACACTTAATCAGGTGCTTGTAGAGGCTCACTGCAGCCATCCTGTGTTTGCTGTTGACCACCGATCTTTTGTTTACTCAAGTATCCAACACCCACTGCATGTGAGAAAGCCATCGCTGGTAACAACTGTGTACCTACAATTTCATATCACTAATAATATCCTTTCCCACAATCCTGGGGGTAGTATAAGGTGATCAGAATACAGATAACCATTTTTTGCCTAATGCTTTTGCATCTTCTGGCCAAGATTGTTCTCGTTCCATTTTCTTGAAAAACTGCTGTGCTCTTTGTAGCAGGCTTTCAAACTTGTTTGGTGAAGTTTTGGACAGTATTTTGGTTTCTGGGTGGGTTGTTATTGGGTTTTAGGGTTTGGTTTGTTGTTTTGATGAATTTGGTGTGACGAGGTATTTAGAGCAATTACACACTACATTCATTCTTTCAGCAAATTGCAATTAAAATATGACAAAACCCCCAAATATTTGGATGAGTAAAACTTGCCCCATCCTTTGTTTTAGTCTATTTGTTTTCTCTTCATTCACTGACTTTCTTTATCTCTGAATCCATTTCAAACTAGTGCTCCAGGATTTCAGCTTTTTAATGGATTCTCTTCTCCCTCTCTTTCTCCTGTAATTTAATCTCTTCCACCAGCACACTGCAGTCAACCTTTCAAAACCCTGTCATCTCCTGTAATGAAGAAGTGTTTTTCCCCTTTCTCTCAGGCACCTTTTTTTGGAGTTCTGTCCCTTTTTATCTGAGCTTCTCTTTTCTTTTGTTTCTGTCTTGTGACTGTTGGGTTTATTTTCTCATTTAAGTCTTTCTTTAGGGTGTTCTTAACCCCCAGTGACTGAAAGATGTTTAGTGGTGTTTTTGTAAATAGGCATGTGTTTCGTGGACCTATTCCTTCCAGGTAGCTGACCAGGTAGAGAATCTCTTCCCTCTCTGTGCCTCTTGTTTTATACCCCCTGTCTGTTTTGTCTGTTTAAACTGGAAGCTCTTAAGGCAGGGTTTTTTCTTTTAATATGTTTTTATGAACCTGCTCAACAGGGTCTTTGTGCTGACTGAGGACTTCCATGCAAAAGTCATAAAAGTTATTACATTTCTTTTTTGAAAAATGAAAAATACAACCTTAGAAGGATACAATGCTATATTCATATGGTGGGAGTTTTTTTCCCACTTCATCCTTGTCTGTATGCCACTATTCTGTTGCCTTTGTATTGTGCTGTGTCTTCTAGATTGTAAGCTCTCCAGAGCAGGAAGAAGTAAGGACGATATATTTGCGCCGGGAGGGTAAATATCATTTCAGTTTGTTACAATGCCAGTCTTACTAATAGAGCATCTTTGTCAGGTTGCTCTTGGTGCTCTGTATAAAAGCTTTGCTTTGGGGTGCTTTGGCTTTTTGTTTGTTTGGTTTTCAACCTAAATCTTACAATTAAGATACAGCAAATGTTAGTGCTGCCCTGTTGAGTGCTGAGTGTGTCAGTTTAAGAATTGATGGAGCTGGGAGCTGTCAATATCCTCTGCACATCAGGAACACATGGATGAGTGTGAAGCTTGATAACTTCTGGACCTTCTTCCAGGATTTGTGCAGCGATGGAAATGGAAAAATGGATTATTGTCAACTTCCTTCTAGATTTTTTATCCATGTGGTAGTTCTGTGCTGACTCTACTGATCACTAAATAAAATCTTCTATAAATATGAAAATACTTCAAACAGAAGGAAAAGGACGAGGAGGGCTGCTAACTCTGAAGATTTTTTTGTCTCCTGGCATAAACAGAATATCTAACCTACTTCAAATTTAATATCTGAGCAGCTAAAGTGTACTGGAAAGATAAAAAGGAAAACAGAAGGAATTAAAAAGTTTGGAAAACAATGCTGTTTCCCTAAACTCATATGGTAAATACAGGATGCAATTAAGAAAACGGTTGACGTTTTTACCACATAAAACACGTTGGAGCACTATCAGGATGTTTTAATCAGCACAAATAATTTTTCACTGTGTTTGACTTTTTTTGTGGAAACTTAAGTATCAGCCAGAGGTAAATGCGAATTGTCAAACTAATACTTTAATGCAGAAGGAAAAGGGTTTACAATGACTTATTAAAACTAGTTTATACTAATCAGAAAAAAAAAAAACAGACTAAATAACCTGGCAAGTAAAAAATTTTATTAGAGTGGGATGTAGGGAAACTCTTGTGTACTGGGTAAAGTGACATTTGTGGATGGGTTTGGGTTTTCTCATTGGTTGGTATTTTTCTTTCCTCCCTCCCTGGTGTGTTTTCCAGGTGTGTGATTGAGCTCTCCAGTGAGTGTTGCTGAGATAGAGCCTGCAGTAACTGTGAAGGGATGGTGAAAAGGGAGTGTTTAGAGTAAAAAATTATAAAAATCTCTGAAATGGCTTGATATGGTCAGCTTTGCAGTTGCCAGCATGCTCCCATGAGTAATCACTCCTCTTTCGTTTTCAGACTTGGAAGTTTTTTTATGTGAATCTTTAAGCAGAATTCAGTTTTGTGTGTTTTTACACTATTGATATTCTAGAGACACAGCTGACTAGCTTTGGTAGTATCTTTTGACAGACTTAAAAATATTACTGCTTGACTGAAAATACTGTTTTTAGTAAAGAAGCACAATGCTGGGTTTTTTGTTGGAGAAAAAGCAAGTAACCAAGTTAGAGCTACCACTTTTCCATGAGAAGTTTTTCTTCAACAGCCCCTTCCTATTTTTTATTTTTTTGAATAGAGCAGAATATCAGAGAACCATAGCAACTGTTAAGCCTGAAGTTCAGTTTTTCTTGTTTATATTATCATTTTACTCTGAGTCAGTTCAGGTACTATAACACAATTTCAAGTAGCAGCTATTCATCTAAGTCTCTAGATTCAGAAACGCAGAAGTGAGTCCACCAGAACATGAGTTTGACTGTACTGAGTTTCTCTTCACCTGTAGAAGCAAACACATGTGAAAGCCTGACACATGAAAGTACTCATAAAATAGCAGTCACAGATACAGCAGAGTGTGGCAGCTGCTTAAAGGTGCACTGCTGGCTCCCTAGCTAGAAAGTATTTTTCAGGAATCCAGTGTATTACTATTCCTACTGTTTCTCCTGAGTTATTTGGCTTGAAATATTGGAGGAGCTGGGAAAAGTTATGAACAGGACTCGGAGAACTGTTCGGCGATAAAGAGGTACATGCAACTTTGGGGGATCCCAGTAAGATGTTGTCACAGAGAAAGAATAAATATTGAGCTATGTGTGATAAAATGTAGTATCTTCTTTTCCATCCAGCATGGCGTAAAATATTTTAATAGTACAGCAGACTCTGTTTTCATGCTTTAAAAAAAAAAGGGAAAAAAATAGCTAAAAGGTCTCTCTCCCTCTGTAACACATGACTGAATTATATCTTGCACCAAAAAAATGTGCAGTTTGAAATTAGACTTCTACCCATAGCTGATCAGAAAGGACAATCTTTGGTGTAATTAAGTGTGAGTTACCCAGTTTTAAGCATACGTTTGTTCTTGATTCCAAGTGTGGTAACCTTACGGTTATTCTAATCATATTAATTGAATTATCTTTCCTTTAATTTGACCTCACTGATTCTTGTAAATTCATAGGTACCATGGCATTTCCTTTGGATACCTAAGATGTGTATCTGCCAATTTGTTTTGGTAGAAATGAAGAGCGCACACACTATTTTCCTCATATTCTTGATCCCTAGAAGTACTGTTCTTACTGTGCAGCCACAAGGAGGCAGAGAGGGGAAAACTTGTAAATGTCTATAGCATTCTTATTTCCATTCTAGATCAAACTATAAGCCACAATAATACCTCTCCCCATTTAAAAGCTGCTTTGTGAACAGAATTATGTTGGTTCTAGCAAAATTAATGTTGTGAAGTACCAGAATAACATCCCTTAATTTTGCTTTCCCTCTCCCCCAGCTTTTTTCTTCTTTTTCTTTCCCAGTGCTTGCAAAATCTTGATCTTAGCTCTTAAAGGAAATTCTGCAAAAGTTCATTTTTCTCTTTTGCTTCTTCAGTCTTTTAAATTTCTAGAAAAGGCTGGATTAGATAAGAATTGCACTCTGCCATTATGGTGTACTTGAATGACCTGACTGTCCTTCAGAATAAGGCCTTACACAAAGCTAAACACTAACCATTAAGTGTGAGACCTTATTCTTTGCTTTTATCCTGATGTTTTAAGTTGGAAGCAATAACTCACTGTTGATAAAAACAAAAACGTGACTTTACTTAGAAGTCGTTCTGTGTGTGGACCTGTCTCATAGTTCCTGTCATGGTGAGGTCACTGTGATTTAAACTTGACATGTCACAGGGTGTGTGGTTGGGTCACTTAGATCCAGATCTTGAGGAGGATTTGGGCCCTGTTTTTTACTGGTTTGAGGTACATACAAGTACCAAGTAGCAGATAACAATGTATCTCGGCCTCCTATGTGGCTTATTATCCTGCCTGTAAAATGTGTGTGTATTAGTGTTTCCCTACCTCACAGGGGTGTTGTGAGGATAAATGCATAAGAAATTACTGTTCTATATTTGAGATAACTGAATTAAGCAGGAAACTACGTTCCTGGAGCCAGTCAATGGAAAAATTTCTGAAGGTTCATAGAGGAGCTGAAAGTTGAAGAACAGTGCTAGAGGCTTCCCATTTGTGTAGTAATGAGCAAATTCTTGCTTTGTTATCTTCTAGCTGTGACAACCAAACATGACAACTGGATCTGATGATATTACTGCTAAATATTTTGCAGAGTAAACCAGGAGTTTAGTTTGGAGCCTCCTCTTCTGAGAAACTCATAAAGTCCCTAGGTTTTTTTACAAGAGATATCATCCACCTTGTTAGGTGGGGTTACTTCCTGTTCCTGCTACCAAAATGTGTGTCAGTACTGCTCCCAAATTAGATTATTCCAACCTGATTCACCTTCTTTGCCTCTTGGATATACTTAATGACTAGTGAGCTCACCCTATACCTCAGCTAGAAACTGACTTCTTTGTGGCACTCTAAGGGGAGAAAAAGTAGGTTATGGAGACAGTGTTTACTCAAGTGTTCAATTTTTACCTGCTTTTCCTGAACCATTTGAATGCTCTGTGCATGCTAATTCTCGCTGTTTCCTTCTCTCACTATCTTAGTGAATGCTGTTAAAGTGTGTAAATTATGACTTGATGAAAAGTCTAAGACGGTGTCTCTCATGCAGAAAATTCTGTGTGTTCACAAACTATCCCTCCTTTTCCACATGTTTTTGAAAGAAGTGGGATAACTGATGTTTAAATTTTCTTCATTGAGTTTTATAGCTGTTCACTGAGGTGAGCGAGGCTATCAGAAAGTCTTAGAGCCAGTTTGCGGGCACACTTCAGAGCATTGGTTATCAGTTTCAAAGTTACGTTTGCAGCATTGCTTACCGAGATTCCAGATCTTTTGAGGTCTTCTGTAGTGTCCAAAGCAAAATGGAAGCATTAAACATCCTAAGGAAATTAGTAATTTGCATTTTCTTTGTAATTAGGTGTTGTAGTTGTATTTCTAAAACAAAAAGGGATGTATTTATGGAGATGACTGTGGTAAAAGTTTGTTTGCTGTAGGGGCTGTTGTTCTCAAAGTGTATCAGAAAGCACTTTGCTATCCAGAGACAAATTCCTCATGACACATACATTAAAAGTCCACAAATCCTCAAAAAAAGAAAAGAAAAAAAAAGGCTTTTCTTTTAAAGATATGCAAATTATGTTTGGATGGTGAATGGTTTGTGAAACACTTTAAAAATTCTTTCCCATGATGTCTTTTTCTTAGGGTATGTACATTAAATCAACATATGATGGTCTCCATGTAATTACTGGAACAACAGAAAATGTAAGTATTGTTAATACTGTATGTTCAGGCCTGGAAGCCTTTTTGACCTTACCTGTGGTTTATGCTTTCCCTTTGCTATAGACTACATTTTGCTTGCAAAAGTGTGCTAGTTGGCTGTTCAGGACCAATAGCATGTTGGACGGCAGAAACGCTTGTGCTTGTTTACCTCAGAACTGAAAGAGTTGTTCCCAGTTGAGGACCAGGGGAATCAGTTTTGATTTGTTCTCACAAGACACCTAAAATGCTGCAGTTGATCAAGATAGGAAGTAGCTGTCTGGGAGTTACCTTGCTCTGTGAATAAAAGATAAATGTCTTTATTATGTATAAGCTGAAATGCTGGAGTTTGCTGCAGTGTTAGACAAACAGCTTTTATATTTTCCATCTATCAAGCTTTATTTTGCAATAAATAAATGCATGGAAATGAGAACATCCCTCCACATTGAAAAATAACCATATATCTCTGCATGAAATTCTGAGTAATGCTTATAGAAAGGAACACTTATTATTACCAGTGTACTAATTCTAACTGAAGGTATTAAATGACAAACAAAACATAATATAGTACTTCTCAACTGCCTTTGAAATGCAACCTCCTTTCCTTGTACACCATATTTAGAGAACCGGCTGTCTGTTAAAAAGTGAGCAAAATGATCATTTTGGGCAGGAAGGCTTCTATCTGTAATCTTCAGTGAACATGAAACAAGCCACTAAGCAGCACTGAACTGTTCCATAATGGCTTAGGCAATTCCTTTCAAAGTTTTTCTTAAAATGAAGCTGTCAGAAATGTTTGCTTTATCCTGCTACTGTGTCATGCTGTGGAAAGTGCAAACTACTTACGTGGTGTTTACTACTGCTGCCTCTGATCTGCAGTGAGGTTCTGTTAGCATCTCAATAAAATAGGAATCTTATTTTCATCCCTTCATAGGAACTGCAGTCTCATAGCCTTTATTCTTTTTTTTTTCTGCTGTGGGAAGGGTATACCCCATAGATAATATCTGATGCAGAACTTCTGTGAATGCCACCTGTCTCAGAATAAGGAAAATGTAAGGATTTTCAACGTTGAAAACACAACTCTAGGGAGTCAGGCATACAGATATCATCAGTGAATTTAGCAAAACCATGCAAAAGCAACAGAGCCATAGATGAGCTTAATCTAGAAAACATATGAAAGAAAGAGGATGGTTTTTACAGTTGAATTTCTCACAGAATGAAGAAAAGAACCATTTCTGTCTATGACTTACTAATATTGGATTTAATTTCCCAGGGGCAAAGATAAAAATAAAATCTTAATGCATTCCCTCAAAACTCTTATCTTTTGTGATTCATGAATATAATTTAAAGCCATGTCAGGAAGCTTCAGTCATGATGGTTTTTCTCCTTTCAATACTGACTCTTTCACTCACTCTAACACCCTGGAGGTGCTTACAGCAGACCAAGAAACTGCAGTTTGCTGTCTAGGGAAAAACCTGTTGTATGTCTAAGTGTTTGTGAAAATGGGTAGCATCTTAGACAAAGTAAGGTGTTTCCTACCTTTAAACACACAGTGCTATTTGCTTCTTTAATAAAATAACTTTAAAAAAAAAAAGTTTCAGTTCTGGAAGGAGAAACATTTTAACAGCATGGCCATAGCAAAGTCACCATGGTGCAGGTGTGATCTGACCTGATGTGTTTACTATTTGTGATACAATTTATCTCCTAAAAAACAGTAAGCATCCAAATTCTCTTCTCTTTGAACAAAATTTTGAGGCCTTTTTCTTTCCACTTCTCCTCCAAGTGAGACATTGGAACAACTTTTTGCCTGACGCTTTCCTGAAGGATTGTGGGGGAATAGTTGTCTTTTTATGAATGCAGTAGCATGGGAGTGCTAGCTGCATTAATGTCAGGTAGTCAGTTTTGTAACCACAGTTCTGCTTTTTCTGTTTGCCATATGAGGTATTTGAGGCCCATTAGAGACTGCATCTTACTGTTTGGCATTAGGAGCCACCTCTCCCAACACATCAGCCCTGCAGTTCAAAGAAGATGAGCTCTGAAACTTGAATTGTGAGACAGCAGGGTTCCTCGCAGATCACTGTTTCTCTCTTGTGGTCCTGTAGTATTAGAGGAAGCTGAGCTTTCTGGTTCATCTCTCTCCTCTTTGGAAGTAATAAATCGAAAGGGTGCATTGGTCCAGCAGGTGACTGCAGCCTTCTTGTCGAGTAGCCCTTAAAGACCATGTTGGAGACATTCTTTTAATTCACAAAACAGACGAATTCTTCAAATAAGACCATTTTATAATTTGTTTTTACAGTAAAAGAGAGTATTTTCTAAAGTAATAGCATGCAGTACATCTTCAGTTTAGGAGTGTCCACACTCACTGTGCACTGTTTGAGTTTGTGGTTTGCCCTTAGAACTTAGAGAAGAGAGGTCTTTCTGAAGAAATAGCACTGAAATCTCCACCCTGGGCATGCACAAGTGTGTTTCAGGGAGTGTAAACTGGGCTTTCAGACAGTGTGGGTATACTGGGAAAATGGAACAAAGACATCATTTAGCCTACAGGAAAAAACAAAATCTATTCTGAACAATAAATCCTAAGCAGATGTTGAATACCTTGTGTGGTATCAGTGTATGAGCCTCAGCAACAGGCACTTCCATCTGTTGCTCAACGCCCTGTTGAACCAAATTATCAGCTAATGAAGATATAGTTGTGCTGTAACACACTTTGTTCCTCATAGGGCATCTTGAATGAATGTTTTGCTTCATGATCAGCATATACATCTAAAAAAAAGAGTTTATCAGTTCTTTATTTTCCTTTAATAGTGATGGTAAAAGATACCATGTTTTTGCAGGAAGAATGGTATTCTTCACTTGGGAGGAAAAAGCAGTAAGGACCAAGAGGTGAAACCTCTTCATAAGACCACAGTCTCCTGTATAATTGACTTTTTTTCCTCGCATTGCTGAGTGTTTGAAGCATAGTTGCACTGAGGCTTTTTAAAGCAGACTTTCCCATTTTGAAGTTGCTCATACCATGTTTACTGGCTTGGCAGACTGCTACAGAAAATACCTGTAACACTTTAAACTGCAAGTGCTGAAGTTAATGCAGGAGAAAGTTTGTATTATAATACAATCCTGTGGAGTTCAAGGGTAATGGCACAAGACTCACTTGCACTGACATTTTTAAAGCCTTAGTTGTAACTGCATATGAGCTAAAATAGCAATGTTACATAGGAGCATTACAGTGTTGGAGATATGAATAAGTGTGAATAGTGAAATGACAGGCAGAAGATAGATCATTAGAACATAATTACCAGTGTTGACATTTGTACTTGTGTCACTCAGATGACACCTTTAATGCTTAAATAGTTAAAAACTCATGGATACTGTCCTTTATGTAAGTAAAAATAGACTTTGACCAGCCAGGCTTGACTTAGGATGTTCTGAGCAATGTTTCCTAGGACTGTCATGAGTGGCCCTTCTTTCAGCCTCATGGTTCTCTTGGATATCTTCCATTTAAACACTGTCCTTAATTCAGGCCATCAGTTACATGAAATTGTACTAGAGAATCACTTTATAGTTGTGGGATGTATATTTTGAATGATAATGTTGTACCTAGGGTATTACAAACAGCCCACATTCCAGACCTGGAGCACATTCTCTAGACAAGCTATTGTCTCACCCAAAAATTAATTTGATTTCATTTCTTTCTGTAAAAATCATAGCAGCTTTTCAGAAACCTGCTCGTGAGCAACACTTGTTTTCTGAAACTGTCACTAACCTTCTGCCTTTAAATTGAACAAGTGCCTTCATGGGGTGGCAGTCACAGTACTAAGAGAAAAATCAAAGCATTTTCACCAATGAAAAGCTGAAGGAACTAGTTTTCTTCTAAAGATGGGGTTATTTCCCTTAGAAAGCCATTGGTTTCCTGTAAATATAGAAGGCAGAACAAGGGAAAGATTTTTGGGGGATGTCACTTTGTGGGAGAGGGTTGGGGTTTTTGTTGTGGGCTTTTGTTTGGATTTTTTGTTGTTATTGGGGATTTTTTTTTGAGGCACCAGCAAAGAAGAAAACTACTTTGCTTTTTGAAGGTGTGATTATTGTAGGATTTTGATGCTGCTTCAATTTCTTTTACCTCAATAATGACCCAGAAACTTAGTTACCACGTAACTTATATGAACTTCATAGCTGGTACCTAA
The DNA here is from genome assembly GCA_013399135.1 of Heliornis fulica. NCBI lineage: Eukaryota > Metazoa > Chordata > Aves > Gruiformes > Heliornithidae > Heliornis > Heliornis fulica. The sequence continues at coordinate 499,000 of VXBZ01011550.1, read as the reverse complement.
CCCAGTCTCTCCTTGTGTACTCTTTCAAGAACAGTAATTTCCTGATGTTCTCTACACCATATTGAATCATTGTAGACTGAGAAGGCAATGCTGCAAAATCTGTATATGAATTAGTCCTGCTAGGTTCAGCCAAAGACTGGCTTTCCAGATCTAAGAGATGTCAGTCAGATTAAAGCACTCTTTTGGCAGAATGAAGTTAAATGGAAATCCTTAGGACTTGGTTACCCGTTAATAAAAAATATTTTTAAAAAAATCATACTTTTCTTATCATTTCATTGTATTGTGTACAGAGCATTTTTCTCCAACAGCAATTGATTTATTAAATATTTAACTATTTCACAGTCAAATGTAATTATCAATTTAACCTGATTTACATAACTTAGCAATCATGCTGCTGAAAGAGAGATGATGACCAGTAAGAACTTTATTCTTTATCATCTCTTTTATTTTAAATTCAGTCACCTGCAGATCGGTGCAAGAAAATCCATGCTGGGGATGAAGTGATTCAAGTTAACCACCAAACTGTGGTAGGTATAACTATGTTCTGTGTCAATTGGAGATAGAGATGTCATGGTACATCAGCATGTGTACAGGAGAAATGTGTAGAAAATGTGTTTTTATAAATCATTACTTATCCTATAATCTAAATTTTTATTCTCTCTTCTGAAGCCACACGGTTCCTAAGGTTGTAAATTAAGCCTCAATCCTCTGAGTATCATGGGAGGTATCAAGTTAGTCTAAATAGCTATGGCTTGGGAGATATGTCGGGGTGTTTTCTGCTTACCTGTGCTCTATTCATGAGCAGTTGGTGTTGCATACAAGAGGTTTGGGGCAAAGGGATGCAGGGAGTTGGAACTGTTCTGCCCTTATGGGTTTAAGATCAAGATTGCTTCCTGGAATCTGGAAAGCTTACTACTTTCCAAACGTGTGTAGAACATGGTTTTTGAGAACAAAAGCACGAAAAAAAATCCATAGTGTGCCCTAGGGTGTTTAGCTTGATTTAAATACAGATTTTTAAATTTGGAAAGTTAAGATGAAACAAATATTTCAGATACAATAGGCAAGAAAAATAATATAATGCAAATTGCTTTTAATGTGAACAGATTGCATGTTAGTTATTCAGGATTGGTGAACTGTTAAAATTACCTTCCCTAAGGTAAGGCTTGGTAACAGAAAAGAGCAGGCTGTCAGCGTAGAAAGCAAGAATTCTTTTCTCAAAGTATAGGGTTTCTTGAAAGTAGTGAAAGTCAGTATATGGTATTAATTACGTGTGTCCTTGCGAGCAATTTAACTGACAAAAATATCTTGGATCGCCATTATTAGCACAGCAGTCATCTGTTAGAAGTCTGTTTCGTCATTCCCCACAGGGTTTCAGTTCTCGCTGTAGGCTGTTGTACATCATGTCAACTCCTCTGCACAAATTAGTGTAATATTTCAGTATACCCTCCAGCTATGTTTGATATTAAATGCATTGTACATGTGTGGAACTTAACTGATGAGAAGCTATCTTTTGAGCTAGGCAATATAATTTGATAAATCCAAGCAGATCAGGGTGAATGTTAATACCTTTTTTTTTGCCATATAAATTCATTATAAGTACTGTATCCCAAGATTACTTACATATACAGTTATTTTTCTGTACTAGGAAAGCTTATGGTATCAATTTAATATGAAAAGCTTTTAAAACATTATCTTGGCTATCAAAATGTATACACATCTGAAAAAGCAAATCAATAAGTGTTCAGTCCTTATACTAGCTATTTTTCCATAAATTCTGATGGTAGCTGTGTAGCAAAGTTGCCTCATGAACTTGAAATTTTCCAGTCAACTAGGTATTTATTGTAGCTTTCTTGGCACATCTACACTGCATATATTTGATGGAAAGATCAGATTCTTACTCCTAACACTAATAAGAAAAACTTTTGACAAACCCTAAGATTGTCTTTGCTACCTAGTTGAATGGAAATTACAATGAAATGTTTGGGTGCTTTGGCTTTTGCATCAGTGAAGCTAGGTATTTTGAGATGTGCAGAAAAAAAGAGAGTTGATTCTAGTTCTAAGAAAAAGGACTTCTGCGACCCAAGTCAAATTTAAGTTTTCAGTAATAACTTAAGGTGTAGAGAAAATGTGTAGTAATAGACTGAATCACACATTTACATATGGTATTGCTGTGTTGTATCGACAGTTTAATTTAAATTATCATCATCTTTGATATTGTATACATGTAACTTCCTTGTATTTTAATGTCATCTTTCTACAGTGAGAGTTAGCTGGTGTTCTCTTAGGAATGTGATTGCACCTCCCATCTTAGCTATGCAAAAGAGCTTTTGATTCACTTCCCAATAAATAGAGACCAAGTATTTGATCTCTTCTGTAGTTATTACAGTGGAGTTTTTTGCTGGTTTTATTTCTTTTGGTGAGAGTCTATTTGGTTCTTTTGTACTCTGGTGCCTCTCATCAGGAATTTACTGTCTAGTTCTAGGAATCTGTTTTTCCAAGCAGAAGAGTTATTCTTAGTCAGATGATAAAGGATTATGAAGATATTACATTTTGTCCTTTCATTGATTTTTTTTTTCCACAATTAATATATTTCTCAGCAGTTGAAAACATAGGATCTCTTTTTTTAACTTTTTCCTTGTAACTTACCGTACATTATCACTTGAAATGACTATGGAAGTAACAACTACTAAATTTACTAACTCAAACTCTAGGGAAGTATTGTTCACATCTTACTGCTATTTGGGTGATGTCTTGTAATTGGAGAATCAAAATCTAAAAAAAACCCTAACTTAAAATTAATTTTAGAGTTAAAACCTTTTTTTTCCCCTGTTATTTCAGTGTTATTTTTTATAACAGAAAAAAGATTTTCAGTTATTTCATTGTATTCTGTTTATTAAAGCAAAGCTAATACCCAGCTTTCAATACTATATATTTCAAAGAATGAGTATCAATACGGGGAAGAGAAATTCCACACCATTAGTTCTAAAATCCTTCATGTTAGGCAGCACTTTTTACAAGAATTATATTTTAATAATTATGAAAAAGCTGTTCTTTCAGAAAGACCACTCGTTTTCAAATAAGCAGTATGACAAAGTAGGAGAACAGTTAAGTGACTTACATTGATTTTTATTTTGCATGTCCTAATACTGGGTGTCAAGTAGTTTTAAATTCTCTGTGGGCATCCTCTGTTTGCTTGCATTGATGCTTAATCTTCATAATATTTCATTTGGCAGTGAAATCAAAGGATTTCAAGTGATTGCCCTGATCTTTTGGTATGTTGATAGAAAACATGCGTAACAGGATGTATTCCACTTGTTGCTGGCAGGATATCTGGAATGTAAATATCATCTGGGTGTTTAAAATAAAAAAGAATAATAACATTATCTTTTTCACTGAATTTAGACTTAATGTTCAGAAAAATGTCCTTTAAATTGTGGTTTATTTAGTTTAGATAACTGTGTGAATCATTTGCACTGGTTTTCTCTTAAAGAATATAATTTTTTTTAAAAGTGCTCTGTATCTAAGAGGTATGTCTCCCCCTTAAAATTCAGGGGAGTTAGGCACTATATTCCCTTAAACGTCCCTGTAAATTCCAGCCTCTCTGTCTAAAATATTTCCAGTGTAAAAATAATAAAAAAAGAAACTAAAATCGTTCAGGCGATTCAGATTTTGCACTGTCCTGAAGTACCCCTGTTTCTGCCCATATACAATTCAGGAGTGTATTTTGCCTTAAAGAAGTCCTCCTTCAAACCAATTGAAAGTGCAGGACGCAATATGTGAATTATTACTGTTCACAATACTCTTCCTGGTTGCATCATAGGTAAAGCTGTAGAGAAAATACTCCAGGAAGAAAACAGGGAGGTATAGACTCAGGATGGTGTAGGATTCTTGAATAGCAGGCTGTTCTTGTGTAGTCTCCTATGCATAGCTTCTTTATTTCAGAGACATTCTTGCCTATGGATTTAATACAACTAAAATGGCATGTGATATATAGATTGCCCAAATTTGATGGCTAAAACTCCTCAAAAAAATACATAAATATAGATGATGGAAAAAAATATCCTTAATTTGGCAAAATAGGTGAATATGGTCAGTTATCAATCTGTTTCATGTAGAAGCTAGCTAGTATGTTTAATGCCTGTAAGTTACCACTGAAATTGGATTTTTTTGAATCATATACATAACATCTAGCTTTTATATTTATCATATTTTATATGTTCCTTACTGTGGAAACTCCTGTGGGCTATTGTGGGCCAAGCCAATTCCACTGCAGTGTGTTGCTGGAGTCCTTTTTGCATTTAGAAAACAAAAGCTTTGAGGAGAATTTGCTAAAATTCCTCAGAATCGTGATGGATACATTTACAAGATCCTACCTTGCTTTTTCTGCAAGGGCGAATGCTTAAGAATACGATACTTTTCTAGATCCTTATCCTAACTTAATCTTTGATTAGAAAAGTGAGGGACGGGTTTTTAAGATTCACTGTACAATTAGTGAGAAGAGTTCAACTTCAACAGAACCTCTCAGGGTTTTTTCTGAGCTGGTAAATTCCAGCTGGTAGGAACTGCTGAACTTGGGGTGCATGCAGATGTCTGGAATGTATGCATCCAAAATGGAATTTGCATAGCTATTTTCTTATTTGGGGAAAACCAAAACAAAACACCTACAAGTAGAAAAATAAAGTTGTGACTATTTCTGTTTAAGAAGTTTTTCAGCAGAATACATTTCAGAGCCAAGCTAGGGGTTTCTTTTTGGTTTGTTTTTTTTTTAAACTGGTATTTGATTTAAGGTCTTTTTAACTTGACTTATAAGAATATAAGAGAGGGAATAACAGTGTTAATCCAAGATTTTGACATCAGATTTTTGATACCTTATGCAACAACTACCACTAAGAACTTCTTTCATTTTAAAAAATATTTTTATTTTGTTATGATGCTTGATTTGAACAACAGAACAGTGCACCGAGATCATAAACATTCAAAAGAATGCACATCTTCCATCGGTTGCTCTCATGCATGTGCTTTTAGGCTAGGGAAGATAGAGTAATAGCTCTCAAAACGTGATTTTAATCCTTTCCAAATACTTGGGTTTCTTCTGTTTATAAAGGTTTTGTAAATATTAACATGAATGTTTAATTTTAAATGTAGATGAGGTTCATGTCTAAGCTTTTTAGGTATATTCAGAAACTTTAATGGAAGTATTTATGGAAATAAACTAGTTATATGCAGGACTCTATCCTGAGGTCTCTCTGTAGTTTTTCAGGGTAAGACAACTATACTTTGATTTTGGTAAATGTAGTTTGTCCTTCAAATTCCTTCTCAGAATTTCAGCTTAAGTCTTTATGCTTTCTTTACAGTTTACAAAACTATTGTGTCATACTGATAAAGTTATCATGACCCTTTCAAAAAGAAAAATCTTTTTGTGAATTTGATATTCCCTTTAATATAGAATTTGTGTTGAGGTTGTATGTGTTATTTATGATGTCTGGTCTTCATAGATGTGCAAATGCACACAGAAATGCATTATTTTATGTCATATATCTTAGGGAGGTGTGATATTGCAGAAATGAATTGTGTGAGGGAAAATGATCTTTTGTTTCCTCATGGTGAGTGAAAACGTTTTTACATGAGTATAAAAGAAAAAGAGAAACAATCTGACAAATTTGACAAATGAAGGTGAATTATGTTGTCCTTTCCATGGAATATTCTCCAGGGAGAAAGGATTCTTGGTTACTCAGAAAAAGAGGTAGGAGTCAGGCTTCTAAGAGTTAGGAAAGTATGCATGTGTTTGTACATAGATAGATTCTATTTTACTTTTTCACAAATATTTTTCAAATGCATTAAATATTTGGGAAAATAAAATTAATGGAGGTCCTTGGCAGCAGCTCAACAGATAAAGTATCTGCTTTGAGAACTGCCCTACGCTTGCTTCCTGACTGGTGGAGTTCGAATGGACAAGGACTCTCCTGCCAGTTCTGCAGCACAAATGCTGGATGTTCTTGTCCAGTGAATCTGTTTTCCATTGGTCTCTGGGCTTGTTGGAGTTTATGTGTGAGACAGGCACCGCTTTGATGAGCACAGGCTCATTTTTATGTAAATAGTGTGCTGTGTCAGTGTGGGCATCCACTTGTACTTCTAACTCTGGCACGACAAATCAGCTAACAAACAAGTCATTGTCACATCTGTGTTAGAGCAGCCAAAGCTTGGCCAGCCCACGTGGCTTCATGTTTCTGCCAACCTTTAAATAATTCCTCTTTGTTCATTCCACATGAAATTTTCATGCCTAACTACACTCCTGTCTCACCAGCCAGTAGAATTAGTTCCCATGCCGCAGAAAGACACAATGTGCTACCTTTCAGCAGCTAACCTGTCTCCTAGATGATAACAGAGCTTAACTGTGTCAGTGCTTCTACCTTACCTCAAAGTCAACCTGCTTTACTTATCTGAAGGCTTTAAACCTGGTTGACTGTGCCCTGGCAAAAAAGTGGTGGAAAAGTGAAAAGTTCTCTTTCTCAGTGGAAAGAGAAAACCAGCATTGTCCCTCAGAAGTCACAAGTGGTTGTGGAAAATCCTCCTTACTCCCTCAGGCTTTTTGTGTGGCTGGTTTGGTCCTGAAACTTAGTTGTTGACTCCCACTTTGAGTGAGCTCTTTGATCAGAGCACCCTGATCCCGACCCTCTACTGTAGAGTTATGTATAGTGCAGTGTGGTACCTGAAGAATATATGCTGGGTGTGTTAAGCCTCATCCGTGGGACTGGTGCTCTACTAATGGAGCTGGGTTACAGTCAAGCACTGGGAGGTTCGTATCACTATTAGAGACCTTTTGGGAAGCAATAACGCAAAAGGTAATAGTATACTGGTGCAACAGGAGGTGTCCATTCTCTCATATGACTGGGACATTGGTTCAGTGGCCATACACTGTGTTTCTAGTATTATTCTCTGCTGGTTGATCATGGTCTTGCTCACCTGTTGCCATTTCCACAGCTCACTCAGAAGCAATGATCTTTTTTTCTTTCTGTCCTGGCTGTACCCCAGAATGGACACCTCTATTATTACTGGGCCCCTGTAGTTTACTTATGCAAACTTTACTTACTATTAGATGAACATATATGCATAACCATTCAACAGACTATTGAGTTTTTCCATCATTTTTCTTCAGGGGGAATAAAGTTCTTTTGTAGTTGATGATACCAACTGCTCTGTACAGCACTAACTCGAGTTTGGGAATACACTCCTGGACTGACTTTGAAGGCACCGATGTCTCTTTTAGAAGCAGTGTAATTGTAGTAAGGATTCTGCTGCAATACCAGTTGACTTTTTCTTTGGATGTCATCAATGGGCCTTCATAGTTTCACCACTAGTGGTAGCCAAGTCGCTAAGTCTGTAGCCAAATCAAGTATTTTCATATAAGATGTACTTGCCTGACCGGGGTACTCAGCGAGCTGGCTGATGTCATTGCGAGACCTCTCAATTATTTTTCAATGGTCTTGGGAATCTGGAGATGTCCCAGTGACTGGAAGCTGGCAAATATCCCAGTTTTCAGGAATGGTAAGAAAGACCCTGGTAGTTTCAGGCCTGTCAGTCTCATCTCAGTGCTTGGTAAAATTATGAAGAAAACCATACTGGGAGTTACTGAAAAACGCCTAAAGGACAATGCAGTCATTGGTTGCAGCCAACACAGGTTCAGAAATTNTTGGGAATCTGGAGATGTCCCAGTGACTGGAAGCTGGCAAATATCCCAGTTTTCAGGAATGGTAAGAAAGACCCTGGTAGTTTCAGGCCTGTCAGTCTCATCTCAGTGCTTGGTAAAATTATGAAGAAAACCATACTGGGAGTTACTGAAAAACGCCTAAAGGACAATGCAGTCATTGGTTGCAGCCAACACAGGTTCAGAAATTGAAGGTCCTGTCTATCCAATCTGATTTCCTTTTGACAAAGTCACCCAGGTGGTTAACCAAGGGAAACCAGTTGATGTTTTTTTTGGTTTTCTTTTAATTTCAGTAAGACTTTCAATACTGTGTCTCACAGTGTCTTACTGGACAAAATGTCCAGCATACAACTAGACAAAGCCATAATGCATTGGGTGAGCAATTGGCTGAAGTGTTGGGGCCCAGAGGGTGATAGTAAATGGGGTTACATCTGGCTGTTTGTCAGTCACTGGTGAGGTTCCCCAAGGCGCCATTTTAGGGCCACTTCTTTTTAACATTTTCCGTAAATGACTTGGACTCAGGACTAGAGGTTGTCTTAAGTTAGCTTGCAGATAACTCCAAATTGTGAAGAGCTGTTGACTCTGTTGAGGGTGGAGAAGCCTTACAGAGAGACCTGTACAGACTGGAGAGCTGGGCAAACACCAACTGCATGAAGTTCAACAACAGCAAGTTCTGGGTTCTTTACCTGGGAAGAGGCAACCCTGGCTGCACATGCAGACTGGGGGATCAAACACTGGAGACCAGCCATGCTGAGAGGGATTTGGGGGTCTTGGTCGACAGCAGTTAGACGTGAGCCAGCTGTGTGCCCAGGCAGCCAGGAGAGCCAGCCATGTGCTGGGGTGCCTCAAGCATGGCATGGCCAGCCGGTACAGGGAGGAGATTGTCCTGCTCTATACTGCGCTGGTGCAGCCTCCCCCTGAGTACTGGGTGCAGGTCTGGGTGTACAGTACAAGAGGGACAAAACTATTGGAGGGTGTCCTGAGGAGGGCAGTGAGGATGGTGAAGAGTCTGAAGGGGGAAGTCTTACAAGGACAGGCTGAAGTTCCTTGGTTTGTTCAGCCTGGAGAAGGGGAGGCTGAGGGGAGACCTCATTGTGGTCTGTGACTTCCTGATGAGGAGGAGCGAAGGGGCAGGCACCAATCTACACTCTTTGGTGACCACTGATAGAACCTGAGGGAACAGTATGAAGCTGCAACAGAGGAGGTTTAGGTTGGATGTTGGGAAGAGGTTCTTTATTGAGAGGGTGGTGGGGCACTGGAACAGGCTTCCCAGGGAAGTGGTCACAGCAGCCAGCTTGACTGAGTTCAAGAAGTGTCTGGACGATGCTGGTCCCATGCTCTGACTTGGCTGGCCCTGTGTGGAGCCAGGAGTTGGACTCGATGATCCTTATGGGTCCCTTCCAACTGAGAAGATTCTGTGATTCTATGACCACAGTCTGGAGGATGTATCTACAAAAACTGCTACAGTATTTTGTGGAGCATTCTTGTGATCTAATTGCTAAATTCATCTTTCTGCACAGACCAGAGTGGGAGATGATATATTTTAATGTATTTATTTTGTACAGTTGCTTTATGTTTTTCTTTTCCCATATGGTAGTGTTCCAATTTAAAATAAAAGCAACTCATAAGAGGTGCTGCAAATGGTATTAATATTTCCAGAAAAAATATTGAAATAATATGAGCTGCCCAAAACTTTGTGCATGTATTCCTGATAAAAAATATTTTCATATTCTCATACTATTCGCTACTGTCTGCTAATTCTGGTACAATTTGTATTTTCAGGCCATTGAAATTACAATATTAACAGTGAGAATATTCTCCATAGTGAGAATACCATAAATTCTACCATTAAAATAATTTCAAAATTTCTCAGTCTCTGAAATGTGAAATTTAATATTACAGCATATGTTTTATGCCTAGGGTAACAGATAATTGGACTTTCTAATTGTTAATTATGTTGATAGCTATAGTACAGAATACAGATTATATTACTTGTTTTGTCTCATAAAGACAGGTTAAAAGGTTTACTGCTGGTGTAAGTCCGGTTATGTGTATTTGGAAAAGAAGGCAGGTATTATTCTGTTGCTAATAATCTTCATTTTAACTGAGATTGTTGAAAATGGAAGTACACTGTAGAGAAGGAGATGAAAGGTAAGGAGAGATTTCTTCAAAGTTGTGCAGATTAATTTTCTGACACTACGCTTGTGCTCAGCCTGGACCATGAATAAGTTAAGATTCAGTTGTGTATAATACCTCTGTGTTTTGTGCAGGTATCAGCTGTGTAAATTACACAGTCTGATCTTCTGTTGCATAATTCATTTTCTTATTCTGATGAAGTCAGGAACTAATTGTGAGGATGTGTAAGACAGCAATAGTTGTTGTAAAAGTAGATGAAAATGGTAAAAAAAGAGAAAAAAAACCCTTAATGCTATGTCACAAGAGAGGAAAAATTAAAGCAGGGAAAATCTATGCCTGATTTGAGTAGATGTACTCTGAATATGTAATTTTTTATTTTAAAAACCCTTAGTACTGACTTAGAACACCTCAGTGGCTTGAACACTGTGAATAGTTTATGGCTAATTATTTTAATAACAGTAAAATGGAAAGAAAACTAAAAGAACTCTCATGGCTAAATAATTTATGACAATTTCTTTTAGAAACATGTCCTTCCTTTAGATAAGTGATGCTATATAGGTTTTCAGTTCAATTAAAGGCTTTTGTTGTGTTGGGTTTTTTTTCAGTTTGCTTGGTTATTATTGACCTTTAAGGACATGTTTACAATTTCTATGTACACATGTTAATTTATTTTCACTGTATAAATTCAATCTCAAAAAACGTCTGTTTCAAGGATGGCAGCACTGTTAAGCTGCGGGGCAGCTGGGAATCTCAGGGACTTTATTTATACATTGAAAAGGAGGTGGTGTCAAACACTGTTGGAATTACTGACTCACTGGAATATTTCTAAAATATTTAGTTACGATAATGTAAATTTAATCTGAAACAAAATTATTTATGCATGGGTATGCACATATGCTTGTATATTATTTTAGTTCCAGGACAACCGTTCTGGCAGTTTAAATACGAGAGTAGGCAATGCACACACACACACAGGCCTTAGATTCCCATTGTGAGATGTAAGCACACACCACCACAAATGAGTTACTGGGAGGCAAACATGGCTGTGATGGGTTAATACTGCAGGGTCACTCCCAAGGTGCATGTTCCTTGTGCTGCATGAAATATGGAGAACTTGGCTGTTCGTTTCCCTCGGGAAGGAGGAGGCCACTCATATTCATCCTGTAGCTTAATCTGCCAGAAAACGGGTGTGATCCAGTCTGCCTAAATCCTGCATGAACCTTCAGCTTGGACCACCAACTCTCTGCTGACGCAGGCACAGAGCACCTCCCAGCTCAGCCTTAAAGTATCTTTAGCACTCACCTATGGTCACCCAAGGATGCAGACATGTCTATTCTCAGGCAGTGGAGGTCTGTCCCTACGCCAGGAGCCCTGCTGAACTGGAGATAGGCATTTGGGTTCTCCATAAGTTCCCTGGAAGTTTCTGAAATTGAGCCCAAATGAGGACTCCAGTGGCAGCACCTTTATTCATAATAATTTACCCTTGCTAATGAATGGGTAGGGTTTGTTAATCATGACATGGCTTTCAAAGCCTGTTCCCTGCAGTATGTGTGTAGCTTTGTATTACACACAAAAAAAAAGGTCCCTGGGAATTGGGACCAGAACCTTCATTTCCCTGGATGAGATGAGAAATATAGAGGTGGCCTAATGCTGATGTTGCGGGTACCCTGACCTCTGCTTGTGCTTACAACAAAGGGGACCTGGAAATTTGTCTGTTGTGTGTCTGGGCTTTGTACTGGTGTATTCCCATCAGCACAGTGCTTTGTCTTCAGGGAAGGCCTTTAACCTGAAATTATGCACATCTGGGTGCTGGAGACACCCCTGTAGGTTTTAGAGAGAGAATTTAGTCCTTCTGAGGCTAAATAGTGATGAGATACACATTCTGCAAATGTGTGGAAGGCTGGATAAAATCCCTCCATGTTACCAGTACCTGTCTCTTCTGGTTATCTGTACTCCTGCTTGAAGAGTCATTGCACTGGAGTCACCAGTGTCTGTGGTGAAGTGCAGGTACTCAGGTGAGGGAGGATACTTCAAATTTCAGAGGTACACCAAAGCTGAGCAAACTGAAATCAACCCCGTTTTTAGAGCCGTAACTTGAAATAGGGAAATTAGACCATTATTCTTTCAATAACTGTGCCTAGTCAGTGACTTTACATCTGTAAAACACAATATAATCAAACCCTTAACATTGGAGTCTTTGCTGCTCCCAGCAAAAATACTCATTTATTTGTTCTAGGATGTTGCTAGAAATGACTCAGAAGCAAAACAGTAAGGTAGCTCTGAACTGAAGGTTGACTGTGTCAGTGAAAAGTGAAAGGTAAGCACTGTTACAAAATCATGTCCAAGCTTCAATACGGAGCTGATTCTGTCCCTGGATAATTCAAGTTTCAGTTCCCCCATGGGTAAAACAGATGCTTGTCTCCATTAGTGTGGTGCTCTGCACTCATGCTACTAACATCTATGAAGTTTGTTCAAGTCCTAACTTTGTTCTTGGGAAAATGCCTTAATTGTGAGCTTTAGTTTATATAGACAAAAATGAACATAAAAAATACTTATTTCATAGTTTAGTGGCAGTAAGCAAAGGTTTTGATGAAATATAATTTTTTGCTCAAGTAAAAGATGTGATTTTTCTTTAATATACTTTACACACACTCTGTGTTGGGACACTGTGGTCAGTGACATTCTAAGCATGCACGGAACCAATTTCTTTAACCTTGGATTAAAATTTCATTTATTTAAATAATATAGCTAAGATTGTCCTTAATTAAAATTGTGGTGCATGCAGTCACAATATTATTAACCTCTCCTCCCTGGAAGAAACCTGTTACGCAAGCACAGACATTCATTATCATGCTAGCCTAAGAAGCTGGGTGAACCACTGAAAGTCATCTGCTACTCTCCTGACACTGCTTCTCAGTGCTGCTGCATATATACAGCTTTCACCTCTGTGGTAGTCCCTGTCATAGACATCCCTCAGTGCTTTCCTCACTCAATAATGTTCTTTGGAGGCCGAAAACCTATGACCTTCCATTAATTTTCAGCCTTTTCAGTTTTCTGCAGCTGGGTGAAGGAAAGGAAATCCTTGCTGCTAACATCTTTGTTTCATAGGGCTGCCAGCTGACCGTCTTCATTTCTGGATAGTGTTCATGGAAATCCATCTGTTAAATTAACAGCATGATGCCAGTTAGTTTCTTGTCAGATTCTGCCTTGCTTAACAACCTCCTAGGTTTGATAGACAGTGATTTAAGTACAGTGTGATGGTGCAGGTTGGTTGGGGTTTTTTTTGTATGCACTAATTTCTTACTTATAAAAATCCAAGATGGTTGGTAGATACAAAAGTTCTTTAAAAAACCCTACCTGTTTCTTAAGGAGAATTCACTTTTCTCCTAGAAATTCCATTTTTTTGTTGGCTGAAAAGTGAGTAAAAGCTTGAAGCTTGAATTTCTTGGTAAGTCAAAGAGCTCTGGCTGCATAACATTTATAATACTGAAGAAAAAGTATTTTGTTTAACTTCCTGTTCCAGTAACTTTTTAAAAATTTAATACTAGAGTTTATTTTCTTAGCTAGAGAATACCACATGGCTTTTCAGATTATATTTAGCAGGAAGATAGGAAGTTTCCTTCATAAGTGTAAAAATATTTCTACTTTTCCCTTTTACAAAGTCAAGAGAGAATTACTGTAACTGGAGAAAGAAACCGAAACAACAGTATTAATGGAAGCAGAAAGCTCTCATTGACTTTCTTGGGACTCTGTTGACCCTTTGAACCGGAATACACCTGTAAAAATATGATCTATTTATCATTCATCTATAATTCTGCCCTATAGATGATATAGATTCAACGTGTATTAGATTTGCACATCTCTATTAAATGGTGCAGCTGTTCCATGGTTTTTAGGATATATGTGCTGAATTTTTCAGACTGAAGGTTATTTAGTATTGCATCTTGTAGCATCCTAAAAATACTTGGTTTAGGTCCATCCAATTGTATTTGAGCTGCCTGCATGTAAATATTTTACAGAGCTCCTCTGGCTCATAACATACAGAAATCATGAATGAATGAATGAGTGCAGGAGTTTGGGAATACTGCCATAGGTGTAGCTGTGTAACAACAAAAAGAATGCAATGAATGGTCGTGCTTAGCTTAAAAAAAAAAAAAAAAGAGGAAGATTACTAATTTTCCAAGCTTTTCATAGAGGGGGCAATAGATTCACCTGAGGTGATATTTTAAAAGAAAATTCTCTTTTTTAAAAATTTCTCTAAGATAATTTTTTTTTAAGAAAATTCACCTTGAATTAATTTCTTTAAGAGCATTTTAATAGTTTAAAATTTTAACATTCTTGGCAATTTAGAATAAGAATTCAAAATAAAAGTTCCATTTCAGTCTGTTGTGATATTAGCAGCCAGATGCACTTGCTGCAAGCCAAAGAAACATTGGGGTCTTTTAAAATATGTCTTGCTAGGGGACATCTGCTTTTTCCAGATGGTGGCTGGGCGAGCAGACCTCTAATGTCACCCCCTCTCAAAACTTTCTACTCTTTGGGGTAATGGGTGCTGGGATGTTCCAGGTGGTGGAGAAGCCCGTGGGAGGTGAGGGGTGAGGCAGGGGAGATGAAGAAGATGTATCAGAGCTGGGTGCAGCTACACTGGTTTCCTACATACCCACCTTGTCTCACTGAACCAACCTGGATGGTCCCAAATGTCTCTGGAATACGCTGGTGAGGCTTCCCAGACTCTGGCCACAACCTCTGGACATGCAGTGGCCGGATGAGATGAGGAATTTGGAGGTGGTCTGATGCTGATATTGCAGACACCCTGCCCTCTGTTCTTCCTGGCACAGACTGTTGCCCTCCCCTTCGGGAGTCTGAAGTCCCTTCTCACACCATCCCTCAGCAGTGCTGTTCATCTGTCCTTGGGATATCGGTCCTTGGGTGGTGTAAACATAGGCTATCCAGTGTACCCGTCCTTTACCTTGGCAGTAAGTCCTCCAGCAAAGGTGCTGGAGAGTTTCCTTGGCAGAAACAGCACAGCAGAAACCCTCAAGGCCCCCCTGTGGTGCTCCCTCACTCTCTCCCTCTTCCCGTAGTTCCCCTGTCTTTGCATGCCATGCTGACCTTCCCTTGCTGGTCCTTGAGCATCCTCCTCCTCCTTCCTTACCACAAGTCCTTTGTGACCTGTCCTCCAAGCTCCACCTTTCCACAAGGTTCCCTGTGCTCCCTTGGATGCCCAGGCCTGCACCCACACAGCTTCCTTCCTCCCAACATTACCTGGGGACCAGCATTACTCAGGGACCATCTGCCTTGCACCTGACCTATGGGCTTCCTTCAGACCTCCCTGCCCTCAACCAGAAGCTGCACTGGCAGTCAGGAGGGATTCAAGCACTGTACAGCAAAACCCAATGATGGGCTTTGGCTGCCGCTAGAGACACCTCCTGACTACAGCTTGTTGATGGCCCTGGGTTTAATAATGTGCATTTATTTTGAAGCAGAGATACTTGGTCACGTAGTCGTTACAAAATGGGTACCTGGTCAGCATCCTGCACTGGTTTAAAATAATCACTAGGATTGCTAATTCATTTTCTACTAATACAGTCCTTTTTATAATCCATTGAATTGTCAAACCAGTAATGAAACTTTCTTTTTACTGTCCATCTTTGTACTGGGAAGTATAAAAGATGTGGTAGGAACTTTGAATGCTCTGCCCAAAAACTTGGTGATTAGAAACGGGAATTGATAACTGTGGTAGTAATGAGAAAGGGGAAGATCCTGAGGAGAGATTAAAATGAAAAAATTCAAATCACACTAAAGAAAAGTGTAGATTGCATATCACCAAAGTGGATTTCTGGAAAACAGTTTCAGTTCCAGGTATATTCACCACCTTTTCCGCTTTCCAGCCTAACCTCCATAGATATGATTGCTTCTGTTTAGTCTGTGTTAGTATGAAATTTGATGGGATCTAAACTATGTGGGAACTGAAAAGCATGCTTCCTATGTAGACCTAAATTTCCTCAGTTTATTGTTGACAGCCTCTTACGTGACTTGTTCCTCTTAGGCCAATTTAGTAATCTCTGCTCAAAAGATGAAAAGCAACCAAGGACTGTCAGAAACAGCCAGAAATCTTTAGTCAGGGAACTGAGTAAAAACAAAGGATGAACTTCATTTGAAATTTTATAGTAAACCCTGAATTTTCCTGAGAGAAAAAAAACCAAAATTGTTTATATTCATAAGCTTCTGAATTAAATACATCAGATTTAGTGCTTTGAAGTGATTTTTCTTTAATCCCCCTAACTCTCGTAAAGAGACTAGATAATCTGCCATTTATTGCAATGTAAGACATAGTTGAAATACATGATAGAGTTTATCTCTGTAAAGTATGAAAGCACATTTAAAATAATTTAAAAACTGCTAGCGCAACCGAAGAAAACCTCAATTTTATTTATATTCCTCTGGCTGTTTCAGTGAGAAACCAGATGGCTTTAAGGCACTGCTTTTGCGTGCAACATCCTATCAATTTAAATGGCAAAAAACTTTACATCCTGACTCCATAAGTGGAGCCACATCATGTTGTCCTCAAAGCTCCCTGTGCTGCTTTATTCAGCAGAAGGATTCCTCTCCAGAAATCTGTCTTCAGTTGTTACATTAGGGGATTAAAGTGCTGAGCAACTTGTGTACAGAGATACCTTACATGAACTGTAGACCTTTAATTCCTTCTTTTGGGTATCAGATGAAATCTTGCATATGCCCAAGGTGATGTTATGAAACTATGGGGAATACTTTTTTTCCTAAGCAGATGTGGAAGTCTCTCCAAGCAGGAAACAGTGTTGTAAATAGCAAAATTTTTTTTTATAAAATTGTAATATTATGACACAAAGCTTGGACTTATGGACACTTGGTTTAGATACTGTTGAAACAAAATGGAGAAATCATCAGGATGTGGGAAACGAGCTGAAGTTCATTATGTTCATGTTTCATTATATCCAAAGTATAATAGCCATATGCTGAGTACTTTGGACTCAAAAATGGGAATTTCAGCATGCTTGGAAGCCTTTTCTGGAAGATGGAAAATATTCCATGAAGATGCATGTTGTCAACATCCTATTTCTTTGTTTACAATAATTACCATAGAAGCGCATCCTGGAGGTAATCAACTTTGCTGTGTTGAGAACAGGACAGGTAGCTGAGGAAGAGTGGTGAGGTTTGTCTGGAATTTGGGGTTGTTGGTAATCAGCTGTGGCCTCAGTGACAAGCCCATATGGAAGTATCAGCTCTTAGCATAAGTGATACTAAGCAAACAAAGTGGGTTTGGATCTAAGAGGGAGTATGGTTAAAAAGTAAGTAGCAACAAACTATATGTTTGTTAAACATTGTAACCTTGCTTAAACGTAGGTAACATATGCATATTTGTGTCATATTGCAGTATACCATGATAAGGAACACCTTCATTCCCTTTGTTTGCATTGCCTACGTGATTTTTTCTACATATATTAATGTGAAGTAAGGCAACCTTTTTATAATGATGTTACCTTAGATGGTCGTTCAGTGAGAATTTTACTTCTCAATTGGGTAGTATTCTTCTTAACATTGTTCTTGTACAAATTATGAAAGCAGGAAAATATTTCTAACTGTGATCCTTTAAACATCAGGAGAATTTAATTGTCCATTTAGAGAAGGGAGACAAAAAGAAAAACTGACAAGCTCTCAGAAATAATCACATTCTATGTCTACAGGCCAAGATTTCCAAGGGATGTATGATTCAGTGTATTGCTTATCTAGGTGCCAAACTTGAAAATGCAGGGATTGTCTGTATTGTAGTGCTTCAAGAAAGATACCTAAAAATCAGGCATTATTTAGTCAGAAAACTACTGTCATGAGTTGTGCCATTTTAGTGTTTGAAGTACTTTTTTAAAAAATGCAAGGTGTATGGTTCAGAAAGTTGTCGTTTGTTTCTAAATAAAGACTTGTTGCTTTCCATGTTAGTCAAGTTCTTAATTGTAGAATATTTTTAAATGCTGTCGTTAAAGTAGGAAGATTTTACTTTGGGATAATGTACAAGTAGTAGGTAGACTTCATTTCTGTCATTAATTTGTTGAATTTCTTTCTGAAATCATCATGAAACAAGTACTATTTGAAGAAAAGGCCACGTGATTCTGGTTTTATTTTTATAACAGAGTAGATTTCCTGAACTGGTTTGTGTTTCCATTAGGTGTTAGGAGTAGAAGTAGTATGACTTACACGTGGTTAGTGGTGTTTAACAAGTAACCAGGAAGTATAAAATGCTCACTGGTGTTGGGGCAGAAGCCAGGGCTTTTTAACCTGCTAGTCTCTAAAGTCTATGTACCAGAGCTAATTTTGAAAACACTTTGACATTTAATTGTGCATTTACAGTAGAGTAATAGTAGTTTATTAATTTTAAAACATGAAATTATGCATATCCATCTTGATGCATTATAATTATTTTAGTTAACATTATTTTTATGCAGTAATTTATTTTTTATATTTCTTGAATTAATTTCCTAAAATATATATATTTACACACTCCTATTATGTTATTTTACTAATCTTATTTAAAAGGGGAACATTACATATTGAATACTGTACCTCAATTTTATTGTAACGATTTTACTGGTTACCAGGTGGGGTGGCAGTTGAAAAATTTGGTGAATGCACTACGAGAGGATCCGAGTGGTGTTATCTTAACTTTGAAAAAGCGACCTCAGAGCATGCTTACCTCAGCACCAGCTTTACTGAAAAATATGAGATGGAAGCCCCTTGCTCTGCAGGTAATGAAGCTTAATCATAAGTCATACACCATCATTTTAACTATAGATTATCTCAATGATGCTTTATTGTGCTTCATCTCAGCAGCATATGGATTTACTCTTGTATACTTTGAAAAATTGTTTCTGAAATGATTTCTCTGTAGTTTGTTCTCATAGGCTCAATTGAAATTAAACTTGTTACTAGCACTTTTCAAAGTTAAGAAGTAATCATCCCAGTGTTTTTTACAATGCAGAAAAGCAGTCCCAGATAACTTTTCTAGTCAAAGGGAAACAAACATATTTCCAAAACTAATAAATTTTAGTTTGACTTCTCATTAAGCTCTCAGTGTATAACTTCAAAGAAAGAGTGGAGGAAAAGATCTTAAGAACTCAGTTTGATTGATCATGGTGTTACAGGACAATTTATAGAGTGATTTTATTAATTTAAACCAGTTAACCATCGAAATTTCCTCATGTAAACAGTTATATTCATGTCAGAGCTGTCCTTGCACATAAGGTGTAGCACAGGATGTCTGGCTGGCCCTTTAATTTTATTAGGCCAGCAATGTGCTGAAAAGCATGGAATGATTTTGTTAAATTTTTCATGTTTCACCCTAGAATAAAATGCCACTGTGATGGATTACTTTAGGATATAAAAGTTATGTCCAGAATCATGAAAGTGTGTAACCAACAGATGGAACTGACAAATAATACCTTAATTTCATTCACTTCAGATAGAATGATGTTTATAATTTTATTTTCTTTTCATAAAGAATGCATTCTTCAGGACATTTTTATTATCGCAATAAAAAGCCTAATTTAAGTGCATTTGAGAGAGAAAAGACTTCTTTGAAGTTCAGGCAAAAGGAAAATGAGATATGGAAATGCCACTGCCAGTAGCTGTGGTCTTTGCCATTTAAAAAGTAAGAGATTTGCAAAAAGTACTAATGCCATGACAAACTTCTATCAATATTTATCTATATATAAGTTATTTTATAACGCTTAAATGCATCTTTGTCTTTGAAACATAGGACATTTCTAATGATTGAGATGTCTTTGTGTTTCAGATACAAAGCACTGACTAGACATGTGACAAAAATCTTTCAACCAAAAATATTTTACTAGCTTCTGAGCATAAAATTGCAAATCTGTATGCATGATATGAGCACATGAATGTCCATTCTTGAAGGCTGCATTTTTATCACAGCTTTAGTGAGAATATAAATAAAAGTGAAAAATGCACATCATTGCTTTAAATGGGGTCAAATGCTTTTGGTCTAAATCCTCTTTGGGCGAGTTTGGTATTTTTGGGGGTGAATATGACACTAGAATAATTACACTGAAGACTCCACAACAGAAGCTTTTAACATAGGCTATTGATGCAGATTGTAGCACATAAGAAATTAATTCGAGACAGACTACAAAACAATTTCCACCATTTAAAGTGAGTCTAGGAGAAAAGTGAGGATCCCTGTGGTCTTCCTACAGTGAATGCTGTCATGAACTAAAGCTGTGGCCTGTTTGAAACTCCATGCTCACTTCCAGAAGCAAAAATCCAGTCATCTTGTAGTGTGTTTTACTGGACTCTGGTGTACACCTCAGCATTCTTAGTTTAATACAGGTACTAAGGTGCTATTCAATTAATCTAACTTTAGATATCTACGGTGTATATATATCTGTGTATCATTCAGATTTCTCATTTTCATTCCCTTTGGCCAGCAGAACAATTCCTGGTTCATTCATCTTGGCCTATTTTAGACTGATCAGCATTAGAACGATCTGTGCATAGCTCTTTCTCTACATTTGATGATAAGAGGAGTCTGGACAGCTATCTTGAATGTAGATTATCTGGATTAGATATGACTGACCCTAGATAGAGGTTTTCTGTAATCTTACAGGTTGAGGAGGGTGTAATGGGATAATTTGTTTTGGTGTGAAGTTGGGTTTTTTTTCTGTCAGAGTTAAAAATAGGACTATTTGTAAGGCTATTGTGAGTACAAATACACACACTGTTAAACCTTAAATATATAATCCTGATATCATGATGATTTTGTTCTGGTTTTATCAAAGATGACTCCAGGAAAAGGTCAGAACCTCATTCACTACTTATGTGTGAAGTATGCATATGTGTGTCTGCTGTAATTTGTGGGTTTAGTGTGAAAAACAACAGCTTTACTAAGTAGAATGGGTGTCGAAAAAGCTCCAGGGTGAAGACAAACTTCAGAAGCTGTACAATGTGGAGATTTCTGTTGTTAATTTATGCAGATCAGAGGTGAACAGTTGTTAAAGTCCACTTATGTTAAAGTGTAAGGCAACAAAGAGCAGTCAGTGCAGTGTAATTGTATAGATATTAAAAATATGAAGAAATTACGTTTATTTAACAAAATGCACTTCAAAACTCTCTGGGAAAAAAATTTCAGAAAATCTACTTGCCATTTACCTTGTGGCTGTTGTGGCATTTCTTATGCTCCTGATTCATGGAAGGATGTTATTCTTTAATAGGAGCTTGGGGGTTAGCGTGAGAGGAGAAGGGGGAAGGTGATCACAGTTAGGAAAAAAACAAGGAAAAGCAGTACTTCCATCACTTTTGGAAGCAGGGGAAATTATGATATCTTGTTTTCCTATATCAGGATGTCATAAAATAATTGAGAATATTTTAACTGTGCTGTCATCCCAGAGCTAAGTTAATTGAACCATATGTATTATTCAACAGACACAAGCTATAAGGAAATTATGACTCAGTAATAATTCTGTTAAAGTACAAAATATGAGGAAAATATTCAAAAGACTAGAATAAGATATGGGGATGAAATTCTGATAAAATGAGAATTAGGAGCTGCAGGCTGGCTGGTGTGGGGTTTTGGGGTTTTTTTGGCTCTGCAGACAGAGTGGACAGAGGAAAGATGTGGTGCCACATCTTAATCAAATATCAGTGAATGAGGTGCAGAGGTTGAAGTTTTTCCTAATGTAGGGAGGCTGACACAGAAGCAGACTGTATGTACCCTACCAGTGAGTATGTTTTAACAGCCATTGCAATGAATGCAGAAGGTAAACATTTCAGTAAATTAAGTTAAAGAACATTTACATTGAAATTCACATTGGGATGTTTTAATTGAGAACCTTCATGGCTTAATTTTAGTGGAAAGTGAGTAATGTTGAGGCATTATTGGTAAGTTGCATTCTGCTTCTTCAATCAGTAGTTGTCTGTAAGAAGATGAAGCTTTCCATTTGTAGCTATGTGAAAAACTAGTATTAATGGAGAGATACCGAGTATGCCTGTAAATGGGGACGGTGCTAGACAAGTCATCCAGTTCAGGCTGCATGAATGTACTGCCAGTGCATCAAGCAGTTTGGTGGTAACAGGGCATCCTGGTAATTAAATTACACATTCTGATAGGGAAATTTTTCAGAACTTGCTGTCCACTCACTCTCAGTGATCTAGATTAGCCATATGCCAGCCAAATGTTCATGGTCTCTGACTGTGGGAAACACTTTAAGATCCTTCAGATATTAACTGGTACTAATTGGCATAAATACTTTTTAGAACATTTAGTGGCTTATTTTGAAAAACTCTCCCTTCACATTGCCATCTTGCAATGAATTACAAATTACATCCAGTCTACATCACGATGGATCAATTCTTTGGATTCTTTTTTTTTCCTTTTAGCAGAAATGCGATATATTCATTCTTTTCACAAATAATCTTAGAATAAATATGAAAAGTTAGGGGAAGGAAAGAAAGAATTATGTATCCTGTGTTGCAATCCTGACACTGATATTAAGTAGCTTGATGTACAGTAAAGTAATACAATTATCTTCTGGCTATATGATGTACCATTAGATAATGGGTTTGTATTACAAGTGTATTAATTCCAGCTCTAAGGTCAACCAGTACAGAAAGAAAAACTTCCTTTTTTCCCTTGTGTTCTGATTAAAGGAAGTGCTGTTTTTTTGGTTTTTTGTTTTGTTTTCAGTCACTTGATGATTGTCTGTTTTAATATCCATCAGTATCCGACTTCTTACAGATAATCAAAGTTCTCCCTTGACGCATACTGGAATCATGTCAAAATTTGTGAAGTCAGGGGATTTTTCAGCCTGTGTTTTTTGTTATTGCTTTTATAACATTTGAATTAAGCAGCTGTGGCCTTGGGGAATTTTGTGCTTGCCTTTGCAATTGAAGGTATTCATTAAATTTGTATTGTACCACAAATATTAAGATGTTATGCCTCCAAGACAAGTCTTACTAAATTTGCCTTTCAGTTACTTTTTCTGATGCTCTGATCTGTGCTGCAAAAGCCTAGAATGGTATTTAAGATTGCAGTGTTTGTATTTCTGACTGCTACTTAATGGGGTGAAGAAACCAAAGAAGTTTAACCTTTTTTATTACTTTTTTTTAATTATTATTTTTCACACTGACATAGAGGTGACTTAATTCTTTCAGCTCTCCATGTTTTTGTCTGGTTCGAAAACTAACTTAAATAAACATTGTGTGCTCTAAATTGTCTGTTTCATTTCTCCTTTCCACTTTGTGTTATTCTGGGGAGGTTTCAAAGGGAGGCTCCCCGAAGTCCTGTTTGAACAAGGGTGGAAGGTTCAGTAGCGAAGATTCTCGGAGCTTATGAAATCTTATGTAAGTCACTACCATCATGCTAGCGAGAAGCCTGCTGCAAATTCTTCCTTTGCCTTCTGGAAAAATGCTTTGTTAATTAATCAAAAGAAACTGGACTTTGACTGCAGTGTGGAAGACTCTTCATCCAGTTTCTTTATGATAGAGAAAAGGAGCGATAGAGCAGCATGCTGCCACACTTTGGCTAGTTCGGACTACACCCTGCAGACACCACTGAGAAGGCTGACTGGTGGTACTGAGGTTGGGGCAGGTCCAGCTGCCAGCCACATCTTGTGTGTTGACTGGAGAAAAAAATTTCTGACCTCTTAAACACTCAGTCATGCTCTTTACCAAGCTTATTTCAATGTCTCCATTGTATATTTAATATAGTTGACTGTACTGTTTTGTATGTGATTAAATTGTACTGTTATAAAATCACCAACAGCTCAGTATCTGTAGTTTTTTTAAACAGACTTTATTTTGGATGAGATATGCATTGGCTCTCCACTACAATATGCATTACATTTCCATTATGATATGTTCAGCTTTTCAGCCTCTTAAGAAGCAACAGCAACAACAGAGTCCTTGGTTTGAGAGAAAACTCTACTTTTCTTATTTTTATTTACTATTTTTCTTTACCTGATTATATTTCCACTTTCATTTGTCTAGAGGCAATGCTATATTCTGTTTCCAGAATTAATTACTAGAATTAATGACCTTACACTTTTTAATTATAAAATTTGAATAAAATACTAACTTGTTTGCTCTGCAGTTGCTTAGTAGTCTTTTAACTACATGGGAACTGGGAATTCTTTGCAGCACTGTTAAATGGATTGTGACTGGGTTTTCCTATGGTGTATGAATAAGTTACCATATTTCATTACTGCCTGTCATGGTTGGTCTTACAAAAATTTTATTTCATTGGAAACATTCTGTTAAATACATTGTCGTGACCTTGATGGAATATGAGAAACATATTAGCAGTAAAATCTGTTTACGGATGCAAATAATGTATAAAGATATTCCCACTTAAAATTTTGTACTTTTCTTATATTTTAAAAAAATGTATGTCTTTTTCTGGAGCAATGTTTCTCAAACTATATACTGCAGCTTCCAAGGGAGTTAATGAAACATTCAAAGACCTTTTAAAAACATTAAGAAGAATTCTTAATAGTATATGTTAAATATTAATTACATTCATTGTTTAGAGATAAAAAGCAAAAATAATATGCTGACTTACTGGGGACACCAGTATGGGGGATGGGATAAGCAGCAATAAGCCCTGGTAGCAAGAAGGACATAGGGAAGGCAGGGCAGAGCTGACCAGTGGCAATGCAGCTTCTAGAGGAGAGAGGGGAGTTTGATATCAGTCAGTACTTGCAGGGACTTCTGATTTCCTTGTGTTAGACAGACTGAGCTGCTGTAAGTACAGTCAGTTGATTATCTGTTCCCTGGCCAACTGAGAAGAAAGATTAATGATCCTGAAGAAGGGTGGTGCATCCAAAATGTTTGAGAAATAATACTCCAAAATGTATTTAAATATGGCTTTTGTGTCTGTTGTTAATGATGCAGGGTTGGGGTTTTTTTGTGGGACATTTTTGAGGGTGTTCCAGTTTCACTATGTAATTTCTAAACTTTCTCTGTCAGGCTATTCCCATGGGTTGAGTATTTAATTCTTTGGACCTAAAACTTTTCTAGTTTTACTGCTGTTTCAGCAATTTGACTTGCTCTGGCCAGCCTACCAAAAGAGACTGCAGCATAAAAAAGCTGCAGGAAAAGGACGAGAGCGTCCTTGGAAGAGAATTGTCTCAGTGCTAACGCAGATCTCCGAGGCATCCGGTTCAGAAACACTTGAACGGAGCTCCATATGTTTTTCTGTTCAGTGTGCCCGCATATAGTCCGCTGCATGGCTGCCGCCAAACTGGAGAGCTGTGTGCGCTGATTTACTGGCAGCTGCACTGATTTACTGGACCCAGACAGTTGAAGTCTCTTTGAATTGCAATGCAGAACACCATGTTGATGCACCACACCAGCAGGCTGTGTTCTGAAGGCTCTCTTTTCAAGCAGGAGAGACTTCTCATTCTTTTAAATAGGAAAGCTGAACTCTTACAGCGTAAGGTGGTGGTTGCAGCAGAGCTCTCGGTGCATTGAGCTACTACCAGGAGAGATCATTTGAATGCTTTACAGTGTAGCAGTTCTTACCCAGCTACTGATTCACTGGTGAAGTGTCAGTTAATGTTTTAATTATTTTTTTTAAGTGGTGGCCTATTTTTAAACTTGGATTTCTCCTTTTTTTCTAGTTATACAGCTTTTCTGGTTTTGTAGAAATAAGCTGCAGAGTTGGCTTTGGCAACATGACCCAAATATGGAAAAGATATGAAATGTCCTAGTATGTTTTGAGGCAGTCTTACAGAATTGAGCTTCCACTTTTATGAGATTCTATCCCCTTAGGAGCTCCAGTGCCAAGCGAAGGTGTACTCACTCACCTTGCCGTCCAGTGATATAACACAATCACTTGGACTGTCTCCAATAACACTGTAATTTCACCTCTGAAAGTATTTGACATGGGAACAGTTTGAGGGAAACTTTTTACCTTCAGGTAGCTGGATAACGTGTGTTTCTCTGTGGTAGACCAAATGCCATTTCTTTCTATTACACTCACTGTTTTAACCACCTTGCCGAGCCAAAAGGTGAACCAAAATATGCATTTGTCAAAGATGCATGAAGCTGATCTCCAGCAAACTGTTCTGGAGGACAAACCAACCATATGTCTGTGCTGTGTATTAGCAGGGACTAGTGAAGTTGAAGTTGCTCAAAAAAAAAAAACCAACTTGGTCTTCAGCAAAATTTTTGGGTTGGTTTGTTGTTTCTTTTTCAGAAATTAGGCCCATATCATTAACTTTTAAACGCTTAAGCCCAGGTATTCCTGGCTGTAACATAAGGGAAATTCTTGACGTGTGTCGTCTTGCCCTCCAGCAGCCAGTCAGGACCACCAGTGGCTCATCAACCTTTCTAAGTCCAGATCACAGTTGTGCTTAAGCATGATTTTCTTTACAGGAGATAAACCATAAACTCCTCTGGATTGCCAGGGCCCCCTTTCCTCTTATCTACCTATTCGAGCAGATAAAGGGCTGTCTTCTTCCTCAAAGTGGAGAAGAGCAAATCCATCTACCTAGCTTGTTGTCTTCACAGTGCTCCTGCTAGTGTTAGCCATGAACAGCAACAAGTATAAGCAGGGTCTAGATCAAAAAATTCTCTTTGCTCAAAATGAAAGTT
Organism: Heliornis fulica; assembly: GCA_013399135.1. Classification (NCBI taxonomy): domain Eukaryota; kingdom Metazoa; phylum Chordata; class Aves; order Gruiformes; family Heliornithidae; genus Heliornis; species Heliornis fulica. Next base: position 472,521 of record VXBZ01011550.1, on the reverse strand, counting down.
AATTCTACAAGCTACTCAGCACACCACAAAGTATACTTGTCGTAGAAGTGCAAGGTATCAGAAAAGAAATAACCAGTTTTGTATTACTAGGGTGTTCAAAAATGATGAAGCCTACAGTGTTACAGATGAAAATTCAAAGCATCTCTGAAAGAGGTTGTTATTGGGTTTTATTTTATTTGTTTTTTACCCAGTTTTGCCACCAACTTTATTCTTATTTTTGCAGACGTCTGTCTTCTTGGTTTTAGTGGTTGTAAAGTCTTTTACCTGTCTGGTTTTGTGTGTGTGTCTTTCTCCCTCTCTTCCTGCAAATATTGGCATTCATTCACTGGCCTGGCTGCAGAATGCTCATGGGAACTAACGAGCAAGGAAAGAATTTAGCAGAGTCACTGTTTACAGGAGATGGTTTTCTAACATTCACAGAGAGAAAACTTGTGTCACTCTATAGCTGTTACTCTGAAGATGGACTTGCAAAGTTTTAACAGGAGAATTTGAAGTGTACATTTTGTTATATTTGAGATAAATAACTTCTTGCACAGCTCTGTTCCTAAACCAAAGCAGTAACTGCTGAAGGGATGAGGTTTCCTAGGAGCCGTGCATTATTCTTACATACAGAATGAAATAAAAGTAACACAGTGGTGGCGGCTTTGCTTGATAAGTGTAAAGTTGAATGGCTTGTCACTAGCTTCTGAAAGGCCAACATCTTGAAAATGTTCTTGCTGTTGAATGTGGGGTCTTCTGCAGTGTAGGCGTAAAGCTACAGTGTCAGGATTGGTATCTAGAAAAAGAGAAGTGATTTTTCTGCACAGGAGCGCCCTGTTGGTCTGTCATTAAGTATTCATCATAGTGCTGGCAGAATGATCATTCAGCCAGTATTCAGAGCTTCTCTGCCATTGATAAAATTTGATATGTTTGTCCTCTGGGAGTTATTTAGGTCAGAAATGACAGGTATGGTAAACTCTCCTTAATCCCAAATCTTCTTTCTTCAAGGAGCTCACTTCCAAAAAGATGGTGGGGAAAGAACTCTTTCAAAGCAGAACTCAGCATTTTTTTAACATTAGATTAACTTTAGGATATGTGAAGATACTATTATACTTGCTGTTTAGCCATTCTTCTTCTCCTTGAGTTTCGGTATCACGCAAGCCACACAACCTAAGGCTTTTCTTATTTGGAAGACATGTTCTCAAGTAGACTAAAGCAATCAAAGTTTTCTCCTCGTTTCATTTTTCTGCATCTGTATTGAGGCTGTTAGAAAATATTGATATAATTTTCAGCCCTACAGTGATTTAATAAAATCTTCAAATGCTGGTCGTTATTAGGCTAGCCAAGATAGTTAAGCTGAGGAAGATGAAAGAGGGAGAACGTTGTAGATTTTATTAAGAGGAAGGATACTGTTTGAGCTGAAATGATCACTGGAATGCATGATTATTCTGCAAGGAGCGTACAATATATTTACTTGTGAGTAAATGTTACTTTCTGAGGAGTGTGCCTGGGGAGTGGAGAATAATAATTATCTCCAGTTTATTCTATCTCATAGTGTGTGTGCTCTGAGGATGCAGTACCTGATTTTACAGCATCTGCAGACATAAACTGAACCTTTTACAGTTAAATCTTAAGCTGTAGAACAGATGGGGAGAGATGACATTTAATTTAATGCCTACTTATGCACCTTTTACTGTAAACACTGGTCTTTTTCTTTACAATGTTAGTTTAATTAAATCACTGGATTCTGTATGTTATTTACTCATTAAGATTTTACCAGTGGCTCTACTGATTACTGTTTTTATGGGCATTGGCAGTAATCTTGCTGTGCAAAAGGAAGAAAGATGCAGAGAAGTCAGTTTTAGAAGCACGTGTCCATTTGTACACCTGTCTCCTTAGTATGAGTGTATGACACTCAGCGTGTCAGCTTACAAGCACACAAAACCATCAGAACTGATAACTTGCTTTACTTTCTGAACTGTAGAATGTTTATAGCTTTTTCAGCTAGGAATATATAGTGCATAAAGTTAATCTTGATTATTTCTCTCTCTTTTGAACCAGCCTCTCATTCCTAGAAGTCCTACGAGCAGTGTTGCTACACCCTCCAGCACCATCAGCACACCTACAAAAAGAGACAGCTCTGCTCTTCAGGATCTCTACATACCCCCTCCTCCAACAGAACCTTACGTTCCAAGGTAAAAAAGATCATTTCAGGTACAACTCAATGTAAAAAAAATCATTTGTAAAGTAGCTGGGTGTTCTGTTCCTAACTTTTCATCAGCCTTCCCTGCAGCTGAACTGGTTACGAAGGGTAGATACGCTGAGTCAGACCCACAGTGATCTGATTCAGTGACTTGCTAGCAAAACAGACAGTACACTTTACAAAAGGAAAGCTCAGTACCCTGTTTTCTCAAATGTGGGATGATCTGTTGTCTGTAAAAGTCTCAGCCTATTTCAGAAGAGCAAAAATTGCCCTGAAACACTGAATCTATAATTAGGAAAAGACTTTGTATCTGTCCCCTTGCCTAATAACCATGGAACAAGGGAGACTGAGCTCAAAGTAAGAAAATATGACTGCAACAAGAGCACTGTTTGTACCCTCATAGTGTTTTCCTTTTTAGATATGTTTGATTTGATAGAGATAGAGCAAATGTTGGGATTGTATTTTAGTGTGGCAGCTCTACTAGACTGCAGTCACCATGCTGTTCCCTGTAAATGTATCTGCTACCCTGACCTGCCACCCGGAACAGGCATTTTCATCTCTCCCAGGTCTCTGGGCTTGCTGAGCCAGAAGAGCGGCAGATCCTCCCAGCAGATTCATCAACCTACCCTCACATGACCTCAAATGATTCAGTGTAATTCCATCATGTGCACAGATGTTGCTCGCCTAAAATTCCAAGAGAGTTATGGCCTATAAATAATATAGAAGTAGCTACCGAAAGATCTAGGAACATATTTAAGAAAAATCAGTATTTTTAGACACAGGCTATCATATATCTAGTCAATTCAAATTATTTCTTGCTTTTCATTTAGTCAAGTTTCTTGGAAAGGCTGTAAGTGCAGCAAGTCCTTACTTGTACCTGAGTTTCTTGTAGTTTTTTTCTTACACTTTCCTATCAGTAACTCTGCTAGTCAATTAATAAGATGTATGACCTGATACTGACGAGACTTTCCTGGGGGTTATCCAAGAATGAGGTATATGGCAAATTAACTTGCCTAGTGGGGAGGAGAAGTTGTGATTCCATGATAAATTCTTACTCTTCAGAGAAATGAAAAACCTTTCAGGGCAAAAGAGTGACTTTCCACTTCATGATTTAGATGATGTTGCAAGGCTTTGTGAAGCCATAAGCTGAGTTCCTTGTTCCTTCCTTGTTTTTTATTTCTTGAAAAAAAGAAAAATTGCCCTTTTATTTCAAATGTGACACATATAATGCAGTTGACCTTGCTAGCACAGTTACTCTAGTATCCGTCTTAAAGCGACAAAGAGACAAACCGAACGAGTAGGCTATTTCACTTTCTTTTTTTCTTCTAATTAAAGAGAAACATTGTCAGTCATGACACTCAAATTGTTTGATAGAGGTTGATTGTGTCTTTTATCATGCTGATAACAGTATTTTGTTTTTTTCCGTGTAATTATTTTAAATACAAAGGTTGGCATTTTTGGGTGGTTTTGGGTTTTGGTTTCTGGTAGTTTGTTTTTTGGGGTTTTTTTTGGGTTTGTTTTTTTTTTTTTCAGAAAACCCACAAGAAAAAAATAAAGTATTTAATTCTAACCTATTAATGTAAAAATGCTGCTGGAAGAAACCGCAATCAAAAAAGACTTGTTCTGCTGAAAACAGAAACCATACTGTCTTAAAAGAAGTAATGCCTTATACTGCTACTGATCATCTTTACCAACACAAAAATACTTTATTTGATAAAAAATGCATCCCTTTTTGTAAAATATTTTTGGTGAATATTCAGGGCTCAGGAGTTTTTGAGTTCTGCTCTAGAAATTGAGGTCTTCAAAGTGTATTTTGATTATTTATTAATTTTTATTTAATTTCTTAAATCATGACAATGAGGCAGTCATTTGGACCAATTCTGATTGAATCTTCTAATATGTATCTGTGCAAGCTGTAATTTTACAGAGAGATTAAGCTATGTACATTTGAAATTTTTTTTGTCAGCTTAATCCTGATGGGCATCATTCATTTCGCAGCCCTGTCATACAGCACACACCGTTTCTGAAGAATCTGTTTTGGCATTTTATCAGGGATTTTTGTCCATGATTAACTATATTTAAGCACATCTGTATTTCAAGTGTTTTCAGACTGTTCAGCATCTGTTTCTCAGCTTGTTGCTGTAGCTCCAAGTAAAAAATAACCAAAATCCAACCAAACAAGCAATCCCTCTTTTTGTAACTGGAATGGAGTAAAAGACTTGATGCAACTTTTAAAACCCCAAAGCCATGCCCCCTTGGTGACGATTCCTTCAGATAATACAGCTGCTGACATAACTGCGCATGGATGACATGAGAAAGAGAGACCGACACTTTCCATGTGCCGGTCCCGAGTCCTGCTCAAATTTCTTGAATACTGTTGGGAGGTGAAAGTTGGAGCCCTCATCTCCAGAGGGCTGTGGCAAAGGGTGTTTGCCTGGTGGTCTGCAGCATTTGTTGTGCTGACAGTGTGGAATCCTCAAGCTTAGACTGTCCCTCCACGTCATCAAGACCTCCTTGTGCCAGCCCCTAGTGGTAGCTGTGGCAACAATTACTGTCTGGCTGCATTGTGTCAGTCTCCATCATATTACTTGCTGGGGTCTCCCAGCACTGTCACCCCACAGAGTTTTCCTGTGACTGGAGATGAGCTCATAGTCCCCCTCATTAAGCTGACACCATCACTGCTCTGGGAAAGCGAAGCGTCGTGGTCAGTGGGGGTTTGGGATGCTGCGCTGCCGCAGGTGACGCACAATGACCCTTCCACATCCTCTGTGGCTGCCTGGATCCCACGAGGAGGATTTGCTTTATCCTCAGATTCACAGATTCACAGCACTGTAGGGGTTGGAAGGGACCTCGAGAGATCGTCGAATCCAACCCCTCTGCCAAAGCAGGTTCCCTAGAGCAGGTTGCACAGGTGGGTGTCCAGATGGGTCTTGAATATCTCCAGAGATGGAGACAACAGCCTCATATGCAGTCTTAGGATGCCAGGGGAGGTATGGGTCAGCACGCTGGCTAGGTCTCAACTAATATGTCATTCCAGAAGGGCAGAAGTGCTCCCACAAGGGCATGAGGCCCCAGCTTCTGTCTTGGCTGCTTGACAAGCATTTTGCTGCTCAGAATTACTGTCTAATTACATCTTTTGCAGCCATCTCCAGCCACAGTCCTACCAACAGATTTATTGAGCTCTGCTTCATCTAGTGCAGGAGATGGCTCCTACCCTAGGCTCAGCTTGCTCTTGTTTGATGCTTTTGAGTATTTTGCAATTGCAGAGAATGGGGTGGGGTTGCAGGGAAGGAAAACACCAATCATGGAGATCTGCACACCAAAAGTAAAACATATACATTGCTGTCCTGGGATAGCAGCCCATGGTCAGATGCTGTATGTCCTATTTAGTGCTTCATGGATGTCTCTATACAAATCCTACTCCTCAATTCACTGTGCAAGACTATGTCAAATGTCTGTACAGCATCGGTACCCTGTTCTTCTTGCTCCGGGGTTTGTTTGTAAGGAACAGGATTGAGTTCATCCATGCTTGTGATGTAGCTATGTCTTAAAACTAGCAGGTTTATTTTAGAAAGCAAATATATCAAAGTAATTTTGATGTTATTCAATGCCCTAAATCACAAAATGCTAGGTGGATTTAAAAAAAAATAAATCAAAAGACAAAAAAAAAAAAAGTAGCTGCACATCAGCTTCATTTCTGATTATTTTCAGAAGAAGCCAATAAGATGGATACATTGTGCAAAAGAAACGAATAAGCAGAGATCTGTGAGATAACTGGCACATACATGGATACTTATGTATATACGATGTTGGATTCTGATGTTGATCGATGGCATCTGTTTCCTGCTTGTATGAAGTACTGACCTATTCCCATGTTTATTGAAATATGTGTAGTAAAACAAAAATCAGTGTCTTATCCAAATATATTAAAAACCTCTCTTGTTTACTAAAGGGACGAAAAAGGAAATCTCCCATGTGATGATGTTGGCAGACATATAGTGGGCAAGCCAGTTCATACAGGATCCGAATCTCCAAACTCATTTCTTGACCAGGAATATCGGAAACGCTTTAATGTTGTTGAAGAAGATGCAGTTTTATACTGCTATGAGTATGAGAAAGGAAGAACAAGTGGTCCTGGAAGGAGAGAGAGCACACCAACATATGGTATGCCATTGATCTAATAAAGATAATCACTGTTTGTTGACTTTAGGATTTTCGTGCATCTGCTTTTGTTTTTTAGCATGAAAATATATTTGGTAGCCATTGGTTTTGCTAATAATTCTGTACTACTTTTATTTTCAACCTAAAAACTTCTATGCAAGAAAAAATTAATTACTTATTGTTATAGGGAGTGCAAGCTCAGTTTTATTTTGATGATTTTTTGATTATGAGTTCTTTAATTTTATCAGCTTAAATTTTCAGATTATGCACCATTTTATTAAAAAAATTTAAAAATTAAAAAAAAAAATAGCAGAAGCCCATAGATTTCACTAAGAAGACAGGATGCAATCGTTCTCCTAGCAAGGGAAAGAGTTGCATAGGTTTAGGAATTCAGGATTTGAAAGAATTGCCCATGTATAATATTTTAAAAGATCAAAACCACTTCAGATTTACCAAGAGATGACATGCTGCTTTCATGCTGCACTGCTCTTTAAAACTCCTTAATTTTCCTTTAGTCCCAGAAATGAAGTACAATTGATGGCAGCATGCTTCTTTTGTAATACCATATTAAACTGCTGAAACTTCCTACATGGAAAGTGTTGACTCCCTATATATATATTGCAGTGCCTCTTTATTTGAGATTATACGTTTTAAGGAAGAATTTTAAGAAGAATTCTAAGGAAGAATTTTGCATGTAAACATACACATGTGTTCATGCTGTGAGGTTATATGGGATTTTTACTTATTTAACGTGAGAACTCGTAAACAATTTCTGGGGAGAGTTTTCCTCCTAAAAAAAATATGTGCCAGGTTGTTTTCCTTTTGAACCTGTTGGAATTCTTCCTTTAGCTAGTATTGTAGTTTCAGCTTTGGACTGAGAGAACTGGGCTTCTGTTGCCATGTATAAAATTGTGCAGTCACAAAGTTGTTAGGCTATAGATGAAAATGAAGAGGAAATTTCATGTGTAACGGAGTTTTGACTACTGTGGTATTAAGTGAGCACACACTTGAATATTTTATCACTCTACTTGCAGTGTAATTTCAATTTTTAACCTGAGTTCAAGCTATATGTCGGAGTTGTTATAGTGATCCTGACATCATATCCCTTTGAGAAGAAGATAAGCTTAATTTGTGAGGAAGTGTAGATTTTGTACATCATGCAGCCAAGCTCAAAAATCACCTGTGAGCCTTGATATAAATTGAACTTGACCTGTGTGAAGTGTCCTCAAGACCTGGAGCAATGTGTTTGCACAACATTAAAGGAAGCATTTTCATATAATGCACTCTTTCTACACAACTGCACAGTCCTGCTGCAAAATCCTCAGTATCCTTTTGATTTCAAAGTGTTTTCAGGTCTTTTCTAACCATTCCCAGAGTGTGCAGAATAACCGCTAAGTTTTCAGAGTGAATATATCCACTTTTGAAAAGGGACTGGCCACTTGGGAGGAATAGACAGATGTAGTCAGAGAACATAGAGATGCAATAAGGAAGGCTAAGGCCCACTTGGAATTCAAACTGGCAATGGATGTCAAGGTCAGCAAGAAGGGCTTTTTCAAGTACATGAACAGCAAAAGGAAGACCAAGGAAACTGTGGGCCCACAGCTGAATCAGGTGGGTGACTTGGTGATGGAAGATAGAAGGTGGAGTTACTGAATGCCACCCTTGCTTCCGTCTTTACTGGTAAGGCCAGCCCTCAGGAGATCAGACCCTAGAGCTAGGAGAGAAAGGAAGACCCACACACAGCTGGGGAGGATCAGGTTAGAGAACAGCTAAGCAAACTCAACATCCACAAATCCATGGGCCCTGATGGGGTGCACCCAAGAGTGCTCAGGGAGCTGTCAGGTGTTATTGCTAGGCTGATCTTACAGGAGAGGTGCCTGTAGACTGGAGGAAAATAAATGTCACTCTGGATTTCAAAAGGACATTTCAGGAGGACACAGGAAATTACAGGCCAGTCAGCCTCACCTTAATCCCTGGAGAGGTGATGGAACAGCTTATTCTAGGGGTTATTAGTAAGCATGGGGAGGAGAGGAAGGTTGTTATGAATGGTCAACATGGATTCACCAAGTGAAAATCATGTCTGACCAATCTGATAGCCTTCTGTGATGGTATGACCACCATGATGGATGAAGGGAGAACAGTGAATGTTGTCTACCTTGACTTCAGCAAGACTTTTGAATTACCCCAGGCATCAGTACAGGTTAGGGGTTGACCTGCTAGGAAGCAGCTGGGTGGAGAAGGAACTGGGAGTCCTGGTGGACTCAAGTTATCCATGAGCCAGTAATGTGCCCTTGTGGCCAAGAAAGCCAGTGGTACCTCTGGATGCATGAAGAACAGTGGCCAGCAGGCCGAGGAATGTTATCCTCCCTTTCTACTTGGTGAGGCTACATCTGGAATATTGTGTGCAGTTCTGGGCTCCCCAGTTCAAGAACAAGGGAACTACTGGAGAGTGTAGCAGAAGGTTACAAGAATGATGAGGGGACTGAAGTCTCTCTCTTATGAGGAAAGGCTGAGAGATGTTCTGCCTGGGGATGACTGAGAGGGGGTTTGATTAATGCTTACAAATATCTAGGTGGTGGGTGTCTAGAGGGAGTGTCTCAACTTTTTCAGTAGTGCCCAGTGGCTGGACAAAGAGCAATGGGCACAAACTGAAACTCGGGAAGATCTGTCTGAACACAAGAAAGTATTTCCTTGTGCTCAACATGACCCTGCTTTATCAGGGGGTTAGACTAAGGGCTCTGCCAATCCCTACCACTGAGTATCAATTTCATTACTTCTGAATGGCGACAGAACTCGAGGTAATGGCCTCAAGTTGCGCCAGGGAAAATTTAGGTTGGATATTAGGAAGAACTTCTTTACTGAGACAGTCATCAAGCATTGGAACAGTCTACCCAGGGAGGTGGTTGAGTCCCCATCTCTTGAGGTGTTTAAAAGACGGGTAGATGCGGTGCTGGAGGACATGGTCTAAGGGTAGACTTGGTGGCGCTAGGTTAATGGTTGGACTGGATGATCTTAGGGGTCATTTCCAGCCTTAAAATTCTATGATTCTATGAAATTCTATGAATTTTAACTGTTACAGCTGGTGGATGAAGCCAATTCCATGAACAGAGTTGCACTCTCTGTTCCAGCTGTTAAATTATGATACTGGTGGTCTAGAGTGAAGAATTCTTTTCTTCTTCAAAGACTGTTGAATCCATTATTTCGTCACAAGAAAGCTTTTTTAGCCTTTCTATTAGCAGAAAGGGTTATAAATACATGGATCAAAGACTGCACTGAAAATCAGTCATTCTTTAACACATTTGTAGTACAGCCTTTCACTTTTAATCTCACTTCTTTTTTAATGAATTCACACTATTGAGCCCATTTTCTTTAAGTGTATTTTCTAAAAATATTACTGTTTCAGCATTAAATTCTAAAGTTTCCCACATGCCATTTGTTAGCTTAAGATTTGTGCCTAGGCATGGCCTGAGGATTTCAACAGAAACTCTTCTGTCTCACGGTGACCCATTAAAGGTCAAACAGAGTTGCAAGGCCTAGAGAAATAATTGTTTTCAACATGTATTCACCATTAATTACGTGGTGGTGTTAATTTATTTTTTTCTCAGTCCTCCTTCATTAGTGGTTAATTGGATCTTCCTTAATTTTTGTCCTTCCTTATTGGAAACTTTTGACGTTTTTTTGACAATGTTAACAAAGGCATTTTTCTTTCACGCTCTTACTGGCTTCCAGCTGCTATATAATTGTTGCTAATTGGCCCCAGAAGGCTTCTGTTCACATCCCAAAGAAGATATTTTCCTGAGTGTAGTCGCCAGGGAAAACAGCTTTAGGGAATCCATGGGGGTTAACAAGAAGGAGATTAGCAGACGTAGCTGGCAATTAAACTTGAGTTTAAGGAAAGCAACAACTTTGGTGATCGCAGTTTAACTGCCAGACACAAAACCCATGCACTTTGAACAACCAGATAATTTGTTATGGCTGTAGTTTTTTATAACAATCAGACTTCTGGTGAAAAAGTGTGTGGCTAGTAGATCAAAAGAGGTCCTTCTCCCACTCTACTCTGCCCTGATGAGACGGTACCTGGAATATTGTGGCCAGTTCCGGGGCCCTCAGTTCAGGAAGGACATACAACTCCTTGAAAGAGTACAGCTCAGGGCCACCAAGATGATTAAGGGAGTGGAACATCTTCCTTATGAGGATAGGTTAAGGGATCTGGGTCTCTTCAGCTTGGAGGAGACAGAGGAGTGACCTCATTAATGTCTATAAATATGTAAGGGGTGAATGTCAGGAGGACGGAGCCAGGCTCTTCTCAATGATGGCCAGTGGTAGGACCAAGGGGCAATGGGTCCCAGCTGGAGCATTGGAAGTTCCATGTGAATGTAAGGAGAAACTACTTCATTGTGAGGGCGATGGAGCACTGGGACAGGCTGCCCAGTGCAGTTGTGGAGTCTCCTTCTCTGGAGACATTCAAGACCAATCTGGACATGTTCCTGTGTGGTTTGATCTAGATAATCCTGCTTTGGTAGGCGGTTGGACTAGATGGTTTTTCCAGGTCCCTTCCAAGGCATAATGTTCTGTTATTCTATGACTTTGTAGCTTTTGTATCTTTTTAAGGGCAGCAGGCTCTTTCAGTTAGGTACTGAGAGTTCAGCCTTCAGGAAGAGAGAAATTTGTATTTCTAGAAAAAGTAACTATTGAGAGTTACTTCTGATCAAGTAAACATAAGCCAAATACATCCCCCTCTCAGGAAATGACTTCTTAACTGTGTGCTTGAAATCTCACCAGCTTCAATCAGACTTAAGTATGTGTGCATAAATAGTAAATTATAAATAAAAATTTGAATTTATATTTTACATTTCCTGAGCAGTGATGTATTTGGAATCTGATCCTGTCATCTGTACAAAACATATACCTTTTTATTTTTAATTAAAGACAATGTGACCTTTTGCCATTATTCTGCCTGCTTGGTATTGGTGTATTTACCATGGGTGCCATAATTCAGTAGGTGGATGGACATGTTTGAATATTTCTTTTTATTATAAATACATCTTTCTTTTTTAGTGCATCATGGATTTAACCTAGAAATGTGAAATAAGACCCATCACCTCTGTGTAGGGCTTTTCTATTTAAATAATTAACAAGACTTCAGATTTTTGCACCTTAAGCTACTTCTAAAAACAAATTATTTTTCTACTTTTCTTTTTTTTTTGTAATAGTTCAAAAAAACAGCGAGGTCTGACCTTGTTGCGAAAACATTTTGTTTTCTGTCTGACAGATATTGTGCTATATCTGTGTGATATTGTGCCATATTGTGCCACACTGAGGTAGTGTGGCCTGGAGGATAGAGTAGTGAGGTGGATGGAGAACTGGTTGAAGGGAAGAAACCAGAGAGTTATGATCAATGGGATAGAGTCTGTCTGGAGGCCTGTACCTAGTGGAGCCCTTCAGGGGTCCTAAAGGGGTTGACTCTGGGACCAGTATTGTTCAATATATTCATTGATGACCTGGATGAGGGAATAGAGTGCACAGTCTGATGATGACACAAAGCTGGGAGGGGTGGCTGACACACCAAATGGTTGTGCTGCCATTCAACAGGATTTAGACAGGCTGGAGAGCTGGGCAGGGAGAAATTGAATGAGGTTTAACAAGGGCAAGTGTAGGGTCTTGCATCTGGGCAGAAACAACCTCAGTTACCAGTATAGGTTGGGGACTGGCCTGTTAGAAAGTACTGTAGGTGGGAGAGACCTGGGGTCCTGGTGGGCAGCAAGATGTCCTTGTGGCCAAGAAGGCCAATGGCATCCTGGGGTGTATTAGAAGAGAGGTGGCTAGTAGGTCAAGAGAGATCCTTCTTATTAATGTCTATAAATATGTAAAGGGTGAGTGTCAGGAAGATGGATCAAGGCTCTTCTCAGTGTTGGCCAGTGATAGGACAAGGGGCAATGGGTCCAAGCTGTGATTCTGTGATATGCTATGCTACTCTGCATTGTTTCAGTAGACTATTTAAACTTCTGAAAACTTCAGACCACTTTAAGTAACCCCACAAAGTTGCATAGCACACTTTCACTGAATTTCCAACTATATTGTGGAGTCCTTAAGCAGAAATCACAGGTCACAGCATTTTTTTAAATTGGCAGCTTCTAAATCAAAATTTAGAAGATAGAGTAGGCATCAGCTTTTCTGTCTCTTGCTGTCTGAGATCAAATGTGCTTTGCATTCTCTGGATCAAACAATTCAAAGGAAATTACTCATAGAGGTTTTACTCTTCCTTTCTTATTTAGTCACTGGTGGATCTTTTAAGCTGACCAGCAAAGATGCTGTTTGTGAAGGTACTTTAGTGATGTAGACATGTTTCCATTATGAACGATTCACATATGCTTTAAAACAGTTCTCTCCACATGTGTGCCAGGGACTTCCGGAATAATGAATAGATATGATTTGATGAAAACTAAAGTCATTGGAATGCATTTGTAGGTCTGAAACATCAGTCTGCTGATGATTTTGTAGGGCACTGGATTTCTTCTCTGAATTAAAGAAATAATAATCCATTAAATACTTAGTTGCTTCTCTTCTGTTAAAGAAATGAGAACTCCCATCTTAACCTCTTGTTCAGAGGTGATGCTGGATCCTCTTTCATAAGCAATCCAGTAGAATAGTAGCTTAGCACATAATTTGTTCTTTCTTCAAAAGAATGTTAGTTTAATGCTGCCTTATGGTGCATGATCTCAATTTTTTCCTCTGTTTCCAGGGAAACTAAGGCCTATTTCTATGCCAGTAGAATATAACTGGGTGGGGGATTATGAAGACCCCAATAAAATAAAAAGAGATAGTAGGAGAGGTAAGTGATCTGAACACACATCTTGTATAAGGCATTATGGGTTTTATCACATTTTAAGCTATATATTTCAGCCTCATTTTGCTGCTTAATTGGATACTTATTTTTGTCCACCTGTTCAGGGTTCTTTTGTTACGTATACTTCATTTTTTGGCAGAGCCTCTGTTAGGAATGAGGAAGTTGCTTACTCAGGCAAGAGAAAGTTGTGACTGCAAAGCCTTGCAGTTTGGCTTAACTTTTATTGGCATCTCATTGATTCAGCTGTATTATCCAGCCTGTTTTGAAATTGGTCTTAATTTTATGATACTAGAAGGCAAATATATGGTTATTACTGATAAATATTGTTAAGCTTAAATGAGAATTATGTATCATATTTCTCTATCTTAACAAGTTCTTTTTGGATGGAAAACATTATAGAACAGTATAGGATTCACCTCAAAATCACCGAGGATAAGTTCAAAATTCTGTTTGAGGCTCAGATATGTAACTAAACATTCAAAATTATAACCTCTGAGATGGCTATTATCACCCAGGAACAAGATATTAGAGTAATGATAGATATTTCCATGAAAAATATTAACTAAGTATTCAATGTGGATCAAAAAGAAGGAAACACAGGAATTATGAGAAGAATACAAGACACATTAAGAAGTATTATTATGCTGCTGTGTTAGGTGCTTGCTCACAGTGGGTGGGTGTGCAGTTCTGGTCTCTTCATCTCTTACAAAAAAAGCAGTAGAACTGAAGAAGTTTTAAGAGACCACAAAAATGATCCAATGTATGGAGTAGCTTCCAAACCACAGTCAGTTCAGTAGGCTGGCCGTCATCAGTATGGGAGAATTTAGGAAGGGAAAAATGAGGATTTAAAAAGCTTTGTGTTGAATGAAGGAAGTATGTTAGTGACTTTTTTTTTTTTTCCCCAAAAACAAGACCTGAGAGACATCGAATGTCTCCGTTAAAAAGAGCTGGCTCATTGTTCAGGTTGATAAGTTCAAGCTAAGTAACCTCTTGCCACGGGAGCTTGTGGATGCTAACAGTTCACATTAATATAAGGAAAGACCAGACAAGTTCATAAAATCTGCTAAGGTTTCCTATATTCACAAACATTGCTTCTGGTTCAGGATGTCCCACAGCTACAAGCTGGTCAATGCTGAAAAATTATTCAAGGAAAGTATGGATGATACAGTGGATGATCTCAAATTAATGTTCAAAGCAAAATACTTTTAAATGTATGGCACCACAGTATTCCTTAGGATCTCGTATTAAAGAAAAAGAATGTAGATATTATCGTAAGTGTATCATGGCTCTTTTTTTAAAAAACTCCCAAGACAAAATTTAATGATGTAGGGCTTCTTTTTCTATCCTGTTCTATTTATTGTCAGGGATACCATAAAACTGCAAGAACTTTGAATATTCCCTGCTATAATTGTTTGCTTATTATATCCAGACCAAAGAAGCAAATGTTTTTTTTTAATAAAGTAGTCTTTAAGAGTTAAAATTGAAAGTAGATCTTAGCAAGATTATTTGTGTTTTAGCAGCAAGATTAATGTGCATACAACAATTCACAATGATACTTTGAATTACTTTTCTTTCAACAGAAAATTCGTTGCTTCGCTACATGAGCAATGAGAAAATAGGTCAGGAAGACTACATGTTTCAAAGGAATAGCAAAAAAGATACTGGGAAAAAGTCCAAAAAGAAAGGAGACAAGAGTAGTAGTCCAAGTCATTACTCGCTGTTGCCTAGTTTACAAATGGACTCATTGAGACAAGAAGTCATGGGCACACCTGGGCCAGAAACGGCTTTGTACCACGTGAGTAAAAATGTTAACAAAATGGGTTGCTTTGTGCTTGTGATTAGCGACTGTCTTGTTTTGGCGGTGTTGTTGAAACCTTTTTTGGACTGCAGCTGTTAACACTGATTCCTGTTCTTCAGACAATAATTGATCTCAAACAGAAAACTTAGAATTCTTTATTATGCTGTTACCAATGTGGGATAGACACTGGTGGTGTATCTCCTTTAACTAGATGTTGTGTATGAACTGGAGTGCAGTATCTCTGCCTTCACATATTTGCTACTGATGGCAAGGGAAGAAACAGCTTTTTCCGGACTGGTTAGAAATCTTTCCAGCATCTAATGCCACTGCAATATGCAGAGTTTTATCAGACAAACCCCTTTATTACAGGTACTTGAAAGGCCTGATAATGGCAGGAAAATCTGCAGGAGGCACTTGTTTTTTCCTTTGAGGAAAGGGAGCCCTGATACATGTAACTGTTTTTAAGGTACAACCCTCAGTAACTCCCATAAATGTAAAGGGAGGGATTCTGCAAAATAGGAGGTAAAAGGGAAACTGAAGTAACCCGCTAGTTTTTAAATGTGTCAAGAAAATGGATTAGAAAATCACAACATATTTTATATATGATCTCTCATTCTTCCCATAAAAGTAATTAAATTTGAGTAAACAGTGTCATTGTAGGGGAATATACATACTGTTAAATGTACAGCAAAACTATAGACCTAATTTCAGTAGTGTTCATATACTAACAAAGACTATCTAATTTAGATTGGCAGTGTCTTAGGGCAGTGGGGGATTGCTAGATAGTCTGCTGTGGAAAACAGGCAGGTGGAGCTTTACTCGACCTTTAAGAAACAACTTGGTTTCCTGTTGTAAAGCATCACTGTGGATTATTGCATTATAATTGGTGTAGACTATTTGAAACTGATGGAGCCTTTACCTCCTTTGACATCATCTGGCTTTTAAAACTCCTTGGTCTGCTGCAGCATACAGGTGAGTCTGATCAATTTCAGAGATAGTTTTAAAAGTAAGCGCTTGCGGTTCATTTTAATTAAATCAGGTCCCAAGATTCGAGAACTGGTGTTCTGTTTTTCATTTCTAGTAATTCAGGTATGATAATAAACACCTTTTCTTACATTATTATGTCCAATTGTAGAGTTTTTTTCTCTTGTATGTTTGAAATCTGGTAGCAGAGAGATTGCAGGTGTCCTCAAACTGTCATCTTTGTAATGTCTTCAGTCTATCCTGGAAGGAATCTAATCAGTGCAGGAACACATGAAATCAAATATTTAGAGAACAAAATAGAATTCTTATTTGTGTTGCAGAGGACTTTCCATTCTATAAAGAACAGTGTGGTAAATGTGCAACACTGCTGATGTATTGAGAGAATACTCATCTCTCAGTAACATTCCTTTGTTAGCACACACTAAATTCCTGACACTGTGCAGAAAGAAAAGCTTTCTCTTTTTTTAAGGTGTCATCTTTGTTTTTAACTTGATTTCCTCTATTACCCATTATGTCTGATTTCCAAATTGTGTACACAAATAAATAATGTGCACAGGAATTGGAAGATTTTTCAGAATTCTGATGTGGAATTTAATGAGCAACAGCCAACTTAGAACTGACAACTTGTATTTTTCATATATTTTGGATATCCGTCCACAAAACATCTGAACTGTTAACACCACAAATTCCACCAGTCTTTGCTAATCCTTTTTTCTGCATCATTACCATTAAATGATGCCTCCCTCTATAATGCCAGTAAATCTTCAGCATCTTTTTGGAAGTTTAGTGGGAGGTTATTTATTTATAGAAATAAAAAAGGTTATTTGTTCTTCAGAATACAAATCAGTATTGATCTGCTAACTGGCTTTGAAGCAAAATGCATGAAATAGAAAGAGGAAGCTTGGAACATTGATTTGTCCCCGGGGAAATGGGAAGGAGACCATCACAAAGCATTTTCAACCCTCTGCAGCTGATTATTGCTGGTCCTATCTCTGGAAGCCACCTGTCTGCCACCGTGCAGTGCAACACAGTTCCCTCTTTGTGGTGTTGGCACCCAAGCATGCTGACTTATGAAACCCTGATCTAGCATACAGATGGGGCTATATGTCATGGGGTTTGTGATAAATTGGATAGAACTTTTCTTAAGATCCTAAATAAACAGCACAATGAGCAGGTAAAGAGCAGGGGAATGCAAAATAAAGCAAAAGGAACTCATATCTGACTGCAGCACGGTTTTATTAAACTGCAGGTAACAAATAGGACTATGAAAGCATAGCTTATGCTCATATTGAAAATTGCATCTTAAAGGTCATAAAAAGGGGATGTCCTATTAGTAAATACTTTTTTACAAGCATCGGATACCTAGTTTTCACTAAGACCTTGGGTGATCTGTAAATGGCACCCTCTGGATGAGCACAAGTTCAGTGCAGAGGAATGGTGGTACCTCCCAAAACTGCACTAATAGTAGTAAAAACTGGGGAGGGGCTTGTCAGGGGTCAGGGGATGTGTTGATTTGGGTTTTTGTTTTGTTTTGGAGGTTTTTTAAAACATCAGTATTTTCATAGTACTAGAATACCAGGTGAAAAGAGACTACTGCAACTCTGTGCTTCTCACTACACATGTGATTGGCCATGTTGAAATGTACAACTGCTTTGGTATGCTTGCTCAATAGTCTATGTCCCTGAAGCAAACTTAAGTATGAAATGCCAGATAGTAAGGGCTCTGGACCCTCAAATTCGGCCCCCGTGATTCCCAAGACCATAACATGGAGTATTGAAGCACCTGGAATCCAAGGTCTGCTATGGAATAGAACTACCAAAATCTTTGTTTTGATATTATCTTTTTAATATACATATTCTGTGAAACTTAAAAAAGAAATCCCCACTTTTTTTTTCTCTATTTTCTTTTGCCTTTTTTCTGAATTTCTTGGAATGGAAACCATGCTGCTCACTAAGCATTCAAATCTTGTGTCATTCACTCGTCTTTGATTCTGTATTACCTTTATTCCATGATGTTTTCATTTTTTTTTTGAGTCCATCGATAATAAATGTAAAAAAATCTTTAAGAATCCATCCTTCTAGTTAGTGATGAAGTTCCCATACAATCACAGGAGTCTTTCCTCTTGAATTTTGCAGCCATTTGTATGAGTGGGTGGACTACCCTTTTACCACAAAAGAAAAGCATATTTTATAGTTATGCTGACTTAAACTTCTTGCTTCTACTGATTTTACACATGCCTCTATAGAAAAGAAAAATCTTTGATCAAAAAACTGCACTGAAGAATTAAATTTGCACAACAGAAAGGGTATAGTTTTGTCCTATAAACAAGGTGGCTGATGTTAAAGAATTACCATGGCAATTAAGAAGTGCATGGTTGTTTATTTGCTAGAAGTTATGTTGAAAAATTCCAGCAGATTCAAATTGTTATATTCTGATCACAAAAATGTGGTAGTCTAGCATTTTCCTGTCAGTATACTGAATTTGCATAAAATCACTAGCTTTAAGAATTCTGTTTATATCATTGACCTGCCATTACAAACAAGAATTGTGTGGTCAAGGGAGCATTTCAGTATGTGAACAGCATTTACTTGTGTCCACTGAACATAACTGATGATAGATAGTTGGACTCAATGATCTTGAAGGTCTTTTCCAACCAAAACCGTTGTATGATTCTATGAAAAGAAAAACTAATTTGTGTGAAGTCTGTGAAGTAATCATTTCTTCTACCCAATCAGGGTATTTTTTTAATCCTCACATACAAAGCCTCTTCCCCACTTTTTTTTGTTACTAGTTCCAGAAAGCATTTCCAGCCTATGTTGATTTCTAGCCAAGTAGTTGTTTTTGCATTCTATTGTTCTCCCTCAGTATTGCAAAAGAAATACCAACATAGAGTTTTAATGTTTTTATTAAGCCAAGGCAAACTGTTCAAGCTGTTGCTAATCTAGCGTGCAAGCAGGTGTTCAATGTGATCTATTACTGTAGATATAAAACAGTGCAGTTAAAATTGTCTTGGACCTTTGGGGCACAGGAGATGAGAGCTCTGACACATGATTATAGTTTTTTAAGTTCATTATGTTATTTGGTATAGGAATTTCCTTGGTATGTTGTGCTTTGTTTTGTTGCAGGAAAATAATGTGGTTATTTAGGAGGGAGATAGTGTCATGAGTCAAAAGAAGTTATGTATCACGTTAATAATACTCTGCTCCTATCTGGATCAATAAGACTTTCCCTTGGTCTAGAAACAGTACTGCTATGGGAGGAAAAGATTGAAGCCTACTGCATATAGGAGGGAGTTATACAAGACAAAGTAACCTAGCTCATAAGCTGTTTCCAAACCTACACCACTGAGCTTATATTACTGATCTTATTCTTTCTCCCTGCCTCCTATTCCTTTTTTCCAAGGTATACTCACTTGTTTATGCATATTTAGCAATATCTAATGCTTGTCATAGGGAAAGTGACAAAAAGAAACAGCTTCTTGCTTTGCTGATAACGGGCCTTTTTTTTTTTTTAATTCATTACAGTAGTTTTCTTGGTCATTTTAATTGTATTTGAAAATAAAGGGAGTTCAGTAGCTAGATGTACCATTTAAAGTTGATGTGTCTGGAACAGGTGGCTCATGAGTGGATGCAGAAAAGAAACAGGATTTGTTCCATAGGGCTTTTGCTGAATCAAGATGCGTAGATCCGTACACATCTTTACTGTTCCATTTTTACATTCAATAAGGAAGGAATAAAATAAAAGCCATCTGTTTGAGGGTTGGGGTTTTTTTTTGTTAAATTCTATTAAGTACACATTTGGCAAACTTACTTTACCTCTTCTTTTAGCAATGTGTAGCTCTCTGTGTGGTTGGAGTGAAGATCAGTGACCCTTAACTAATGTAATGATTTTCACTTCTTGCTACTATGAGCACCTAGAGAGAGCCAAGTGCTCCCTTTTCTACTTTGGTAGGGAGGACACTGAGGCAACGACAATGAGGGATTTGGCCAAGGTTACACTTCCAGTTGTCTCTCTCCTCTGGTCCTCATGAGGCTGCTGTACTGGTTCAGCTCAGTGGGTTTGTTCAGCAGAGCTGCTGGGTTTGCATCAGTCTGGCAATGTAATGTTCAGTTGGTTGCAACAGTGATCTTGTTGAACACACTGTGAGCAAAGATTTGCTTATGGACCTATTGCAAAAATCAGTTTCTAGCTGATAAAATTAATTTGACAGGAGACTAATTTGAGAAAAGTAACTTTTTTTTTTTCCTTAAATTATGCATAATGCCAGATATTTCTTGCTTCCCACCGCTCTAGAGAAAAATACAGGAAAATGCTTTTTAAAAGTTCAATTTGAAATGCATGTATTTAGGTGCTCTCATTACAAAGAAGAATTTGCCAAAAGCTTGTGATTTAAAATTTTAAACTCTAACTTTACTTAGCTGGTTGATTTTCTCCTACTACTCCTGTTCCTCTGTCAAGAAAGGCTGAAAGAAAGGAGGCAAAATGAAAGGGCACTTGAACACAAAGTACCTACAGTTTTAATGAAAATTCTTGAGTTGACTGCACACGTATTTATGAAACCTTTTAATTGGAGTACTCAGTAACTGGCATCTAAGAAAGTGGAGAACATACAAATTTTAGTTTCCTAATAAATTTGTGCACTATCTAACCCACAATTTGTTACAAAAATCCTCTGAATAGAAATGACTTCTAATAAGCACTATACTGGAAANAGCTTATCACCGTTTTGGTTTGGTTTTGGTTTTGGGGTTGTTTTTTAATTTTTATATGGACATTTGTAATTAAACAAAAATAAGTTTGCAGAGAAAGACACTGAAAATCAATTGCACAGATTTTAAGTAGGTGTCTGAAATCTAGAATGTCATTGCACCATTACAACAGATGGAGTTGGTACGTTTTCTTCGGTGAAGTCCAACTGTGGCAGCATTTAAATATCAAAGCTCACTTTTTTTCTCCTCCCTGTTTTCACAATTGGCTATAGTTAGGCTTTTAATTGCTATAAAATAACCTAAGGGCATAGTGAAAAATATTTTCCATAAGTATTTCCATAATTTTTTGTTAACATTTGAATTAGTATTGCTTCTTCTCTGTCGTCTTTAATCCCATCTAAATATTTGTATTAGAATAATACTGAAGCTTGCAGAATGCTTGCAGACTTACAGGTTTCAGTCATCAGCAAAGGAAGTTCTAAACTCCCTGAAAACATACTCGTAAGAAATTCCTCATTTAAAAAATATACTGGTGTTTAATTTAAAAAGCATTGACGTTTTTATATTCACAGCTAAAAAAAAAGCACTGGATTTCAAATAACTGTCCAGAAATAAAATTAACATTGTGAATTTAAAAGAAATATTCTATAAATGTGAAAAAAATTATATTACCACAGTAAGAAAAGGTTAAAAAGCTCATTTCTCTGCTGCTATGTTGCAGATTAGCCCTTCACAGTCTAAATACAATTATACATACACTGTATTCCACTTTAAGGCCAGGAAAATGCAAACCTCAACTGAAAAAGTGGCACATATACTGTTGAAATTTCACAAGTGAGAAAATGCACAATTTTTACCTTTTCAGAAATAGCTGCCTCAGACTGGAGTCCACGTAGAGTCCTCGGAGACTCAGGAGGATGGGTCTGAATTGTTGTGATGCCCTAGTTTCTTCACAAGTACTTGCATGTAATGAAGGGTCCAGTGTAGCTTGGTTTTGGTAAAAACTAAATACTGGGCTATCACTCTCTAGAGGTGACTGGAGCTTGATGGCATTTACATTCCTTCTGTTGGTTACACTGGTCATATCTCACCTCAGTTTTTGTAACCTTAAGGGGATGTAGGAGACTGCTTTGGCCTGTTCTACAACTTTTATTCCTTGTTCACTTTCCCACCAGTGAGCCTGTAACAAGGAAATAAGGATGTATTGGTATCTAGATCCACATGTGTGGAGGTGGAAGGAGCTCAGTGTTTCACAGTAGAAACTGCTGAACAGACTTACGAAGTTACAGAATAATCTGATTGAAGTTCATTTTAAACACTTAAAATTTATTCAGGGGGAAAAGTGCTGATAAAATGTTTCATATAATGCAATTCAGAGTAGAATAACGAATTTTGATATGAAGATACTGAAGATACACTTCTCTTGTCAGCTTCCACCAATATAGATCAGGTATAGAAGGCCTTTTACTCCGAGAGACAGCAATTAAAAACTCCAGCAAAGAGAAGATGGGTAAGAAATATAATGAAAAATTCTTACTTAGTGCCTTCATGAGTCTGAAACACCTTCATGTCCTGCAGCTATCGTCATCCTGCTGGCCATAGAGAGCTTTACCACATTGGCACATGTTGGGTTTCTTTAAATTGGAGACCTCTGGTTTTATGTATCTGATTCAGACAGAAGAGTAGCATTTCTCATGTTCTGCAGCTAGAATAGTGGTTCCAGCCCTTGGCCAGCTTGTTCACTCCAAAAAGAAACTATGTAAATGATACTATATGTATTCCTTCATTTGAATGCAGTACTTTATAAATGTAACAAGCATGAATGTCTTAGTGAACATCATCTAGGCCATAAAGTGAACTGTGTGGCATATAAAACAGAGTGCTGAAACACTTAACCAATAAGCAAACTGTGCCTTACTTCACGAGGTACCTGTGACAATTGGAAGTGCTTGGGATAGCTATATGGTTGTTGTGCTAAAAGGTAAACCTAAATATTCCACCTGGGTTGGGTAACAATCTGGTCTGAAGTACATCTTCTACATTCCTGAGAGAAAAGGCAAGAGAGAAACAGCATGTAAAATTCCTTACTAATGGAAGATGGCATTGTATTATTTTTAGACTAGTGCAGTGAACATAGAGGAATAGAGAGGCCTCCTGGGTCTAGTCCTCTGCTATCGCAGTTAATCATCTTCATTTAATCCTATTCAGATATGTATTAAATTTCAAACGTGGTATGAATTGCTGTTGCTAATGATGGGATGGATAAATGGTGGTAAACTGGACAAAGGGATGACCAGTTGTCATAATGCCAAGAAAAATGTTGAACAGAGGGGAGAAAAGAAAACAAAATTTTAATTAGCCTGCCAGCAAGAGAAAACTACCACTCCTAATGAATTTGCTACAGCAAAAACTCCAAATGCCTCTGAGACCAGCATAAAGTGTGTAGGCTAATAGGGCAATTCAGGCTGGGAGAGACCTGAGGAGCTTTCTTCTCTGGGCTTTGGCTCAAAGCAGGGTCCACTCTGAGGTCAGACAAGGTTTCTCAGGGCTTCACCCAATCGGGTATTGAAAAACTCTAGAGATGCAGACTGCAGGAACTTGCAGCCACTCTGCTGCTCTGCTTGGCTTCATGGCAAAAAGAATTGGAGGCGAGCAGTAAGACAGATTTCGGCAGCAGCTGAGACACTAGCAGCGTGCTGGGATGTAAGGCACATTTCCTGTGGTTTCGTTGCTGTTTAGCTACAGTCATCTTGTGAAAGTGCTTACCTCAGTAATCTCACATTTCTTTTACCAGTTCTAGACTCTCCCTGTCCTTTGAACACAAGGCTGAAGAGGGGGGGTTGTATATGCAGCTTTTATACTTGAGCTCTGGTTAAGCATACATTTTGTGAAATAGTAATATTTTGTCTTCTCAGGAGGAAGGGCTACGTTCTTTTAATTACACAGAATATCTGCATTGTTCCTGAGCATTATTATTCCTGACACAGTTGAGAGAATATTTTCATGTCTGAATTACTTCTCTTTGAATGAAGCAGTTAATATCACAAATTTTCTGTTATTGGGGAAGCAGTTGCCGAAATGAAATTTAAAGGTATTGAATGTGGGAGATTTTACATCTCATTCCATGTAGTCTGTCATTTTTATTAAAATCCATAATTAACTATTACAGCAAAGCAAAATATACTAGAGATGAGGTGAGATTGGTTTATGGGTCATCATGAAGCACAACTGGGAGTTTACTGTGGAAAATTTTTATTTTAAACTTTTTCTATTACTTTCTTTCTCATCTGACCATGAGAGAAAAAATGGCCTGTTGCAATTTCTTTCCATGATGGAGTTGGTGAATTCTTTAAAAAAGAGAGTTACTGCAAAGGTCATCTAGTCCAGCTCTGTTGGTCTAGATTTATTCCTTACTGCATATGATATAATGTTCTCAAAGTGTAATTTTACATTGTCAGGAGATGTAGATCTATAGACTAATAAATCTTCCAACTCAGAACATTTCCTAATTTCCTCTCACATTCCCGTTCTGTGTTTCTTCTGTTATCTATTTCAATTAATCATTCCTGGTTATAGCTTGTATGTCTTACCTGTGGAGGACTTTGGCTTTTGCACGTATCAACATTGTTTGTACACCAGTAAGCTACATTTCCTGTAGCTGGTACAATCACAATGGCACGGCTGAGAGGTTTTTAATTTCGTTTAATGTTGAATAAATGATTTAGTCCCTCTGTTATCCCGCTTTGATAAGGAAGAGATTAAGCGCAGCATGTTGTAACGGAGAAGTGTATGTCAGGCGTTGCTCAGAGGAGACACGGCGTGAGTTATCACTGCAATATGGTGGGGAGCATTGCATCTCAGAGAATTTAGATCGAGGTCCTGAATTCCCAACGGGCTCCTCTCCATGCTCCTTTCCGCACAAGGTGACAGGAGGTGTCAGGACTGTGAAAACAGCAAACCAAGGACACTGGCTGTTGTGCATGATGACATTCGCCATTCTGAAATTCGAGTGGTAAAAACGTTTGTGCTAAGGGAACGCAATTGTTTCTGAGCAAGTAATTTTTTCAAAGTGGTGGTTTTGACTCGGCAGGAGTTTCAGCCCCACTTGGACAATGGTGGCCCCTCGAGCTGACACATAACGGGGGAGATTGTATGGTGGCACCCGGGAGGAAAATGGCTCTTTGCAGCAGTGCGGCTGCTGAACAGAAGCTGTTTTATTAGGTGTTTCTATTTTACTGGAAGGAAGTGCTTGTTGCTTAGCACCTGATGTCTGAGTCAGCCAATCCATCCCTGCTACTGTGCTGAGGTGGAAAAAAACACCTCATATTTTTCATAGGCAGAAAACTGTTTGGTCCATTCCTCAACTCTACGCCCCTTTGCCTTCAGCCTAACCCAAACAGATAATATTTCTAATACCACAGAAGTCCGACCTTAGAATGAAATGTGAAGCTGATTTTTTATGCTGGTTTGTACCCATCAAGTGACCATAGCTAGCACAGGACTGAGAAGACCTCATGCTATCCCATGGACCCAGAAGGACCTTGACAGGCTGGAGAGGTGGGCCCGTGCCAACCTCATGAGGTTCAACCAGGCCAAGTGCAAGGTCCTGCATCTGGGTTGGGGCAATCCCAGGCACAACTACAGAATGGGTGGAGAGTGGCTCCAGAGCAGCCCTGAGGAGAAGGACTTGGGAGTACTGGTGGATGAGAGACTCAACATGAGCCGACAATGTGCTCTTGCGGCCCAGAAGGCCAACCGCATCCTGGGCTACATCAAGAGAAGCGTGGCCAGCAGGTCGAGGGAGGTGATTCTCCCCCTCTACTCTGCCCTCGTGAGTCCTCACCTGGAGTACTGTGTCCAGTTCTGGAACCCCCAACATAAGAAGGACATGGACCAGTTGGAAAGGGTCCAGAGAAGGGCCACAAAGATGATAAGAGGGCTGGAGCACCTTTCCTATGAGGACAGACTGAGAGAGTTGGGGCTGTTCAGCGTAAAGAAGAGGAGGCTCCGGGGAGACCTTATAGCGGTCTTCCAGTACCTCAAGGGGGCCTACAAGAAAGATGGGGAGAGGCTGTTCAGTAGGGCCTGTTGTGACAGGACAAGGGGTAATGGTTTCAAAATACAGGGAGGTAGATTTAGATTGGATATTAGAAAAAAGTTCTTTACTGTGAGAGTGGTGGAGCAATGGAACAGGTTGCCAGGGAGGTGGTGGATGCCCCATCCCTGGAGATGTTCAAGGCCAGGTTGGATGAGGCCCTGAGCAACCTGATCTGGTTGGGGGTGTCCCTGCTTCTTGCAGGGGGGTTGGATTAGATGACCTCTGGGAGTCCCTTCCAACTCTAATCATTCTATGATTCTATGATTATCTTTCCCCACCTTCTGAGACGTGCTGCTTCATCCTATGCTTAAAGGAAATGTTACTGAATTACAACAAGTAACATTACTTTTATCCTCACATGTGCTGTCCTTTTTCTACCTTAATTCATAGGTGTGATGGAAGTGTTTGGTGTGAATTTACAGAACGTGTAGTGGCTGAAGTACAAACGCTCTTTCCCGTTACTTCTTGTAGTCAGCAGCTACTTGAGTTCAGCCCTGATGTGTAACTTTTTACTGCTATTGCAGCAAGCTAATTCCTGGTGCAACAATAAAGAGGCACAAAGCAATACATTCTGGAAATGCTGCTTTAGTCCCAAAGGGTACAAATACCGAGAGATCTCCAAGCCTTGGAAATTATTATTATGACATTATTATTACTTAACAGTAATGTAAACCAAAGATAAAGTTTCTCCTGATGAATAGTTGTCACAGTACTATTTAAAAGGAGAAAATTAAGCTTTGTATGTTTTGTCCTGCAGACATAAATGAGGAAAGCATTTTGGTGCTTGTAATTTGTTTTCTGCATCTCCTTTCAAACTCCCTAACTTCAGAAAAGTATTGTTTTCATTTTACTGATTTTTTCACCAAAAACTTAGTATTTTCGAAAGAAGTTTTCTGTTTTTCACTTGAAGATCATTATGCCCAAGTACTGACAGAGGACAGCTTGCAAGAGTGTATCTTGAGCAAAAATCTGTTTTCTCAGTTCTACCCTCCTTCATTACAGCGCGCCCACGTCCCCTGCGTTTTTCTCGGTCACACGGTCAGACTGTGCAACATGAAAGACATCACACCGAGGGACACGTCAGAAGTGTTGCCGGCTGCTCCTATATAGGAACAGTGTGTATGTACACTCCATCATAAGCAAGCTCCTAGGTGTTGCAGGGGAGCATGGGGCCTTTATTTTAGGCTAATGATTTTTCATCTAGAAAGACTATGGGCCTGATGCAAGATTTTATTAATGCCCTGAGGTTGACTTCTATGGTGTTTTACAGTAGTTCAAGTTTTCTTCCCAGAAGGTCCAGACTGCCTGTCAAATCAAACATGGATCATTTGCAGAATAAGTTTCTTGAATCTGCTCGGATAGTCTTACTGTTCTAATGTTTAGATAAACATGCAGAGGAAAACCTTTCTTTTTCCTGAGTAAGACAAAATTTTTGTAAGCTAAACCAGCTTTTTCTTCAAGAAAAATGCATCTTTTGAAAGAGGCTTGTTTGACTGACCGAAGTCTGGAGTGGCAGTGCAGTCTCAGTGATACTTCGGGAAGGGACAGGAGGCAATGAACATAAATTGAAATATTCCACGTAAACGTAAGAAAAAACTACTTTTACCTTGAAGATGGCATAACGGCAGCAGGTTGCCCATGGAGTTTGTGGAATCTCCATCTTTGGAGATACTGAAAACCCAGCTGGGCACGGCCCTGAGCTACCTGTTCTAGTTGACCCTGGGTTGGATGAAATGATCTCTAGAGGTGCCTTCCTGCCTCAGACATTTTGTGGTTCTCTGACTTCTCTGTTCTCTTCAGTAAGAGATGAAACTGGTAATTGCTCCTGGGTATAAATAAAACTAAAGGGTTAAATGCTATTCTGTACCGGGTGGTAATTAGGTTTCTTTTTCCATCTTAAATGGCTGTGGTTGAAATATGTGTGATGTGTTCCAAAATGATGGAACAACTGATGCATCTTGGACTTTTGCCATTAAAGAGTACATCAAGTTTTCAAACTCTCCCTTACCGTCCTAGATTACTTACTGTCAATAAGTACAGTGTGGGAGGTACCGAAATTACATGTTTCAGAGTAGATGTAGAGCAGAAGGATGATCTCAGAATAAGTTATTCTAATGAGCAGCACTTGTCTAGTTCAATTTTTTATCCTCGCTTCAGGCAGCTATGACAGTGCTCCAGTTCTTCCTCTGTCAGTCGAGAAGGCAGTGGAGGAATAAGAGAACTCTCATTTAAATTTGATCTTGTCCAGAAGTTTTGCCACTTCGGTATTTCAGTTAAAGAGTTCTGTGGTTTAATGGCTAAGAAGGAACATCTTTCCCTGATGCTGAAAAGCAGGACCACTGTAAGTTATTTTCTCAGCATTGCCTTAAGATTTAAAAACATTTTTGTTTTTCCAAGGTTTGCATACATTATGCTAACAACTTTGCACAAACAATTTACACTAGCTTATGCAATTAAAAAATTGCATCTAGCTAATGCAATATTTGCCAGAGAGCCCCCCAAATTACAAGAAAAAGTTTAAGGGTGGGAGAATGAGTAAGAATCCCTGAGCCAAAAAGCTGTGCTTGCCATCGTGTTTCAGACAACCACAGTTCTCTCTTAAGCTCATATATTCTTCTTGGATAAGCAGCTGTAGGAACAGTTGTAGCAAAAGATTGATATTATTGACTTCTTTGATAATATCAGCCCTTGTAAACTATGCCATGAGGAGAGCATCTGACACAGGTAATGTAGCCATTGTCCACAACAAAGGCAGTGAGAAAGTTGGCAGCTTTCGGGGTCTCAGGCTGCGTTTTTTACAGTAAAAAGCTCTTGGCATTACTCACAAGACACATGCCGTTTCTTTATCCTTGTGGTCACTTACAAAATGCATCAGTTGAGAGTTCATGGCCAGAGCTCTGAATTGCAGGAACACGGTTAGAGCTGTGACTGTGCATGGTAGATGGCAAAGTCTCGTGCTGTAGATCTTGTACTTCCTAGAAGCCATTCATAAAGCTGCTGTGGGAAAGGAGTAGGAACAGGGCCATTGGCTGCCAGGTAAATGTAGAAAATTATCTAGACTGAAATTAACTTTGTAGCTGTTGCCAAGAAAACTGACGCTTTGCCAAATTTTGCAAATATGCATTCATCTGGCCTTGGTGTTGAAACACCTTTTTGCAGCTCTGAAAAAGCAAAACTAAGGGAAGAAGAGGAATATAATGTGTAGGATACCATACTGAGCCAGGAATTCTGGGATGTGTTCTTCTTGTGACTGTTAATATGTCTGTGCCTCTCACAACCCATTTAACAGAATCAGTGATTTATTATTCTCTTTGAGGTAATACAATATTTAGTATAATGATCCTGCCTTACTTGTTGACATTATTATTTTTTTGTACTACAAAAGCTCATACCAATATGTAAAAGGGTCCTACGGAAAGTGGGAGAGGGACTGGCTGCCCAGAGAGGTTGTGGAGTCTCCTTCTCTGGAGATATTCAAGACCAATCTGGACATGTTCCTATGTGATCCACTCTAGATGATCCTGCTTGGGTGGGGGTGAGGGAACTGAGTGATCTTTCTAGGTCTCTTCTAGCTCCTCATATTCTGTGATTCTGTGACTGTTCATCAGGGAGTGTAGTGACAGGACAAGGGGAAATGGCTGCAAGCTGAAAGAGGGTAGGCTTAGATTAGATGTTAGGAAGAAATTATTTATGAGGGTGGTGAGGCCCTGGCACGTGCTGCCCAGAGAAGCTGTGTCCGCCCCCTCCCTGCAAGTGTCCAAGGCCAGGTTGGATGGAGCTTTGGGCAACCTGGGCTAGTGGAGGGTGTCCCTGCCTATGGCAGGGTGTTGGAACTAGATGGGCTTTGAGAACCCTTTCAACCCAAACCAGTCTGTGATTCTGTGATTCTTTGATTTTTTAGAAGTCTGTTCATATATTCTTATTGTGATATTTCTGAGGTAGGACCTTAGTGAATGTATTTGTATTCTAGAGTGTGCACAGGAGCAGTGAGAGCTGTGAATGGAGACCAGAGATATCTGTTATCAACGCACCAAAAAATCCAGATGTGAATCAATAAATCTTGCTTTTGGGAGGCAAGACTAAAGGTTTCAGGGCATTGTTAACCAACCCTGGGATACTTGGTCGGTAAATCCTTTTTCATTCCAGCTCACCACAGATTTATGAATTACTCACAAATGATGACTCTTTTGTTATCAGCCTGTGACTTTAGTGCAGGAAATATTTATGGAGCTGCTTTCGTAACTTCACTGTTGTGCTTTTGTAGTAGAGCGAAGTCTCACTTTTAGAAGGGCTGTGTAAATTAGAGCTCTTGTACCGTATTAAAAATACCTTATGAACAACTTAGTGCCACTTGGAAGTAGTTTTTGGGCAAATAGTTGTAGCCATAGATAAATGAGAGAATTATCATACGTGTGTGTGTGTATATATATATATGATATATATGTATATACATGAGTCATATGTATGGAAGTTAAAAATCCAGATATAAATAAAAAACAAACAATTATTCATGTAGGAAGAAAAGAGAATAGAGAAGAATTTGGAATAATCTTAGAGTTCATGATTGTGGGAACAGGAGTATTTCCTAAAACATCCTGCGTGACCTGACAAATCAGACAATCAGAGCTGACAAATCCAAGCATGGGTCTTTTTGCAGGTACTCATTCTGTTAGCAGTCCCTGAACCCCAATGAACACACAGAGCTATGGCAGTGAATTCATTACCTTCCTAAATAGGGTCATAACTTCAAGCATTATCTTTCCTTATGCCACTTTTATAATAGGTTCCCTTGTGAGCAATTTCAGCCATAGATGCTTCATTTGACCCTTAGCCCTGGTAACTGACTCCTTCAGAGCATCAAGTCATGCCTCGTCTCTTCTCTGTCCTGTGTAGCTCAGCTTCAGCTCTTGTTCCAAAAAGTGTCTTCAGATGACCTGTGTGGACTCAGCTAGCTTCAAGACCTATGTGGCTATAAACAGTAATCTTTTTGCTTCATTTGAGAGGTAAACATAATAACAGGTCAATTCCCGCTTGTGCTGTAAATGAAACAGCTATCTGTTGTGAATGAAATTCTGCTGCTGATTGGCAGAGTGTTTCAAACTTCCTGTGCTGCCAGAGGTCTTGTCTCATCATACCTTTGTAACATAGTCCTTGAAATTTGTATTTTCCACAAAATTCCATGAAAATAACTAATGCTATCTATCATTAGCTCTTAATGGAGACTAAACAATATGGCAAACAAAGAAGATTTTGGCAAAATCCTCTGCTGGGAGTACCCTTAAACATGAGTTGTGATGGATAGTGTGCCAATACACTATAAATAGCTTTGAATTTTCTCCCCTTTTCACTCTTCTTTGAGCTCTGAAATTTTGGATGTCAACGCACCAAATGCAGAGAAATATGTATATGTGGTGTATCAAAACTGTGAAAACAGAACATTGCCAGTGTTCTCAAAGTATTGAGTGTGAGAGATCAATCAAATAGTTGGCAGCACCAACTTGCGCTTTTTTTTCCCAGATATGGGTTTTTCCATCTGCAGCAGAAAGTTCCAGTAATCAGAAATGCTGCTGAAGCTAGTGAAAGTTATCTTACAGTGACAGAGGGGAACTGTCTGGCTGTAAATAGTTCCTCAGTGTCTAAACTTGCAGCTTGAGAAAAATTGGATTTGACTTGAGCTCTCAAAAAACTATAAAGATACCTGCCATTTTCCTTCCCAATCAGACCGAGCTCAAATTCAAGGAAAAGAATTGGAGATTATTATTTCCATAACATGGTTCTCTCTTCCAGCATTCTGAAAATGAAACAGTATAAAATCCCTGAACAAAAATGAAGAAACAAGCACTTGAAAGAGGATTTTAGGAGCTGCCCAATTTAGTACAGATTGCTATGGCCAATCCAGATCGTCACAGAAGTTTCAGTTATGTTCTTTCTTTTTTTATAGTCCTATAAATTCTGTAACCATTAAGGGGTTCATGTAACTATTAGAAGATACGGTTTTTGGACATGGATGTCATGTTCTGTTGGTCACACATGCAATTTATATCATCTTAGAGTAGCTCTTACATAGGAGTAGTGTGACTGCAGATCTTTAGTATTCCTCTTCAGACTCTTGAAGTTTTTCAAAATAACTAGTCATCCCAAATCAATTTTGATAACCATTCTACTGCTCAGTATACTACTTTTATTTGAGGTATCTACTAGAATAGAAATTTTCTATCTTTCGTCATAACATTAGTTTTACCAAACATTCATCTCTCCTGATAACAATCTCCCTCCGATTTAATATTGGTATAAGAAGATCAGTTTAACAAGCTTCCTATTTGGCATGAAACAAATAAATTAATTGAAACTTAAATTATTTAACAGTTTTATTTAAATATGTCTTTTCCAAATAGAGAGCTATCAAATTGCTACTAAGTAGTTCATAATAAATACATTTTCAGGCTTGCAAATGTTAATGATTATCTTTCACCCTTGCTTCCCTTCTGAGCATATACGCAGAAGGCATGATAATAACCGAGAAAGAATACTTGTTACTAACCAAGAATGAATACTTTATCACGGGATCTGAAAGCAGACAGAAACCTAGATAACTCTGAGGATGACAGAAAAACCTGATACTCTCACTTCTTGGTAATTTTTTGTCCTACATATGAAGATGCTGATGCATGATTGTGTGAATGTCAATACTGTTGATTATGCCACCTATATGTGATTTTGTGATTAACAAATACAGTTATACATTGCTGGTGACCTATTGTTAGTGTGAGCCTCCACCTGGAAGTTTTTTTGCTGTGTATAAATGTTTAATAATCCTAAAAACATGGAAAGACATACCCTAGGGCGGATTGCTATTTACAGCTGTGCAGTCTTCTGATGGGCTTTCAGAACTCTGTCAATCATTTTGAAGGGTGCTAAGGTAAATATAACCCACATGGTGAGTTTGGTAACGAACAGTTTCAGGAAGAGAGGAACTGTTATGGCTCTTCCAGGTAGAATTAACTCTCTATTGTCTGATGGATTTGCAGCTAAGACCTCAGAAAGGTGGGGCTAGAGGTAGGCTAGCACCTTTGTTAAAAAGAACAGAAACATAGCAAAAATCCCTTTAATTAAGGATGTTGTGTTCCACTTGAAATACATATGCTTTGGAGGCTGCTAATAGCAAAGGCAGACATATATATACCTGAAATCATAGAATCCCAGAGTCCCAGACTGGTTTGGGTTGGAAGGGACCTCCAAAGCCCATCAAATTCCAACCCCCTGCCATGGGTAGGGACACCCTACACTAGACCAGTCTGCCCAAAGCCCCATGCAAATTTTCTTTGGTTTTCTACTTAGACATGCATTTGTCAGAGGACTTAGTTTAGGTTTATTATTAAATATAACAAACTCAAATTTAACATACTACAGGAGAAAATTACTGCATTTAAAAACTGAGGCTCGGGGTACTCAAGGGAGTTTTCTTGTATGTTAAACGTGACACCTTGCCCTTGGACAATGGAAAGTTTTGCCAATTGTATTCTGGGCAACCAGAAAGCATGTAATTCTGAATATGACTTCAAACTGTTTCACACTTTCTAGGAGTGACAGTTTCTGTTTGGGTTAAGGTATTAATCCATTTCATACTTTCAGTGGTAGTCTTGTTTCCATGTTATTTATTATTTTGAGTTACTAACAACTTTCTTTAATACAGAATGCTGTTTTCTATGTAATTTCATGCTCTCAGAATTAGTAGGAGAGATGAATTCCTGGAAACTGGGACAAGATGTACGTGAAAGCAGTTGCTCAAAGACATATCAGAATCAAAATGCAGTGAACATATGTTGAAATCCGGCCTTGTGGGCGGGTAATTAAACAGTATCTTGCAGCTAACTTGCAAGTACAAGCACAACTAAATTTCTGTCTTTGGCATGAATCTGTATTTTTAGGGTTTGTGTCATTAAAAACAAGCATTTATATTATTTTCATATTTGCCACATCACAGATTTCATCTGTAAAAGGGGAAACATTATGTCGGCCAACATTATGGCAGGTCGTTTAAGGAGCTTGTGGAATCTCCCTCTTTGGAAATACTTGGATCCAGGCTGGGAAGAACACGATCCAGCATTGGGTTCAAAGGAAGCCTTGCTTTGAGCAGGAGGAGGAAGGACATGACTTCCTTCATCATTCTAAACAGCACTGAGAAAATTACATTAAGCATTATCTAATAACTGAGGAGAAGCTGCAGATTGCATCTGATAATTCCCCTAAAAGAAAAAAAAAAAGAACAACAGAGAAAACATTTTTAGATTTCACCTTACTTGAGGTTTTTTGGAATACGTCATGTTTGAAACTGATTGATGCTGACTTATGTATATTGCTTATACATCTTTTTTGGTAAAGCAATCCAAGAGAGCAGCTGGTGCTGCTCTCGCAAAGGATGAACCAACTTGGAAACTTTATGTAAAATCTAAAGTGTGAGCTGAAATCACTCAAGTCAGCTGAATAGTTTCCAGAAACTTCACTGAGTTGTAGATTGTGTCCTTAATTACAATTTAATTTAATGAGCTAATTTAGAATAATAACTGAATTTAAAAAAAAACTTTCTATTTTGCCATATGACATAATGTATGGAAAAATGGCTAGACATCTAAATTACATCCTGTCATCCTATTAAAAACCAATACCTTTTTATTACCTTTTCTTCACAAAAAAAAGACAGCTCAGAAGTTGAGAGGTACGAGTATACATTTGTGGGTTCGGTTTACAGACGAAGCATTTTGTATTGTTCTAATCTGCTTTAAGAATCGCTTAAGAGGAGACTAAGCAGCAATTTTCCTTTTCTCTGAAAATATTAGTGCAGAAAGTTAAGCAGCAGAATTAAATTGCCGGGCTTGTGAACTAAAAAGTGCTAAAGTTTGGGGTTCATTTATGTGTGTAGTTTTTCAGCCTCTTTGAGTTAGGGGAGATTTTCAAAGCATCTAAGAGGGAGTTATTTACACGCTTCTGCCCTGTCGTTCTGTTATTCCTGGGCCATAAAAATCTCTCTGAGTCCTATACAGGTCAGAATATTTCATGTGGCATGAACTGGGATAGTGGTGTTGCCTCGGCTTGCTGAGAGCTGGTCATGAGTGAATTGATACTGGTAGCAGGAGAAAAAGGACAAGACCCAGGGAATGAAAACAAATGGGCTCCTTTTTTCTTCGTACTGGAAACCTATTTTGACCACCTGAGGTGACAATGTAGTTTAGTAGCTTTCTTCAAATACGACCTACGAGGAATCACCACATCTACTGAGTCAGCTGATTTTTTGTATTACACTTAAGTATCATTATATTGCTGGCAATTTATCCCCACAGACATGGTAGTGTTTACAGCTGCGAGGCGAGACCACCCTTGGAAGTGGAGCCTCAGCCTCCTGCGCATGAGCTCAGGTGTTTGGGAAGTGGGGAGGAGAAAATGGATAGACAAGCAGCTCCTTGAATTGAAAAGGGAGCCTTGTAAGTTGGAGTGAGGGTTTGTCTTATCTCTCGAAACAGGATTTTGGCTCACAGGGCTGTCTGTGCCTTCGCTTAGGTTTATTTTTATCAAATGGCACAAAATCTTTTGATTTTTGTATTGATTCCTGGTAAGCTGAAATCAGAGGTTAAAATAAGCAGACACTCTAATATGGCCTTTTCTTAGTTGCGGCGGTAATACATTTGTCTGTCTTTATAGAAAACTGAAATTCAAACCTACTAAAATAATGTCTCTAAATTTTGGAGTGATTAATACAGAATTATTTTTTAATTCACTGGAGTTATGGTGATTATCTGAGTCAAAGTTTTTTAACAGGACTGACCATAAAACATGTTCATATGTACTGTCATTTATAATAAAGCAGGATCTTAAGTAGAGGAATAATTTCCATCCCATCTCATTGCCAGGGCAATGGGTTGGTTCATAGGACTGAATCCCTTGGAAGAAAATGCTTCCAGTCAAAACCTGGCAAAAAAATAAAGTATTTTTTATCTCAGAATATTTGGGAGACTTTTTCCCATTTGGGGTTTAGCAGAATTTTATCAGTGTCTTTAAAAATATTAGACCTGTTTCTAAGCAAGTTGTCAAATGTTCTGAAGACTGTTGTGTAAATGGCTTCACACCTGTATTAGGTAGTGTGTTAATTTGCATATTTATGACAGGAAGACCTTAATTAGATGATGTATTAGAAATGCACGGGCTGTGTAGCTTTACTGTCATACTAACCAGATGGAGATGGTCCTTCCTTACTAACAGAACAAGAGAATAGTGGCCATTTTAGAGAGAAAATCCAGTTCTTTCAGCAAACCAGTTTGTTCTCTCTTTTAAAAAGTTTTACTATGTGCTTTTGTTTTACAACTTTATGAAGAGATGAACTAAAATCACCCTTTTTCTTAAGCTTATAAGTCTGTTGGCTGGTATTACCTGGTGATGACTTCATTGTTAGCAACATTATGCTCCTTTTTTGATAAGGATGTGGTTGAATATAAACACTGTATTTTCACTTCTTCCATTTTGGTTTTCTTATAGACATTTCAACAGTCTTCTCTACAGCAGAAAAGTAAAAAGAAGAACAAAGGTAAAAAATAAATTTGTTTCCATGTGTGGGTGATGTTCTCTTCTGCCAAGTGACAGGTGATAGTAGGACAAAGGGAAGTGGCCTCAAGCTGCACCAGGGCAGGTTCAGGTTAGAAGTTAGGAAAAAGTTCCTCAATGAAAGAGCTGTTGGGATGTGAAACAGGCTGCCCAGGGAGGTGGTTGAGTCACCATCCCTGGATGTATTTAAGAGATGGGTAGATGAGGTGCTCAGGGATATGGTTTAGGAGAGGACAGGTACAGTTGGACTTGATGATCTTAATGGTCTTTTCCAACCCAGTGACTCTGTGATTCTGTTGTTAGGAAGACTGATGTCTCATAGTTTCCTAATTCTCTTCTACTTGCAGTTATCTCATGCTGGTTTGGTTGAGGTTTTTTTC
Source organism: Heliornis fulica (assembly GCA_013399135.1). Classification (NCBI taxonomy): domain Eukaryota; kingdom Metazoa; phylum Chordata; class Aves; order Gruiformes; family Heliornithidae; genus Heliornis; species Heliornis fulica. The sequence goes on along the minus strand of VXBZ01011550.1, from coordinate 435,769 downwards.
TTTAAAACTTAGACTCTAGGCAGGGCTTCTGTTTCCAGCTGTGTTCATGTAATGCTTTAGTGCAGCCCTTGGTCATTACCTAAGATGTCAGGTAATTTATATCATAATAAATTGTTCTCCTTTTTCTAGAGGTACAAGGGCCGTAGGAACTATTTAGTTACAAAATGAGCTGCAAAGAGAAAGTTTTTGAATACCCATAATGTACTTAACATAGTCTATGCCAAGTGTGATAGTACATGAATTTGTATGCTGTGTAGTTTAAGCTGATGTCAAATACTAAATTGCTGAAATTTGAGAATTGTTATTGCTATTATTCTGATGATTATTTTTGTTGTTATAATTGTTAAATATCTCGCCTTTTCTTGTAATGTCTTCTCTTTGTGTTGCTTTTTTTTTTTTTATCCATAGCATATGAGTTCTTTGAGGTGCTGAACATTGTTTCTTCTGGTTTGTTTTGGTTTTTAATGTAGGGTGCCTTGCATAGACTTTGTGGTCAAAATGGAATGCTTGTAATAATTTATTCACAGCAAATTGAGGTTGTAATTTTTAATTAATTTTCTTAAGCAAATAAATAGTGTTTTCTGACTAGCCATCTTGTTGATTTAGTGGACAAGTCAAACACTTTCACATCAACTCATCATTTTCAGCTCCTATTCCTGGAAAAAGCAAAAGACGAATCTCATGTAAAGACCTTGGTCGAGGGGACTGTGAAGGCTGGCTTTGGAAAAAGAAAGATGCCAAGAGTTATTTCTCGCAGAAATGGAAAAAATACTGGTTTGTGCTGAAGGACACATCTTTGTATTGGTATATCAATGAAGAGGTAAGTGCCTGTGCTCATTGCGTCAGCGGTACCCCATGCAGCGCTGTTGTCATGATTTAGCAGGAAGCCAATGCTCTGAGGGCCTATGTGTGTGTATAACTTTATCCACCCAAATAATCATACTGAAATTAATATTAACTGCCTGACTAAATTATCTCTCGGGTCCAGATGTGTTTGGTCCTTCAAATTCACCTTTCACTATGAGGAGAAATAACACTTTCCTGTGTCCTTCTCACAACAGTTTAGAATAAATCTACCTCAAACCTTTGAAAGGGGAAAAGGTAGTTATTTAATCCTGCCATTCAAGCTCAGTCATGGGAATGTAAAGTTTAGTGATGTGCTGACTGGTGTTCCTTGTTTATCTGTGCTAGTGAAATCACCAAAAACCTCTGGCAATTAGGAAGAAGCTTTTGTTTTCTCAGATGTGTTCTCCTGTCATTCCTTCTTTGTAGCTTTTGATATGATTTTAGTGCTCATATAGCCCAATTGAATTGTGTAGAGCTTTGATTGTGCAACGTTCTGCATTAGTACACTTTAATCTATATCAGCTTTAGCAAAAATAAAGCCTTTCACCATTTGTTAAGAAACCTGAATTTTAAACCCTATTAGTCTCAGTAGTAGACATCCTGAGATAAAATCATTGCTAACCTGTGGATCAACTCAGTCCTGGACTTGTTCTTTTAAACACTGCAAGCATTTGTACAGAACCTTTATAACAAATTGTGACCCTCAACTTTTCACTGAGTAGACAGGAAGTTGTTCCATGAACAGTTACTGAAGCTGGTTTATCCTATGAACTCATCCTACTTGTGCCTTTATCCCAGTTTCAGATCAGTTACCCTAATGCCCACCTCTCCATCCTCCCTCCTTAAGGTCTACTATGAGGTCTTCATCAGGGCAGTAATTCATATCTACAAGTACAATGTCTGATCACCAGCCATGTCCCAAGGAGCGTATGGAACTTCTCACCTGTGGCTTACTTCCCCATGGAGAAGCCAGTGACCTGAGTACTTCTATCACCCCCATGTCCCAGGTTTCCCTCAGACTTGCTGGGATTTGGTTATTTTTGAGACCTCAGCTACCTCACCAAAGTGTATGCAATCACCAGTAGATGAAAAAGCTGGTGGGGAGGAGCCTCAGACTCAGATAGACAGACAAGCAAATGGTGTTCTCAAAATTTTGTTTTCCTTAAGCAACCATACAAAAAAGAAATAGCAAGATTATTCAAAACAGTATTCTTTCGATTTTAAAATACCCACTAATGAAGATGATGTGGGTTTGCCCCTACTGGAAGCTAAGCCAAAAAAGGACTTTCAGACTTTTTGCCTAAGCCAGCAGCTAAGCCCCACACAACCACTCACTCACTCCCCTATGGTGGGATGGGGGAGAGAATCAGAAGAATGAAAGTAAGAAAGGTCCTGAGTTGAGATAAAGACAGTTTAATAGGCAAACCAGAAGCCACGCACAAGGCAAGGAATTCATTCTCTATGTCCCATGGGCAGGCAGGTCTTCAGCCATCCCCAGGAGAGCAGGGCTCCAGCACTTGGGAAGACAAACACCATCACTGAACATTCTCCCCCTCCCTCCTCCTCACCCTAGCTTTATATGATCATGACATCATATCATATGGACTGTCCCTTTGGTCACTTGGGGTCAGCTGTCCTGGCTGTGACTCCCCCTAGCTCCTTGTGCAACCCCAGCCTCTTGCTATGGGGTGGGGTAAGAAGCAGCAGAGCCCTTGGGTCTGTGTGAGCCCTGCTCAGCAGTGACGAAAACACCCCTGTGTTAGTGATACTGTTTCCAGCACCAACCCAAAACAGAGCTCCCTACCAGCTACTGTGGAGAAAATAAATTCAATGTGAGCCAAAGCCATCCCAGCAGAACCTGTTACAACCTTGTACCTTCCACCTTCCACAGAACAACTCTAGGCCCAGTTTTATTTGCTGATTTACGTCTTTTATTTCCTTATTTTTAAGAAAGCATATAGTTTTATGGTCTGCATATGCAGCATAAATAACCATGGGGATTCTGAGAAAAAGATGTCATTCTGTGGAATTCCTAAACAAACATTTGTGTCTAAAAGCACCTTCATTTTCATCATCCTGTATTAATTACTCATGCAAAGTTATGAGCAGATAAGAGTTAACAATGTATTGGTAGCTTAAAAGAAACAGGCCTTTCAATCTGTGAAAAGTCAGTGGAAATTGAACATCTGATAAGCTAAACTCTGCGCATGTCGTCAGAGGAGAGGGGAGGAAGGTCAGATGTCTTCTGACATAAGTGTTGAAGAGAAGGGAAAGTAGCTGAAGAGATATCATGCTTCTTAGCTGTGATGATATAAAGTTGGCAAACAGCACACAACGAAATTGCTTTTTTTCCCCTATTTCTTCCAGTAGGCTGTATTTCCCCTTACTAATTAGTCCTTATCCCCCCAAAATTAGCTAACTACAATAGCTATTTGCCTGAATGCATTTGGTCATTTTGTATATTTTCAAGTGCTTTTTCGGATGTGAAATTATTGGAGAAAACAGTGTTTAAAATTGCATTTTACACCGAAGGATCTGTCTTGCTACTTTGGCAGAAGTCCTCCTGACTTCTGTGGGAGGTTTGCTAGAGCAGAGCATACATTAGTATTCCTTACGTAAGAAGCAGGCAAGTGAAAATATCTTTAAGTCTTTGGTTTGGTGGTTGGTTTGTTTTTGGTTTTTTTTTTGACACTTTAACAACAGTAATATCTAGGACTGTCTCTGCAGGATGAAAAAGCAGAAGGATTCATCAGTCTCCCTGAATTTAAAATTGACAGAGCCAGCGAATGCCGCAAGAAGTAGTAAGTATTCTCAAAAATAATGCGATGATACAGTAGAAAAAGTGGAACAAAAGACAATGTTTTCCCTTAAAACGGTGACATAATGGACTTGGTTACAATGATCATTTGGTTGTATCACAGAATAAGCTCATACAGAACAGGCAAACTCAGTGTGCTCTCTCTGTGCCATCTTTCCTGAAGAAGGGTTTGGGTTTTTTTTTTTTACTTTATCATAAATCACAGTGCTTGCCTAGAGCAAAATGAGTTAAGAGCAGGAAGGCTGCTTGGTTGCTTCTGTTCCTTTATTTTCCTAGATTTCCTTTCTTGTTTTGTTTCCTTTCTGTTTGTGTTAGGGGCAGCTTTGTTCGTTGGAGTTTGGGTTGGAGGCTGTGCCTATGATACCTTTTAGTTCAGTGAAGGGCTTTAAGCTAAATAAAGAGTCCGTCCAAATAAAAAGTCCCCAAGTTCACAGCCAAGCATCCATCTTCAGTGTAACCCCAAATTTGTTAGCACCATCTCAAACTTTGCTGACACAGTGTATCAGTCCTGAGGCAGAGTAAAAAAAAAACAGAATGACAATGATTTTGCTGTATTTCTGAGGTATGACCTCGAGGTCTCAAATAACTTTTCTCAACTAGCTGTGTGTGCTGCTGTCCAGATCTGTGCTATTGTGCAAATCCATTTCTTATTTAGATGCAAATTCCAGCATATGTAGTGATGTGACAGGTGCATCCTCCCACAGAGGTATTTTTAAGTCGTTATCACTGAAAACTTTTTTCACCTTCTAATGGCTTTTACTGTTCTTTTAAGTCTATAAGGACTGTAGAATCACTGAAATTTATACAGAAAAGCAATTTTAAAGGCAAAATGATTTAAAGAAGACATTGACCTTGTATCAGTTGGTCTACAAATCTCTTCAGGAAGAGATCTACATCTCTTCATGATGGTCTCAAAGGGCAGAAAATTAAAAATGCATTTTAAAAAAATACATAAGCTTGGGTTTATTGTCCTGTGTCCTTGGGCTACATTGCCAAAGTGCTTCAATTTTTCTTTTCTGCTGGGGCAGAATCATAAAGTCAACTAATTTCTCAGAATTGCACCCTGCTTAATTTTTTTTTTTTTTTACTTGATTTGGTATCTGCTGAAGAGTAGAACATAAAATGTGGCTATTAAAATTCCATGCTGGGTGGCAGATAAAGAAAAATATCTCTAAGAATCCAGACGACAGATGCTGTAACAATTTTAAGAAGTCAAGTTTTGGGTCTCGGTAACCTGATGATGTCTTTCCAAACTGAGCAGATATCATCTCATCACGTAGATCTGTTTTCACTTACATAACATTGTGTCATGCTCTGATGTGTTGGAGGAATTCTTTTGTCTTAATTTTATTTTACCTTTAGTAGCAGTAACTTTCTTGAATATTTATTTCATATCCCTGGTTTCTTAAAACCTATTTTCAAGTATCTATCTACATATATCATATGTATATATTGAAAATTATAGGCTTGATGCACATGAAGAAACACTGTAGATTAGAGAGCGTTGATAATTATTACATTTTATATATTGTTATATATGTATATCACATCCATGGTGTCTCAGAAAAGCGGTGATGATGTTCATCACATATCTTGTTTGCAGTTTTCCTTATTTTCCTTGGGACTGTTACCTATTTTTTGTTCTTATTTTAAGAGACTTTCAGGCTATTCTCAAATATTATTCTTCCGTACTGTAAAATATTAATTACTTTGACATGCATTTTCTGGATCTTCAAGTACTTCACCACAAATCTTTATCCAGCACAGTTAAAAAATTCTTTCTAGTAATTTATTTCACATTATGTATGAAATGCAGTGATGATTACTTTGGTGGAAAGAAAAGATGAGATGTAATTGCCCGTTGCTTAGAATGACCTCAAGAACACGGTGTTGATTTATAACAGCTTTTCAGAAGTCAATCAGCGCATCACATTTTTCTGTTTGAAACGCAGTCATTAGCGCTAAAGGTAGCATCAAGGTCATTGGGATGTGAGAAATCACCAGGAGTGAGAGTTTTTCTGTTGTACCATGTATAAACTGTTCAGTCAATTTTCTGTTCAGAAAATATTGACACCTGTAGGTATGTCAGCAAAATTACCCAGTAGATAAAACGATATCCTTAACTGGTTAACTTTATCCAAATATATCACAGGTGATTGTTGAACAGTATTTATGCACATGTGAATCAAGCATTATTTAGAAAGGGTTAGCAGAAGAGCACTCTACTTGGTGGAATACAGCACAATCCTAAAAGTTGTATATACATTTCCATAATGTTTGGGGTCATCCAAAAACTCAGGAAATCTGAAGTCATCTCATTCCTTGGCGGCCACACTATCTCACATTTTTGAAATAAAGAATTGTGCCATTGGGCTTTTTATAATGATGCTTTTCTCTCTACAGCGCATTCAAAGCCTGCCATCCTAAGATCAAAAGTTTTTATTTTGCTGCTGAACATCTAGATGATATGAACAGGTAAGGAAATCTAGCAATATTCAAGGAAACATTCCTTAAATGTGATAATTCTTGTAACTAGCTAACTGAGTGATAATAAATTGCATGTCAATCTAAGAAGTTAAGTTTAATATCTGAGAAAATAAGTGCAGAGTAATATTGTTTCAGAGTGGCAGCATATGTGAAATAATTCATGCAAAAGTTACTTTTTTTTAAAACACAAGATTGAAGATTTTTAGGGAACTAGATTCTTTCTTCCTAAAAAGACATCAATAGAACAATATGAAATATATGATATGAAACAACATCCAAACACAATTTCAGAATTCCTGGTCTGTGATTTTGGCTGTGCAGCACCTGTAAATGAGCAATAACTCTGACTCTGCTTCCTAACGTTCTCCCAGAGACATCTGATGCTTGCTCTAGGGATGCCTCTATTTCTGACCCTTGAGGGAGTGAGAAATTGGAGAAAGATTTAAAGCAGTCACTGGTTTTTCTTCTGCCAGTCTTGAAGAGGGAGGTAGAGATTACAAGGAATGAATTTTGCAGATTGTCTCTATTGATATGAATATAACCTATGTGTTGAAGGGAAATTGTGATTGTATTGAATTTAGTGGAGAAAATAACAGCAACTCGGAAATAACAAGGGCTTAAGTCTCAGTTCTTTGTGTATTGAGTTTTGATATCTCTATTTTAGGCCACTTCTGTAATTTATTTTTTTGTCTTTCCAGAAAAATTATTGAGACTTCAGCACGAAATTATCACAGTTCTCCTTAATTCATTTTAATGGCAAATTAAAAACATGGATCTCACGTCTATTTAGATGTTTTCATCTCATTTATTTTCACAACTGAAACTGAAATCAATTCAGTTCCAAATAATACGACATACGACAGAGGACACAAACAAAAATCTATTATTGCAACCTGAGTATTTTCTGTCTTAGATAATATCTGTGGACATCCTTGCTGAGCAAAATTGCTTTTAAAATGAGGGAAAAAATAGGAGATAAAACTCAATCCATAAAAGTCTAAGCACTGTAATCACAGTTTAATCTCTCTCATGTGTACTAGATTCAACTACCTGGCAGAGCACCTTGAAGGTACTGCCAGGTCCTACTTGGAAAAGTGTGGCGACATTCTGCTTGCTTTCATTTAGCTGCATGACTAAGGCTTGCTTCAAAAGTCTCTTCTCAGTTTGAAAACTCCCAAGCCTTTTTATTTGTTTGGAAAATTTTCAGCTTGCCTTTCCTTGATAATTCTGTCAAGCCAGTCACTCAAAATGCAATTTGCTGCACAGCAAACAGAATAATGGCATGGTCTATTTGGCATATCTGAACTACAGCAGCAGATAAATCATTTCTGTCAGCAGGTTCTCAGTCAGTATGACAAGGCACCTTGTTTTTAAGGATAAAAATTTATATAATTCCTCAGTAATCTGAAAGCAGCAGAAAATATGCATCAGTTCTTTACATTGCACAATCCGAAACCCAAAAATGAAAATATTTTTAACTTCCCAGTACAAATGGTCTCTTTAGCATATTTTAGAATAAATGCTTATTAATTCATTTAGAATGAACTTGACCGAATTTTGATCGAAGTTATAAGCCTGTAAATTTAAAGGAACTCTATTAAGGTCTGTGGAATTACTTGAAATTCTTGTCATCAGAGTCTCACCAAATAATTTTATTTTGTCTCTTTTTTTAGTGTATTAGAAGAAGTAGCTCGCTTTCACAAACATTGAATTAACTCGATATATCGGGATACATGAGTTAGTGAAAAACAATCTTGCCAAAGCAGAGATAATAAAATGCTTCCTGTCTAAAAGCATTTTGTAGCCTAGCTGAAGTCAGAATTAAGTTAAATTAATGCTGTTCTGTTCAATTTCTGTTCTTTTTTTTTTTGTCAAGTTGCTGACACAGAGTTTAATTACCTGTTATGCAGTAATTCCTGTTCTGTTTCTGTTTGAAGCAGAAGAAACAAACACAGAGTCAAAATGCTTCAATTCCTTCATCCCTTGTACAAAGTGATTTAGTTGGGGTTTTTTGCTTTTTAAAGTGTATGCAGGTTATGAAGGGTTTTTGTCTCTATCTACTCACATAGAAATATTATTTTAATTCCATGTAACTCTGTCACTATCAAATTTTCATATTACTTTTATGACTGTGCCATACTATTATGTGTAAGGAGTCTGGAGAACTATGATGACTGAACTTTATCATTGTGGCACCTGAAATTCCTTTCATCTGCATAGTTGTACCTTCAAAAGTGTACTTTCTACACAAATAACATTCATAGTCTGCGTGAGAAGGAGAACGAAATATCCTCTATTGATGCAAAGTACTGATTTGGGCAGAGTACATGTATAGTTGTAGAAACATCTTCCTTGGAAATTCATTGTTATTCCTGTTCCAAGAAAAAACTGATTCTATTCTGATGTAGAATATATTTCTACTTGAGATGATACTATATATGAATTTATTTTGATTTTTCATGGTAACTGTGTCTGCTGCTTTATAGGGTATTTGTTCTTTACTCAAAAATCCTGATCATCATCTCAGAGGCAAATGCATCCTTTTCGGATTGCCCAGTTACAATTCTTAAATTACTCTTTTTCTTTCTTTTTATTCTAAACTGTCTGGTTTTGAAGTTGACATATATGGCTACCAATTATAATCTTCTAGGCAGGGTAATACAGTCAGTAGCTTCATGTGGAATATTTGTTGGGAGAACTTTCTTGACCTTTTGTAACAGAGCTGTTCTCTTTCTCTTTTTGTGGCACCAAATGTTGACGTTTGTAAGAGCTTTCTTCCTTAGTGTAGCTCTATGATCGTGAGGGAAGATGACAAGTCAGCTTGTAGTATTAGTTCCTCTGAAAGATTTCAGTGAAGGCAGCCTCTAAAAATTCTCTCACATTGTCTTCATGCTTCTTCATTCCAGCTAAACTGCAGTTGGGTACTTACAGACACTGTAAAGTATTCATATTCCCATGTAGAAAGTTCAGCCCATGTCCTTGAGCTTTATGATTAAGGATGATTCGACACCCTGCTTTGACTGAAAGCATTGAATCTACCTGGAGCAGAAGATAGAAGGTTTCCTACTATTCTGTGAGAGTGCATTACCGTGCATTCTTTCTTACAGAAGTTACAGGTCTACAGAAAGATTGAGGATTTTTAATGCTATTCTGTCTGTCATAAAAATGTTTTAATAAAATCCAGACTGAAAATGTATGTGCTATTATCAAAAAGAAAAAAAAGCCAGAAAACCCACCTGCCACTGCTGGTCCTACTATATTTTTTGTTACACCTACCAAACACATTGTGTAATTCTCACAAGAAAATTAAAGCTGTGTTTGCAGTAAGGAAGAAATATTTTTTGGCCTCTTGCCCTCTGAAAGTTACAGTGGCTACCACAGCACACTACAGGGGGGGAAATATTTAAATCTTCCCAGGTCCTAGGGCTTTGTGTCTTTTAATATTCATAGACAGGAATATTTGTATAGCTGTATGTTTGGAAATTTGCCCCCAGCACATTGCAAAGTAGACACGTTTTACTCCTTTTCCATTCTGTAGGGCATTTTTACATTTCCCTGCAATACAAGCCCAGGGCCTCATACAATTCTAACTTCAGGAAGCCATAACTCCAGCCATGCTTTATTAAAGCAACATTAATTCTCCAACCATACCCTCTCTAACTTTATCTGAAGAAGCTTTAGCAGCCACATATCAGAAAACATGCAGAAGAATTCTTTTAGTCTCTAAAGTAGCATATCGCTCAGAAGCAGTGTTTGGCAGTGGTTTGCAGCCGCATCTGTACTTCCCCATTCACCTCCCAGGCACTGCGAGTGCTATTCCCAGCCACGACACAGATCGTGACCTGCAGACAGTCACTGAATTGGGATGTCAGTCTGCTGTCTCTCTCCCAGAATGGTATATACAGCCTCATTAGATTATACCACTCGGGAAGCAACAGTTTTCTGGAAACAATCATCTACCACAGCTGTAAGCAGTATCAATTGACTTTTGATTAAATGTGTGTTGATTTAATTGGTTGCCTCACTCTCACACCCACCTAACACAAAATGCTACTTCATACTTATGCCAGAGTTACATAACTTTCATAGGTGCACCATCTAATACTTCACAGCCATAACTCCTATCCAGTGGGCTTCAGCTGGTGGCTGTTACCTGCTGGCTGCACTGGGTACTGGTAAGCCATGAGCTGATTTGAGAGTGTGAAATCCAAAACAGGTGAGAGCAAAGGGCTACCTCTACTGTCTGCCATGCCACTTGGCAGAGCACGAGTTGGCCTTCTTACCCTGCTTTACTCTTCAGGCACAGACAAGTCTGTGGACCCTCAGCAGCACGGTGCTGGAGTGCTTTGGGTAAGGTTCTGCCTCAGCACCTCTGATTTGGGCTGGCAGAACTGTCGAGAGAGCTGAGCTTTTTTCCCCAAAGAAAGCCTTCACATGTCAGGAATGTGAACAGCTTTGTGGTGGGTCACCTTCTTTTGCTGTGAACATGTGAAGTCGTTGTATGAGACATGATTTGTTGGATTTAAGTTCCAGTGTGACAGTTACTTTTGTAAGTGTATTACAAACACAACTAACAATTGTGTTTGTAACAAATACATCTGAAATGTTAAGTCTCTTTTTCAGTTTCCCTATTCTTCTGTCAGGAATTTTGGTTGCATGTTAACGTGAAGTATTTGGTAATCACTTTAGGAATGAATCTTTAACTTTCTTCCCAGTGCACAATGATTTCTAGACCTCTGACATGATTTGCAATCATACACGTTGTCACTGTTTGTGGAAGGACGTTGACAGGAGTTAATTTCAAAGAGAAATTATGTTATTTTATACTTTATGATCTGATGCCTACTTACCCCGCACTGAAATGTCTTGAAGGCTGGCACCCAGAAGTGATTATAAAGGTCTATCCCTTACCAAGACAATACACCAACCAGTTTCCATGCGAATGAAACCCATCAGGCCCAGATTTCTGAAATGGGGACTTCACATTCCCAAAGAAAGCACAAACCTGATTTCAAGTCCCTCTGGATACCCTAGCAAGAAAATTGCAAGCTGGTAGATCAGCAGGGAAGTCCTGTCAAATCCTGACTGTGGGGTGACTGGAGCAAGTAATGCCAGGTTTACCATGGAAGGGACAACCCCGGGAGATTGTCACGGTGGTTTAAAACCTTGCTAAAGGAGAACCTGATTTAGAGTAAGATTTGGATAATCAATTCACTGTGAGCCCCGTGGGGAAAGAGGACAGGTTGAGGCAGTGTACTGCTACTTGGCAGCAACAGCCCTGCTAGAAGCGAATAGCAGTAGTTGGGGCTCTTTTTTAATTATTTTTAAAATCTGTGCAGCTTATGGAAGCATTTTTTCAAGTCTAAGTTGAGGTTAAAGCCTTAGATGTGAATTGCATTCAGGCAACTGCCTTTTCTCCCCCTGCTTCTCTGACACGAACACAAAAGTGAATTCTGATATGCCTCCTTTCCTTTGTACTTGGCACTGTAGGTAAGCTCTAAAACACATAATGGCATAATTAAATGTCACTGTCTGTTTGGGAGGGAACCTGTTCTCATTATTGCTGGTTTCTGCTCTGTTCCTCAGCTAAGTTGCCAAATGAGGCCTTGAAATATTGCTTAAATCTCTGAAAAGTGATGTTTATTCTTTAGAAATCAGAACAGCGGGAGTATTGGTGTAATGGCATATCTGTGAGCAGCAGACTTAATAGCTCTTTGATTATCTCCAAATCCTTTATTTCACAGATCTTTGAAATCATACATGGTTTTCCATTTGAAATAAAATGTTTGCTGTGAAAACAATTTGTTCAACACCAAAATCATAGATCTTTGGAGGCTCCCTGAGTAAGAGTATCAAAGCAAGGAATGGTCTAATATGAAAAATAACATTGTCCTGAATCTCCTTCAGATGCTTCTAGCTTTGTTTCTTGTAGAAATGCACCTAAAAGTTAAGGGGCTGGATCAGTATCACTGCTTTTTTTAATATTATTTCAGATGGCTAAACAGAATTAACATGCTTGCTGCCGGCTATGCAGAAAGAGAGAGGATCAAACAAGAGCAAGGTAACGTGCGGTTGTTTTGCTTCCTTGTGTAGACGCTTACCACAAGTTATTCTCTTCTTTTTTTCCCTGCTGTGTATCAGGCTTCATTCTTCTCATCTGAAAACAGTTCACATATGGGTGTCACTGTTGCTGCTTTAGAGAATTCCTTCTCTCTCAGGGGTTTTTATTAGCTGCTTCCAACTCTGGACCACAGACACTGGATCATTGCTAAAAGGGTAGCTAAAAGCAGCAAACATACTAGCAGTGAGCTCCAGGATGTGGTACTGAGTCCAAGTCCCCTATCAGAAGAAACCTAAGAATCCGCAAATTAAAAAAAATAAATTAAACATTACATTTCATGTTTGAATTCACAGAGGGCAGAAATGCATGAAATTGGTCTCATGAAAAAATCATTTCTCTAAAGACTGTTGACATAATTGAATTTCCCCTAAGGACTAATTTTAAGGCTATTTCATATTTTTGTGACTTTTACTGGTTTTGTTATATTGAGATGCATGCTAAAGACCTCTCGCCATTTCATTTGGAGTTGCAGGTTTACAGCATTTTGCATCTGTTTATTTTTAATGTCTAATTTTTAATTTGCTTTTGAAAGCAGCTAATGCAACATAAGAGAATATAATGTAACATAATACAGTGAGTCACTTTGCTTTAATTTGCTGCAATGGAAATCCTGTTTACAGACAGGAAAAGATTGAGTCCACAGTTGTGTTGGGGACATTATTTCCTGGGATTGACAATGACATGGATCCACAGAAGTGTTCAGTGTTTTTCTCTAGGGATGTATCTGGCAGAAGACGCCAGAAAATTGCAGTGATCATCATGATCCAGAACTTACCCGATGACTGTCTACCTGCTGCCCACCGGGTCAGAACCTCACTTTTTAATTCTGTGGTTTCATCAATAAGGTTCTGTCTTTTGAACAAAAAAAAAAGTTAGAGCTCAGAGCTGCAGCAGTGGTATATTTAATCTAGTCTTTGCTTTACCAAGACTGTATTTCCAACCATTTTTCAGGGAGAGTTGCATTCCAAATACTATCATTAGGCTTCAAAATTTGCCACGTGGTGTCCTTCTTGCCCCCACAAACCTGTACCAACCTACATGACAGTGACATTAGCCCTGACCTTCTGGTCTGACACCATGAGGAGAAAGATGCACATGGTCTGTCCCTCTGCAGTGTGTTGCTGTGTGGCCATTTTCCTGGGAGACACAGTGCAAAATCTCCTTTCCCTGGTCAGAAGCAAAAGTGACTTCATCAGCCAGGTGGAAATACCAGGGTTGTAGGATATTCTGTCATGGTAGAAGATTAAGGGACAACATAGGAAAATTAAGTCTGCTTTGATTCATCCCTGGCTTGCCTCACCACGCAGCATCCTAGAGGGATCAGCCTGGTGTTGAGCAGTGGTTCACAGCATCCTGCCATAATCTGGTGGTAGCAGCGTGTGTGGGAATGATTTTGAGCATTCTGTCATTCTCACACGTAACTAGGTTGTACATGCTGTTGCCTAATTTCTCATCATGCCTTCCAGTAAGTGCAGCTGCTTATCCTGGGAGTGTTGCCCACACCCTGTTGTAGACTGCTCTGGTCTTTGGCACATCATGTCACTCGTAACACCAGACCCTCCCCATTCACACAGCCCAGGATAGCAGCACCATGCTCACTGTTCCTCCAGTCGAGTTCTCAGTGCCTCACCAGACTTCAAAATCAGTTTCAGAATCCGTGCTCCCCCGGCAGCACTGCCATAACTGGTTTTGGAGGGACCCATATCCCATCTGTCACTGCTTGAATAGGTTGTGAACAAGCTCTGAGTCTTGGAGGCTGCTAGGAAATCCTCCTTTAGGATTCATAGCCAAATTCAAACTTCTATTGACAGCAGGTTGGCACTGGAATTACAGTAACATTTGGGACAGTAAGGGAAAAGGTGCATGAACAGTTACGCTAACGCTGCCCAAGCGCACAGTTGCAGACGTGATACACCTTTCAAAAGCCAGACGGATGTGGAGAAATATTTTTGCTACCAGGCAGTCACTAAGTAATAAAATAGCAGATGATCCAGCACCTAGACATAAGATCATATGCATTCAGGCCTCCTGTTACCTATTATTAATGTCTCCCTACTGAAGTTGATCTGTGAGGCCTCACTTACTGTGGAAATTATATCCCAGGCACTGATGGAGCTCTTTATTACTGCTCTAACACCATTCACTCCAATTGGTTTGTCATATACAGGTAGGTAAAACTATATCCTTTGCTCAGTTGTGTTTAGTGTGGGAATCGGTGTCAAGTTCCCCCCTTGCTCCTCCATGTGGGGTTTTAATGCCTCCGGTGATTATCCTTGGCTTCCAGCACAAGGGCTGTTAAGCAGCTCAGTAGTGTCCCTAACTGGCAGAGGCATCAAGTTAGCAAAGTGAAACCCCTCTATCACTCTAAGCACGTTTGCAATTATAAAAAACTGTTTTTCTGGAATTTTCTACAGTCACTGACTGTACCAATTGTTATCTACATATTTCATTTTAGAGGAGGTCTTTTATTTCTGTGCAGCTCAGCCCTTTGCAGCAAAGCTTTATAACACCTCTGAAACAATTCCACAGCAGTTGTCAAACCTGTTTCAATTAAGAGTTGAATGGTTCTGAATCCGAAGTGCATAAATATATTTCAAGTGCTTCAGAGATGCACGAATCACCGAATTGTGGGTGTACTGCTGAATAAAATGTCACACTCTGTACAGAACAGTTCTATAAAAATACCGTTAACTTTCCATATTAAATACAACGAATGATAGCAATATGGCAAGGGACTTCCTTGGATGGAGAAGTTATGTACTTTCCAGTCATATAAAATCAGAGGGAAAAGAAGTCTTGCTTATAGAAATAGAAAATATTTATTCTGCAAGTGGCAGGTCAGGGTTAGTTTATATATAATATATGCAGCCTATTGCTCATTCAGAGGCTTTCCAGATATGCCCCTAGCATTGAGCTTGTCCCTCACTGAATTGGACAAAATCTGCAGAGAGAAACACAGCACTGGTTTGATGGCACTATACACATCTTGGACAGGGTATAATGAGTTCGTTGCCAAAAGCAGAACATATTTTAAAATTGGAGGGAGGCTATTTTCATACATTTCTTCTGGAAATTGACCCTTGTGACTGCAGAATCTTTCTCCACCAGCCATAGGTTGCCAACAGAGCTCCCTGTCTGACGGAAGGTGCTCAGAGTGTTTTAGTCTATGTGGGTTTGACAGCAGGATCGTCTTTGTATTTTTAGCCAAAACTGGAACCTTCACTGAGGCTGCTAAATTTTACTTTCAGAATAAACAGCTGAGCTCCAAGCCTGCAGAAATCTCACTGAGTGATGCAGTTCTGAGAGGTGTCTCACCACTCGTCACGCCATTAGGCTTTGCTGGAATAGGAGCAAGCATGCTTACATGCCAGTATTCTCAGGTGTCCTGAGCTGCTGGAAACAAGTTTTCTTAAAACTAGGGGTGACGACAAAAGCAGTTGCCTCTGATTTAGTCTTTTGTTCGCAAAAAAAATCATTATTTTCAGGTTTCTAGAGAAAATTTTTGGAGGTTTTTATTACATAGTTATGAAAACTTTGTTTATGCTACTTATTATCCCATTTGAAGAGAATGTCCCGTCCTGCAGGAAGCAAATCAAGAGACCCAGAGTTAAAACAGAGTTATTACTGCTTGGATAAAATAAACAGATAAATAACACTGCCCCACCATTGCTGTAATCTAAAAATATTATTGTAGGGACAGCTGTTTCAAGATAGTGTCATTTTAAGGTAAGTTTTTTGGTTTAAATCTTGAATAAGATTAGGTATTGTATATCATTAATCATACAATACAGTAATCATCAAGGCAACAAAAAATCATTAAAGTCAAAATTACATGTTGCACTAACTTGGATTTTTGGTTTAGATTGTTTGTGAAGTAACAATCAATCTTTTTCTCCTTGTCTGTAAAAGAGAAAGTAGTAAGTGATGCAGTTCATTGCACACTTACCAGGCAAAGTGAAAATTGCCTGTCATTAGTCTGTTAACAGTCCGAGCTAAAGTGGCCTGTTGTAGTGATTTACCCAAATACTTTCAGTCGGAAACAAAGTGACAACAGCAATATTTAGAAACATCAAAGATATCCATCTTGAGCTGAGTTGGCAGTTAAGTAGGCTTCCTTTTGTAAGGAATATTAAGGTCTGGTGTCCATGTAGTTAGCTGCAGTTGTACTTCAGCAGAACAAATAAAGATTCCCACGTGGTACATTCTGCCATGTGTTTTCCCCTTTGACCAAGCTACAAAACATATGAAATGTGCTTGGCCAAGACTTGATTTTCTGACAAAATGAAACCTCATATCCCATTAAATTTAGCCCTCAAGCTCCGTGTACTTTCTATTTTTTCATCCGTCTTTGGGAACTCTGTGCTTTAACTATCATCATCCTGGTTTTCCTTACTGTATTGCCTTTATGTTTTTGCATGGATAACAGTGCAGCAGCTGTTTTATGAAGCAGATATATGATAAAAAGTTTTGCTGTCTTACTTAAATGCAGCTGGTTGTTACTAGAAATTGAATCAAAAAACTCGGGTAACTGGTAGCATACAACAGAGAAAATGGGTAGAGAATTAACACTGGTTAGTCCTGAGCAATAACCACTACTTGTTAGATTTGCCAGTTGGTGTTAATTGTTATTTGCAGTCAACAAGAATTTTGCAAGCTATATTTTTCATCTTTTCTATATTAAAAAAATACTTGCAGTATTTCTGGTCAGTATATGTCCAGTCATAATTATTTTGAGGGCTGTATAAATATTTGAGACACTGATACTTGTGTTAGGAATATTCCATATGTATGTTGTATTTTATATGTAAGGTGTGTACAGGAGGTAAATCTGTGGCTCTTTTGCGGGTTGTTGTTTAATATCTCAGCAGTGGGGCATTAGACTTAGTATACCCCATAGTGTTTTGAATTTTTCCTCTTTAGATTAAAGAAACCCCAAATTACAGCAGCTAGCGTTTACAGACTCAGCACTGACTGGTGCATAACTCACAGTAATACTAAAGATGGAGTTTCCAGCTGCTTTTGTCAAAGTGAGCATCAAAACGTGCTTGTAGTTTTTCATCTGGTTTGTTTGTAACTTGTAGATTACTGGAGTGAGAGTGATAAAGAAGAAGCCGACACTCCATCGACACCCAAACAAGACAGCCCACCACCCCCATACGACACATACCCACGACCTCCTTCGGTAAGTCACCTGCAATCATCTACAGAAGTGACATCATAAGGTGTATTTTTGAGCTAACAGCATTTGTTGAGTGACATACATCGCTAACTTCAACAGTCATCACTGCTATTTCCACTAGTGTTTGGAGAACATGGATTTAGAATCCCAGTTGCTGTTAAAATGGATTAAGTTACAGAACTCTTCCTTCCTGTTCTTTGTTCTTGACGGACCCCTACTCATCCATGCAATCCCTCACCACACCCTTATCATCTTCTCTGACAAAATGGCACAGTAATGGCACAGGCTCTTTTCTCTATGGTACAGTGGTTGTGCTCTGAAGCTTTACAGTAACAAGTTACACTTGAATTTCCACAGGAGTGCCAACATAAAAATGTTGTCTCTTATACCCCAAACAGTGCTATCAGTTGTTTTGTTGTTGTGAAAAAGTAGCTTTGTCTATTAACTAGAACAAAGGGGGGGTTGTTTTATTACTTTCATCTTGAAGTAGCTGGTCTAAAACCAGACTTCTAACTTATTCTGCACTGGCAATTTTAATTTTGATGTAAATATACTCAGTGTTAACTAGTATACCTTACTTGGATATAGCTTTTAAAATGTAGAAATTTGGATTGAAAAATTGGGGAAGTCTGGGGGGAGAGTTTTCATGATGTTTAACTTGAAAGCAATGCTTTCTCTTCCAAAATCATACATCTTTGTTCTGCACTTGAAGCACTGCACAGATGCTGCCAAAGAAATTTTTACCAAGACAGGATGACAGCAGGCATTTGGATGGCATTTTTAGGACTTTTAAGGGATCGGGCAAACCCGTGACCTCCGTGGTGCTATAATCTGCATGGTTTTCTGCAAATAACTGTGTTGGCTTATTTTATAGACTAAGGGACTATTTTAAGGGCTTATTTTATATGACTAAGTATCTGTATTGTGCCCACAGGAGTGACATGTGTAGATGTGTATGTTCCTTAAAGTTAGGATCAGGGACGGTTAATCAGCTAAGTTTGTGCCTTGGCTCTGAAACCGGGTGTCATCAGTGATCATGAGAAGTATGTGGTTTTTGCTAGCATAGGGTCTTGGTCTACACCCATCTGAAGGTTGCCTCATTGCTGACATTGTAGATGAGCTGCGCGAGCCCTTATGTGGAGCCGAAACACAGCCGACTCTCGTCCACGGAGACCTCCCAGTCGCAGTCGTCACACGAGGAGTTTCGCCCGGAGGCGGCGGGGAGCGCCACCGACTCGCCAGTGCGCAAGACGGCGAGCCAGCGGCGCTCCTGGCAGGACCTCATAGAAACGCCGCTGACGAGCTCAGGACTCCACTACCTGCAGACGCTGCCGCTGGAAGACTCTGTGTTCTCCGAGGCGGTCGTGGTCTCCCCCGAGCACCGGAGGCAGTCTACTTTGCCCACCCAGAAGTGCCACCTGCAAGACCACTACGGCCCCTTCCCCCTTGTGGAGGGCGAGCGGATGCAAGTGCTGAATGGGAATGGGGGAAAGCCCCGAAGTTTCACGCTGCCTCGGGATAGCGGCTTCAACCACTGCTGCCAGAGCCTTTCTGTTGGTGCTGCCGATCACCATGAAGAGGCTCAGCAGAAGGAGGTGGAGGAGGAGGAGGAAGAGGAAGGCAAAGCAGCAGAAGAAAACCAGGAAGATAAAAGTAAGTATGGGACATTTCTGTGGCTTTTCAAGAGTCCTGTTTGTGTAACATAGAAGTTGTTTTTCCTTTCTCTATCAAAAAACCCCAACGGCCTTTCAACATCTCCCATGTTTTACCAGGTTCTCCTTGTCACACACCTCTTTGATCTGTCTGCTGTATAAGGCTTAATAATTGGAGTGCTGCATGACATCTTGTGATCACCAGACACTTCCCCTTAAGCTGGTCACCAATCACATCCTACTAGTAACTCTTAGATAGAAATGGGGTTTGCTTCCATGCTTTTATTCTCACTTCTACTTGCACAGCATCCTGCTCCCACTGACACATATGCTTCAGGAGCTACTTAGTAAGATTTCCAGCCAACCCAATCTGGGTTGTAAAAACCCCTCAGTAATCCTGAAGTGCAGGGACAGGCTGTGATTATGTCATATCCAAGCATACATGCACAAAACAGCCCAGAAGCTGTAGGAAGTTGCAAAAGAGCATATATATTCCCTGGTTCCTCACTTTATGATTGACAGGGAGAGAATTTCAAAAAACGTTTCAAACAAACTAAAAAAAAAATAAATAAAATAAAACAACTCTGTGACCAGCCAGGCTTAAAAAAAGAAAAATCATAACGCTGAGGAACTGTCTCTTACTTGGCACTCCATAGATATTAGTGCTATTTTTCAAAAGTAATCCCAATAAGCAGAGATTGGAGAAGGTCGTTGTTCCTCCTGAACACGTAAACACATTTCTGTGTCTCTTTCATGCTCTGTCCTTCACTGTCATTTATGGAGCTTCTCAGTATGTGTTGCTAGCAAAGTTGAGTTTGCACCCAGGCTCTAGGGTCAGTCAACAAAGCCCACATCCATGAACTGTGGGGTTATGCGGCAATCAAGTTACCTGTAGCAGCAAGGAAAGCAGGATGACCCCTGAAGCTCTCAAAAGGGTCTATGCTGTCTTTGAAGGGTTCCTTCAAATTCATTTTTTTCACTGCAGTGACGGAGTATGAAAATGGTAAAAAGAGATAAGAAAGGGCAATGAAAGCTTGGGTTAATTAACTACCTACCTGAGTTAATTAATTAAGGTTAGCACCTTTTTAGAGCATTAACATTCATGTGGATGTTGATTAATCTACTTGGGAGATATCAACAGTTTGCCATTGCCGTTACGCTTCAGTCAATAGGTCCTGATCATTTCAAATTCTTGATGTGGAGAAAACAGTGATTTCTTTTACAGATATTAAATTTGATGCCATTAAAAGTTAAAAATGGCAGAATTTCAGTTGCGTTCATGCATGGAACTTCCAAAAAAAGTCCCATACATTTATTAGGGTAATATTAGACTGTTACTGACTGTGAAATGAAGCTGTCTAATTAACAGGGTTAAATTTCATCAACCATGCGGAATGTTTTATCCTATTTTTAGCCTGCAATTTTGGTTTTTAAGTGGATTTTTACAGATAGGAATAAAAAATATTTTAAGAAAAATTCCTCAGTCAACGAAAAGGTCCGAGGAGACTTCTCCCTGGAGTTGCTGTGCTGTTTGGGCTTTGCTCAGAGACACTGTGCAGAGCTGTCTTGGTTCCGGATGAGTTGGCCTGAGCTGTTTTCCACACCACCTGACATCAATCAAGTCCCTATAAAAAGAAGGTGGGAAATCAGCCCTGTCCTGGCCAGAACCAGGACAAGGGCCCAAGTCGTTAGATGTTTTAAATCTCAATATTAAGGCTTTGGGGTTCCTGGTTGTAACGCTTTATAGCACACAGTACTAATAAAGGGCTAGTGCTTGATGTAACGGACCAGAACCC
Organism: Heliornis fulica; assembly: GCA_013399135.1. Classification (NCBI taxonomy): domain Eukaryota; kingdom Metazoa; phylum Chordata; class Aves; order Gruiformes; family Heliornithidae; genus Heliornis; species Heliornis fulica. Next base: position 414,870 of record VXBZ01011550.1, on the reverse strand, counting down.
GGGCTCTTCTCCACCTTTCTATACCAATTTCCAAAAAGGGGGAAAAAAAAAGTTTAACTTTGGAAATGGTCTATGCCTTCATACGCATACTTTTATTTCAGTTTGAGTATGGAGGTTTTCTTGGTTGAAGCGTTAACAGGAGATTGTTTTGGAGGCATTAACGACCAGCTAGACAAGTAAAGTGCTCATGGTGAATTACTGGCTATGAAATTATAAAACCAGAAAGAAAATACTGTTAGTCTGTTGAAGAGTTTAAGTGTTGAATGGCTTGTTGCTATGGCTGCAGTGTTCTGTTTGCAACGCTGGCTTTTCCCAGTGCCCTTACCAGTAAAAGGCAGGAGGGATTTTGTGCAAGTGGTGTTCTCAAGTGCAAAATCCCAGTTTCTGAGCCGAGAATTGCTCTTAACTGCTAAGTCTGCTAATAGGATGGGTGCCCTTGTGCGTGCTGCGTCATTGCCTCCCTCACCTCCATTGCTCAGGGAAAAAGAAGCATTGCAACTGGCTGGAGAAAAGGAACTCTGTCCCTTTTAAAAATGTTTTAACCTCACCTTGAACCTTCCCTGACGTGGTACCAAATGAATGTTTTTAATGTGTTTATTTGCCTTACACGTTGTGGTCCTGGCGTAGTTCTGAGCTCTTGGATGATTATGTGTTGTTCTTGTGTGTACCTGTATGTGTTTTGAAGCTTTATCATTCCGATTGCTTTCTGTGCGGGACAAGGAATGCAGCTCCTTTGCAGTTGTTGCTGTACAAGTCAAATGCCATTGCCTAAAGTTTGTTTTCTCAGCTTTTTGTTTTTCCATTCCCACTTCTAAAACCTCCCAAGTTTAAACCAAATGGTAAAATGCAGTCCTGTTTCTTCCAGCTTCTCTTGAAGAGTTGTTTTCAAATAACCACACCACAAATTAGGAGCTCCATGCTTTTAACAGACGCTGTCCTCAACCGCCACAGTTTAACATAGTTCTGTTGACTTTCTACTAAAGCTACACAGATTTGCAACATCTAAGAATCTGCTCTCTGATAATTGCTGCTTTGTGCTTAAAATAGCTATTGCAAGATTTTATTGGAACTGTGAATAGTTCTGTGTGTCAGCTCTGCCGTAATGCTTAGATACATCATGGTGAACTGAAAATACGGGTTGTCTTTTCCTATGTTTATCTGTTAGGATCTGACTCTGTTGTGTGTTCAGTTGATTCTTTTTGTCTTGTTATATCACATTAACATTGCGCTGCTAATCTTCGATGGATCGTTTTATTTCCCTAATTAAAAATTACTTTTTTGTATGTCATTTAGATGTTCCATATTGACACCGTCCTGTAATGGTCTCTTGCTTTGTAATCGGAGCAGGTTCTCTTGTGGGATATTTGTGCCTGTCTGTGTGTTTGCTCCTGAGGCTGTGACAAAGGCAAATGTTCAGACCTGTGTCACCAAACATCCTTCTCGCCGTGTCGCTCAGAGGCAGCGTGCACATGGAGGGCAGGCCAATGGCCGCGCCGCAGTGCGTTGCATTTCTGTGATGCAGTTGTGAAGGTCAAGTTGGGCCTTCTCAGGTTTGTCTTTTGCTTAGTGGGAGGAGACACATCCACATCATAGCACTGTCACACCCTTACCCTCCGCCCCACCGCTGTCTGTACTCTCTGTTGCAACAAATTTCACCACTTAATGCCAAAGAGCACTCCCAGGTTCTTCCTGGGAGACTATGTCTGGGTTTTGTCCCAGGAAAGCTTGCTTAATTTTTTCCTTTATTTTTTTGAAAGTATTTTTAATGATGGTTCCTTCATTTTCAAAGTCTTTGGTTTATTGGAAAGTAACAGGAACGAATGAGTGATCAGTTATTAAGAGAAGCAGGTACTGGCTCCCTACAGAGTGTAACTGGCTCTAGATCCTGCTGACCCAGCTGCAGAAAAGCCTGCAACTTTTTTCCATACTCCCTGACAAAGCCTTTGGAGAAAGCAGTAGCATCCACAGGATTCTCTGGTGCTGTCACCTGGCCAGACATTGCTGGACCAGGAGTTCTGCTGCTGTCTCCATGTGTCACGGCGCTGGCCAGGGCTATATGTCACACCTTACAGGGACTTCACAGCTAGGACCTGCAACAGGGTACAAGGGAGATTTCCACTATGCAGGCTCCTTAAGATTCCTTCAGGAATATGAACAGAAAAGCGTTGGAGTCCATGTTTGAGTTTGAGTTTGAAAAGGAGTAGGAAGAAATCATGTAGACTCTCTTACCAGTGTTCAACCCCCTTTTCCTTCTGCATCATTCCTCGCCTTTTTGTTCTCTCGCTTCTACAAGTTTTCTGTCCTTTTCCTGCACTCTAAGTACTGTAATTCCCACTGACATATGGCTTAGGATTTCCTCATTGCTACCTCATTGGAATTCTGGACTATCTTCTATTTAGGATGAACAACTACAGCAAAGTCTTAAGTAGATTTCAATAAATATATGTCTACCCTTTTGGACAGCTGAGGGATGGAGACCTTTTTTTGCTGCATTGATTTCCCTTCCCTGCCCCCCGAGCATTTATGAGATGCAACAGTCTTCCACGCGTGATGTTTCTCACCTTGAAAAGATTTTGCAGTGTTTCCTAAGCCTGGGCATACTCGCGTGTGTTCCCTGATATTTTGCTCCATCCCCATAAGCCCTGGTTCATTTTTGTGATATCTTTGAGTCCATGCTTCGTTTCAGTCTAGTGAGTGGTATCCCAGAGGAATGCAATAGCCTCACAATCCAGACTCTGAAACTTGGCTTTTTACCTTAAGCCACTGCAGAAACTTGCCAAAGGGTGGAGCAGGAGATGGTGATGGCATTTTGTAGCTCAGAGGTGTCTGGTCCCTACAAAGGACTTAAGGAAAGCACCCCTTTGTGCCAGTGAAAGCTTGTCACTGACAGGGATAACAAATGTCTGCTTGTTCAGAGCTACATCAGACTTTTTTTCTTTTTGACACAGTGGAAAAATTAGGAACCAGAAAGAGAGAAAAATAGAGAAACTAAGAACAGTTCCTACCATCCTATCTACCAGTCACAGAAAGAAAAATCAAGATAGTGGTGTTTTCATAAAAAAAAAAAGGACAGATGGGTTTAAGGAGTCCCAAGAGTAGCAGCAAGTAGAGTTTCACACGCTGTGCCCAAGGACATGTATCTGTGGGATATCCAGGGCAGCGTTTGCCTTCTAGGAGGTGTTTACGCTAGTAAAAAATATACTCTGGTCAAGGTTGGGTATTTCAGATTCTGAAGTACAGGTGCAGGGAGGCTCGTCTGTGATGAGAGGGCTGTACCATGCAGTGCAAGTGGTGTCTTTCAGAAGGATCACTGCTCATTAAATGCTGTATTATGAAGTGGTACATGATGTACCACTTCTAGGTTTCACTCCTCTGCCTTTTGGATAGGGTGTCTTTTCACTTTGGCAGGGTTTGGCAGCAGTGAAATGTGGGAGTCAGGATGAGTAATGAGTAAAGGCTGGATTGAGCGCGCTGGAGTTGACGGGGATGTGTGTCTGAAATTAGTAGGGTGGTTTACTTCTCTGACAGCCTCTTTCCATTTTAGAGGGGTTACCATTAGTGGTGTCCTGTCATCTGACCACCTAGTTAGTTTTATCCGCACCAAGAGGCAAGGGAGAGACTGTTAAGATACTGTATCTTCCCCCCTGGAATTATTCAGGTTAGTAGACCTTGTAGTGTCTTAAATAAGTGGAGCTATGTGAAATTACATATGTTTCAGATTAGAAATATTCCTTATGAGGCCAGTGGATAGCACAGAGTGCAGCACCCTCTGGGATGCTGAGAAGGATGTTATTCTAATTTACTACATCCTCTGTCAGTCCTATAAAAACTGGAACATTTGCCAGGGTGGGATTTTTTTTGCTCGACATCCTTCTGGGCAGCACAGCCTATGAAGGCACTCAGGCACTAAGTAGACTAACGAACAGGCTGCTTCTTCTGAACTTTGTTTTTGTGATCTTTTTTTTTTTTGTTGTTCCTAATTCCCATTTAAACCTTCCTGTGGCACCTGTCTGGGAGTTTGAACTCCTATGGGCAGAAGACCACCAGCATTTCGTTCCTTGTCTGCTGGGAAGAGGGGTCCCTCCCACCCTCCACCTCCAAGGTGCTAGCTTTGCTGTTAACTCAGAATGAGCTTGCTTAAAAACACTACCTGGTTATGGTAAAAAATACGACCTTAAGCCTCTTGGTTTCTAATGTAAATGGCTAGCCTGCACTGCTTCAGTGTTTATACCTTTACAAAGGGATTTTCAGCAATGGCTCCTAGTTTCGGGGAGGAAGGAATCACAGAAAAGCGAGACAAGACAGTGGCTGCCATATCACCCAGTCTGCTTTTCAAAGCAAACACATTACATACAAAATGTCTGGTGAAATGTCATGGTGTCCCATTATTTTTTTTAACCCATTTAGTGCTTGACTCTTCATAAGATCCAGTGAGATGCTGTGAGGGCTGTAATATTTGAAAATGAATTAATTGCGGAGGATAGCATCCTTGGTAATCTAGGCGATATGTCAGGCTAAGCTTCCTTAGCCTTGATAAATTTGAAGGTACCTGTTTATCTGAATAGAAATTTCTTTAAGTTTCCAGAATCAACTGCATATATTGGAAAATTGTCATCCCAATCAAGAATTGCTTAATTTTCAAGCTACCATATATTTGTGCGTGTTCAGCTGCATGAATACGTATGCGATATAGACTATTATCTTTTTTTAAATAGTGGACTTAGTTGGATGAACAAGTACTGGGAGTAGGTATATTTTCTGAATATGTTCTTTAATTCAAAATGTAAAAAAACTTTATAAACTAAAAATTTTCCAATTCTTATATGCATAAGAAATCCCATTATAGTAGTGGGTTGCTATTCTAAATAAAAATGACGGGATATGAAACTTCTATACTCTGGTTTTAAATTTCAATTTGAGAGGAAAAAACTGCCTGCAGTATTCAACAGCCAAATATTGAATCATTTACTGAGTAGCAATTCAGAAATCAATATGGGCTGTCAATAAAAGTAAACATAGGGATTTTTAGATGTGAATGTGTTTCACCCATAGATACGCTGTTGCCGTATTTTGAATTTTAACTGGTGCCCATTGCCCATGCTTCTAAAAATGCAAAGGAGAGCTGAATTCCTGCTCTTTGGTTTCAGTACATTTGGCTGTCATTGCCATCAAAGGTCATCTGCTTTCGCCTGAAATATATGGTTTAAATGGTCTTTTTACATGTAAAAAATATGTTACTTCTTATAAATTACTTTTCTTTAAAATTATCCTTAGTCTGTTACTGAGTTGATGGCTGTCAATATAACCATGTTATCAGAGACACCATCGGGTTAGGTGGTGGAGAAAGGATCTATAGATGAGAAAATATCTGTGTGGGTTTTAATATGTTCTGCATTAATTCTCTTCACTAAATGTTATGAAGCCAATCTGATTTGCCATGAATTTTTCCATTTCTTCTTGTAAGCAAGCTCTGTCTCTGCCACTGCCCTGATGGATTCTGGCTGCAGACATGCTGTCCACGGGAAAAGAGAACTTTTGAATGGCAGACCACTTCACAAGGGTCTAGAGGAGGGCAGACCCTGTAGGGCTCTGCTTGCAGTACTGAAGGATACGTGATTGCTTCCCAAACCATTGGCCTGATATGTCTTAACAGGAATGTAAAAAAGCCCTTAAATTTAAAATTTGAATTTAAATTTTAAAAAGCCTTTGTTGTGCTTGCAGATTACACCCCCTCAATTGCAAATGTGATTTCATTCTGAAGGGTAATGTAGTCACATTTCTTAAGTGAGGATTTGCAGGGTTTTTTTAATCATTTTGTGTACAAAAAGGAAAATCAGACTTTTTTTTAATTAAAATACAGTTTCCCATTAAAGAGAGGCATTTCCTCTCCCAAAATTTATACTGATATTCATTCTGATTTCAACCATGAAAAACATGCATTGTTTTTAATGATTTACATACATCTTCTCACTGAAACTCGATGAAAATTACATTAAAGACACTCACAGATTTAACCGCGGGAAGCCGTTATACTGGTATTTTTGCAGAACTGGGACAATTTGAGATGCAGCGGGGACTTATCGTACTCTGAAAGTTTCTGAATCCAAAGCAAAGACACTTACAATAAAAACAAAAAAAAAAAAAAGTTATTCAGCTGTTCCGTGCATGAGAATCACAGAACATCAGGAGTTGGAAGGGACCTTGAAAGATCATCTAGTCCAGACCCCTGCCTGAGCAGGATCACTTAGATTAAATCACACAGGAACGTGTCCAGATTGGTCTTGAATGTTTCCAGAGAAGGAGACTCTACAACTTCTCTGTGAAGCCTGTTCCAGTGCTCCATCACACTCACAGTGAAAAAGTTTTTCCTTATATTCAGATGGAACTTCCAATGCTCCAGCTTGGACCCACTGCCCCATGTCCATCACTGAGAAGAGTCTGGCTTCATCCTCCTGACACTCACCCTTAGCATATTTATAAACATTAATGAGATCACCCCTCAGTCTCCTCCAGGCCAAAGAGACCCAGCTCCCTCAGCCTTGTTCTTTTTAATTTTGTACTTTAAAAATATTTAGCTTTTTTTCCAAGCTACAAAAAAACCCTCCGCCTCTTTCTATTGTCAATCATAATTAAATTAGAAAAATATGACAGGATACCAGTAGGACTGGGACAATAGAAGAGGACTAAAATCTTCAAATCGTATTTATTATATCTCCAGGTTGTGCCATCTGCTGTCTCTATGGCTCTGAAGTTCTTTGGCACCTGTTAAAACATATGTAGGGATGAACTTGAGTCAGCAGTGCTTGGAAGGACATGGGAGGGATATGGTTTGATTAAACTCCTACCATGCTGATCTTCTGTAGTGTCGCCCTGTAAACCTGCATTCCTTTTTAATTACTGATCATCATGGGGAGCAGGATGAGACTTTAAAGCCCTCAGTGCAGTCAGCATCCTGCTAGAATATTTTGATGTTGGACAAGAGACTCTACAAAAGCCAAATTAGTTACAAAACAATTGTATTTGGTTTGATCTGTTTTTTAAAAAATAAGTCCTTGGAGCTCTTGAATTTTAAAATGGAGATTGTTATGAAGGCCTATGAAATAAATGTGTCAAGGCAGTTTTCTATGAATTTTCCTAGTGCCCCAGCCTGGCCATTGGCAGATTTTCCATCAGATGCTAGCTTCTGCTCCAGAGGGTCAGGAGTCACAGGTCAGTCTGTGTCCAACCTGCCAGCCCAATGCAGCTTTCTTGGGTACTCTTTGACAGAACTTTTCCTTTCTGCTGTACTGGAAAGGATTTTTTTTTCTCTTGATGGATATTGAATCATTTCTTCTACGATTTAAGCCTAGAAACCGAAACCGCTCCGTTACAGCAGCTCTTTTTCAAGCTTAAGGGTTGTTATGAAGGTTGACCTAATTTTTTCTCGTAGATAGTGTTTTCTAGGCTTCTGACCACTCTTGCAGAGTTCACTGATTTTCCCAGCTGCCTCCCACCTCTTCTGGGATGGTGGTGTCCAAGCAGGGTGCAGAGCAGCTGCCTAAGGCCAGGAAGATGGCTTTGCCTGGGTGTTTGATGCCCCATTCTGTGATAAGTATCTGTTTTGCAACCACACAGCACTTCACTTTTCAGTTCATGCTCTACAGTATCCCAGATGCTTTTCTGCTTAATGGTTCTTTTTCTAATCGTAGTTGAGCTGATTATTCCTGCATCTCTCACATATCCACATTAAATAGCCCACATTAATAAAAACCCCATGTGATTTCAAATGTATAATTAATTGGGCTTGAACCAACCAATGAACAAAAAATATGACATTTAATAAAACTAGCAGCCTGACTAGACAACAACAATAAAAACCCTTACGGATGAACTTGGTGTTTGCCAAGCTCTGCCTGTTAATGTAGCATTTACCATACTGTTACATGACATGTAGGAAGAGATTTCATATCTCCCAATCATTCCACCTTCTGAGACTGTTCCCCAGCAGTCTGTGAGACATTTCCTCCCACTTTCATGCTTGTGGATTTTAAGAGGTTTATTCTTTTCCACCATCCAGGTCGTTAATGCACCCTGGGACTGCTTCTGGATGCAGGGCGACCGGAGGAGAACACCCCATAGTGCAGATTTCCCTGTTAGGCGTGAGGCTTGGGTGCCTCTGTCTGTGGTGGTTTGACCCTGGCTGGAGGCCAGACTCCCACCAGAGCCGCTCTATCACTCCCCTCTTAGCTGGACAGGGGAGAAAATACATGTTTGAGAGGCTCTGGATTTGAGATAAGGACAGGGAGAGATCATTCCACAATTAGTGTCACAGGAAAAACGGACTCCACACAGAAGGAGAGAAAACTCTAATTTATTATACTACACACACAGAGAAACCAAATAGTATAATGAGAAGTACAAACAGATCTTAAAATACCACCCCCTGCCCCTCCCTTCTTTGCAGACTTCACTTTATTTATTTCTCCTCCCCAGGATGGCACGGGGGAAAGGGGCAAAATAAGGAATGGAGGCTTCAGTCTTGGGTCAGTTCCTCGTGAGTTGTTCTCCTTCTTGTGAAGGAAATGCTTTTCCAGCATGGGGTCCCACCCACGGGAGACAGTCCTCCACAAACTTCTCCATGTGAGTCCTCTCCCGTGGGCCTCGGCTCTTCACCAACTGCCCCAGCAAAATGTGGCTGTTTGTGTTTTTCTCTCTCTAAAATGTGATTTCCAGAGGTGCATTGATTGGTGCTGATTGGCCCGGCCTTGTCAGTGGCAGAGTCCAGCCTTGGGAGCTCAGCTGGTATTTACACTGTCAGATCTCAGAGAAGCTTCTGGCTGCTTCTTGCAGAAGCCACCACATTGCAAAACCACAACACTGGGCTTGGCTTTTTCTATCGGAGTACACCTTGGATATCAGAAGAGGCTGATATCACTCACTTCTGAGAGGTGAACTTCCAGAAGGAAAGGATTGCACAGTGTCTCCCATCCATCCTGCATCTAAACAGACAAGGAAGGTGTTATCTGGAGATAGATGGGGAACTGAAGGCTCATCCTTTTGGCACTTGGGATTTCGGCAGTCCCTCAAAAGAGCTTAATGCTCAGTTTATACTGACCATGTGAGGTATTTTCTAAGCCCTTTTCTTTTTCAATATAAAGCATTGCCAGTTCTTATGAAAAAAATTTGATAATACAGTACTTTAAAAAAAATAAAAAGCTCTATAGTCAGCCAATTTTCCAAGGTACTCAATTCTCAATAGTTAAAAAAAAATAATTCTAGCTTTGTTTTTAAAAAGTGTGGTTCAAAAGCCAGGAGATAAATATTGTTTTTCTCTTTTTGTGGCCTCAGTTTGCAAGTTTTGGATCTTGATGATAGTTAACACTCCCACGTTGTTTTACCTAGTGTGGTGCTATTAAATAGTATGATTTCATGGACAAAGCGTAACACAAGTCCCCTGCAGGATCTCATTGTATTTACATGAGGAAAATGGCTGCATCTTAAGTAGAAGGCTTGCTTTCCAGCTCCACATTTTGAGTACTGCTGGCACAAATTAATAGCAGCTAATTCTTTGGCCTTTTGGAATATAAAATATCACCACTCGTGTTTAGAAACATTTGAGTTGTTATCACCATTAGAGAGTGAGGAGAGAGAGACTGCCAAAAACCTTGGATTTAAACCCAGGTTTTGAAATGTCGATTTAATCACGTGAAGATTTATAGGCATCAAGGAGGAGGTGAAGTTAAGGAAACCTCGCTTGGGAGATTCCTCCTGGTTGAAAATTCGCAGTTGGACAGAGATCAGACAGAGGCACTGCAAGGCCTAGGCACAGACTGCCAACACTGATCCCTTTCCCTGGCAAGAATAATGAGAATAAGCAATAAAACTTAACCAGGGACCATCATGCATTTAGTTCCAGGATCCATGAAACTCAGATTTGGAGTGAAGTGGGATGGGTTGAGGCAGGCTCTGGGTACAGGGCGTTTGTTTCCTGTAAGTGCAAAGCTATCATCATGGAATACTGATGAACATCAGGCCTGGAGAATTAGGGAGCATCACCCTGTAGCAAAAGTAGTAAAATCTGTTTTAGAATACACGTAGCACTATTTTCATACCCTCTACATTTGGCATTAAAGTGAGACTTTTCCTATTCTGATGTAAATACTTGAAATACCATATAACAACTATACCTATTCTGTAAAAAAGTTGAAGCTGATCATTCTGAGGTTTCTGTTTCTTTTCCCCCTGATAGAATATACTCTGCTGTTTTTTCCCACTTTTAAATGAGAAAATAAATTTTATTTTCAATACATATTTTTTTAATCAAGATAAGTACATGCACATATTTTTACAGTCCAACATTTATATTTTTTACTTTGATGTTATGGTTTTAGGCACAACTAAGAACAGCTGGTTTGTATCTTTTCAGAAGATAGAAGAGAGATTATTTTATTTATCTGTGGCTGTGTAATGAGCCTAGGAAAAAATGCATTTAAATTTTACACTCCCACTAAAGCTCTCCAAGACAGATTTTTTTTGTTTACATTTTTGTGCCACTGAGGACTGTGCTTACTTTCTCCATTGTTACTGTATGATATAGGTATTTAATGCCATGTTTTCTAATGTAGCCTCAAAAGTTACACAAGATGCTTATAGGGGCTAGGAATGCTTAATAATGAACTAGGACAATTTAACCATACCATAATTTTTTTCAACCAACACAATGAAAATTTAAATCTCGGAATTTTCACAATGGTCTGTGGAATTGTGGGACCAAAGAATAAAGTAAAATATAAAACAGAAAATTCACTTTGGACATTAGTGCATTATGCATTAATAAATCTATAGTTTTTAAGTTCTCTGTTCACTTTGCACTTTAACTTTCTGCCGTACAGTTCACAAGTTCTTCCTGCAGATATAGTCACCTTGTAGTGACCATCATGAACCTTATAGCATAAACAGGCTATCCTTGCATCTCTGCAGACTCTTAAGAGATTGAGAAATTTGATTATATGATCATCTTCCACAATCTATAAAATATGTGTAAAATGTCTTCATAGTAAAAGAATAGGGAAGTAGGATGTGTGATAGTTTTTCTCAGACAGCTGAATTTTCTTGGTTAAGCTGATTTTGAACTATTGGTAGGATGTGGAAGGAAGTTTCAGGGTTTTCAAAGAATCACAAGGTTGGAAATGACCATTAAGATCATCAAGTCCGACTATACCTGTCCTCTCCTGAACCATATCCCTGAGCACCTCATCTACCCATCTCTTAAATACACCCAGGGATGGTAACTCAACCACCTCCCTGGACAGCCTGTTACACACCACAACAACTCTTTGGTAAAGAATTTCTTCCTGATATCTACCTGCCTGGTGCAGCTTGAGGCCCTTTACACCATAAAGTGAAAAAAAAAAAAAATTGCCTTGGAGACTCACAATCTGGAAATGTCTTTTACAGTTAATGAAACTCAAATGTCAGCTACCTTCTTCTCACTCTCCTCCATCCCGAAATGTCAATTTCCTAAGTTTGTACATGTTGTGACTAAACAAGATTATGAGATTTATAGCTAGAGTACAAAATAACTTGAAGTAAATATTAGGCTCTTTAGTCAGTTTTGAAAATAGCAATTATGTCCTTGATAGATTTCTTTATTCCTGAACATTGGAGGCCAAGGCCATCATCAGATGACCACAAGCAGACGGCACTGTCTTTGGAGGCCTGTGACACCTGCAGTCTTTGAGTTTCTACTCAGAGGAGTGGAGGGGCAAGGTTTATATACCACCTAGATTTGGCTCTTCTACCAAGGCATTGAGAAGACTTTGCATTTCTGAGCATCACCGCTCCCTGCGGTGATGAGGAGTAGAAGGTTGTTGAGAGCAACCCAGTGAAGAACAAAAGGAAAGCACATCCCATCAAGGTGGTGGAGGCTTAGTTTACCTGTATAAAAAGGAACTAAACGCTTTTTTACAGGTTGTGATCTGTAGTGCTTGTTGGGAACAGGAAACAGCTGGGGAAGAGAAGGAAAGATCTAGTGGGCTGAGACAGAAGCTAGAGGCTGAAGATTAGAACTAAGCTGAGAATGGTAAGAATAAGCTGTGGAACCGGTTTCCTTCGGTTAAAAAACCTGATTCACAACCATTTTGTCTTGAGAGTGACACATTTCTCTTACAGGATAACCTACTGTAAATGTACCCATGCTACATTTGACTGTTTCACAGCATTATGCAATTTAACATGCTGCGCAGGTGAGCCAGAGAGACATGTTTTATGGGGGGCCACGACCTGTCAGACTGCGTCAGTGCACAGAAACATTTGCTCAGCCCAAGTTGTCCCCCAAGGAGGAGAATCTGGAATAACCTCATAATTATGTTGGAAACCCTGTAATATCTCTTCCCATCATTAGCTGAAGTGACAGTTATTTTTGACAAATAAAACCTTCTCATAGTGTCCCCTTAGCTTGTATTCCAGAAATATTAGCAGAGGCCTCTGGTGAGACTTCATATTTAGATGAGTTACTCATTTGTACCATATTGAAATAGAGTAGGTCTTTTAAAAGTCAAAATCAGGACCCCATTCCTTTATTTTGTCCTTATATGTTTTGCATTTCTTCATCTTCTGTTGCTCATCTTTAGTGATTGCCATAGCTAGCACTGTTTTTAATGACCAAAAGTATATATCCAGATCTTTGTCTGTGTTCCTCCTGGGGTTTATTAATGTCTGTCTCCTCCTCCCAAGGCAAATATAAGAGTTGTAGTAGTTCCAGACTGGGCTGGGCAGTGGAGGCTGTTGTCTGCCCTTAGGTATGTAACTGTGGATTTCCAGTTCTGAAATCCTCCCAAGGTTTCTGCAAACACCTGCTAAGGGGTTGTCTCTAAAACCTTCAGATTAAGCTGAAGCTTGCTGTAATTCATAGTTCACAGAAAAGCCTGGAAATCATGGTCACCAACATTTTTTTTTCACCTGCAGTTGTGCTGATATGGTTCCTATCGCACCGTAATGTAAGAAGAACAGGTGAATTCTTGAGTGTTCCTTCTCATAGAAAACTTCAATGAAGAAAATTATTATTTTTCCACATAGTTGTAAAATAGATGTATCATATAATATACACAGAACTTGGTGTTTACTCTGTAGCCACAGTAAAATCTTTAATGTGTCAGATAAAAGCAAGGACACTATAAAAGGTAGTATGATCTCTGTGTATTTCAAAATTATTTTCCTTGCATCTCTTTCCCAGAAACAATCTTGTTTTCTGTGCTTCTTTCACCTTAGTTGTGAAAGATAAGACACAAATCAAAGATAAATTTGTAGCCTAATTCCATGTCATTGCAACAGAACATCTGCATCTGTATTTCTGTAATAAAAACATTAGGGTGAGGAACATAAATTCAACTCACTGCAAATTACAAAAAGCATTAATGACAACACTAATGCTGTAAGTGCTCTTTAGAATATCCAGTTGTAATGACAGCAAGTCCTGATTTTATAAAGGAAAATTAGTGAGCTTATTGCCATTAGATAATCAGCTTCTTTAAGAGTGATGTTTACTTTCTTCTGAAAAAAACAAGTCCTTGCAAAATAAAAAACTCAGAAAGCTGCTTGTTTTTTCTATTTCAGCTTGCAGTCTAACTTTCCATTCTGCGCAGCAGATGTGGGCTTGGTAAAAATTGTCCAGAACATTGATTTAATAGAATCATAGAATTCCAGACTGATTTGGGTTGGAAAGGACCTCAAAGCCCAACTAGTTCCAATCCTCCTGCCATGGGCAGGGACACCCTCCACTAGCCCGGGTTGCCTAAAGCCCCATCCAACCTGGCCTTGGACACTGCCAGGGAGGGGGAAGCCACAGCTTCTCTGGGCAGCCTGTGCCAGGGCCTCACCACCCTCATTGTAGTCCTAACATAGTCTCTCATAGTTCTTCGTAACATCTATTTCTAATTCTAATTCAGATCTCAGACTTTGAGATATTTACATTAATAACAAAAACCCTGCAAGCACAAATAACTGCATTGAAGAGCTTTGAGCCCTATGTTCCAGTTAATCAAGTTAGCTTGCCTTAAACAGTACCTAAAACCACATTTCTGTGGAAGAGTTGAAGGTGTCTTCCTTGTAGCCCTTGGTGGATAATTCTTCCACATGAGTTTTACTGATTTTTAACTCAGATGTACTTTTACCTGAATCATGTTGCAATAAGGATTTGCAAATTTTAACTCCAGACTGGAGAGAAAATATCTCCTTTGGTTAGTTTTGAACCTGCCACCCAAACTTCCAATTGTTCTTCTTACTGGAAAAGGGAATGATTAACACTTTGTCTCTTTAGTTAGTGCATGTATGTGCTCAATCCATTCTCCACCTAGCCTGTAGTTGTGCTTTGGATTACATGGATCCATGGGCAGGACCTTGCACTTGGCCTTGTTGAACTTCATGAGGTTCACATAGGCCTGTCTCTCAAGCATGTCATGGTCCCTCTGGACACCATCCCTTTGCTCCAGTGTGTTGACTGCACCACACAGCTTGGTGTCATCAGCAAACTTCGTGAAGATACATTCAGTCCCACTATCCATGTCACCAACAAAGATGTTAAAGAGCACCTGTTGATAATCATTGGTCTCCACTTGGACATCAAGCTGTTGACCATAACTCTGAGTGCAACCATCCAGCCAATTCCTTATCCACCAAGTGGTTCATCCATCAAATACATATCTCTCCGATTTAGAGACAAGGATTTTGTGTGGGATGGTGTCACATGCCTTGCACGAGTCCAGGTAGATGAGGTGAGCTGCTTGAGATGCTCTTCCCTTACCCACCAGTGCAGTATCCCCAACATGCAAGGACAATGAATTTGTTCAGGCATGATTTGCCTTTAGTAAAGCCATATTGGCTGTCACCAATCACCTCCTTATTCTCCATGTGCCTTAGCATGGTTTCCAGGAGGATCTGCTCCTTGATCTTGCCAGGCACAGAGGTAAGATTGACCAGGCTGTAGTTCCCCTGGTCTTTCTTTTTTCCCTTTTTTAAAGATGAGGGTTATGATTCCCCTTTTCCAGACAGTAGAAACTTTGCCAGTCTGCAACAACTTCCCAAATATGATGGACAGTGCCTTAGAAACCTAATCTTCCAATTACCTCGGGAGCCATAAATTCGTCTCATTAGATCCCATGAACTTGTGCACCATCACGTTTCTTATATATTGTCAAACATGATCCTACACTGGGCGGTTCTTCATTCTCCCAGTCACTGCCTTTGCCTTCTGCAACTTAGTGTAGCTAGAGCATGTACAGGTGAAGACTGAGGCAGAAAAGTCACTGAATACCTCAGCCTTCTCCATATCCCACATACCCAGGTCTTCTGTTTTCTTCTTGAGAGGGCCTACGTTTTCCCTAGTCTTCCTTTTGTCACTGATGTACCTATAGAAGCTTTTCTTGTTACCCTCAATGTCCCTGGTGATACTTAAATCTATCAAGGCTTTAGCTTTTCTAACCTGATCCCTGGCTGCTTGAACAATGTCTTCCTATTCCTCCCAGGCTACCCATCCTTGCTTCCACCCTCTCCAAGCTTTCTTTTTGAATTTGATTTTCCCAGGAGCTCCTTGTTCATCCTTGCAGGTCTTCTGGCATTTTTGCCTGACTTCCTCTTTATTGGGACACATTGCTCCTGACCCAGGAGAAGGTGATCCCTGAATACTAAACAGCTTTTTTGGTTCCCTCTTCACATCAGGTCTTTGTCCCATGGTACTCTACCAAGCAGGCCAGGGTCTGCTTTCCTGAATTGTATGGCAGTAAGCTTGCTGTGTGCTGCCCTGAGGATCTTGAACTCCACCATCTTATGGTCAGTGCAGCTGAGGCTGCCCTTAGGCTTCACATGCCCCACCAGCCCCTCCTTGATGGTGAAAACAAGGTCTAGCATCTCATGTCTCCTCACTGGCTTCTCTGACCCTTGAAGAAAGAATTTATCATCAGCATATTTCAGGAACCTCCTGAATTCCTTATGCCCTACTGTGTTGTCCCTCCAACCGGATGGTTGAAGGCCCCCATGAGGGCTGGGTTTGTGAACATGAGGCTGCACTTACCTGTCTGTAGAGGTCCTGTCCTCATCATGTCAGTGGTGCACAAAAAGAGAAGCCTAATGCTTGCTCACATACAAGACCACAGAGGAGAAGGGAACTTAAAAATATAGTGTTGTTACTAAAGAAATTAGCAGAGGACATAACTAACTGAGCACCTTGAGGTATCACTCAACAGGAGTGAGGTTGATTTCCTGGGACAGGAGCAGAGCTCAGCTGTATTACATTCAGTGTTTTTCGGGCTGTGGAGACACTAATATTTTCTTTGTTTAGTGATGCTATTTTGATGAAAAGCACTTGAGCAAACAGAAGGGGGAAATGAATAGCTAATCACCAGTGATAGATATCCATGGCAGAGCAGCCCCAGGTCATGCTAGAGCTTGCCCAGTGGAGGAGTGGCCATGGAAGTAACTGGTCTGGATAGCAGAAGCCCCTGAGGATAAGCCTCTTTTAGCTGACCACACTCTGAGGGAAGGACACACCTACCAGTTTCCAAGGTTGGCTGCTTCTCCCAGCATCAGGGGATGTTTTCCCCTCCTAAATTGTATATAGAAGTACTTTCATAGCAAGCTTGAAGAGATACCACCCAATTAAAGAGATCATATTCACTCTATCATGCTCAGAGATTTGAAATACTTTAAAATTTGTTGTTTGTTGCTAACTTTGAAGTCGAACTACACTGGGGAGCTTCTGACATTCTCAGCACTTGCCTCCTGTAAGAGGAGACTTTAGCCTAATGAAATCCCCGTGACACTCCGATTTTCCCTTATGACACTGGTGAGAGCTTTATTTGGCGTATGATAGACTTGGGATATACTTCATGAAAAATTCAGAGGACCTCTGAAAAAGGCTCTTACATGTTAAAAATACACAAGCCATTACAAGCAAAAAAACCATAACGATGTTTGACCAGAAGGTACCTTGCATAGAACCTTTCTGTGTAAGCTTTTTACTTAGAGGTAATTACGCACATTTAAAAATAAAAAGTTCAGTTCACCAGATGAAAATATATGCTTTCAGTATCTACCAGGTGTGAAACATTTTATTATTAATTCTTCGATTTGTATTCCCAGGCAGGTAATGAATTCACTGCAGCAAAGCAAGCACCTCTCTGCTATATTGGTCTGATGGGCCTCCAGGACACTGTAGAGACCTGAGAAAGCAGCTGAATTGTTGTTTTAATACAGGAAAGGCTGTTTATGCCTTATTTGTATGGAAATCAAATTAATTAGAAGCTAGGTTTCTAAAATTGGTTTCTTTATATGCTGATTGCTTGATATGCTGATACACTTTTTGTGCAGTGTATTTCAGTTTGATGATCTGAGGGAGGGATTTCAGGTCTGTATTCTGAAATACAGAATTACTAACCAGCTCACAGAGAGATCCTCGGCCTAGATGGGAAGTTGCTGCAGTTGTCAGCAGCTGTGGCAGGGACAGCATCACAGTTCTCTGCCCTTGAATGTGTGCAGGCAGTGGGGAGGGGACTGTCTAGCCAAACGTTCGTTAGTCATGTGAGTGGCTTTGTCACTGCATCTGCACCTTTTGTTGTCAACGTGGAAAGCACCATCAGAAAGAGCAATTTTGTTATTTGATGATGGGCTATTAAAATGTTCTTTACTGAAAGTGGCTTCCACTGGTTGAAGATAAGAAAAAAAACTTGTTTGTGTGAATTTAAATTTGACTAATTCCATACATTTCTGTATGCTTTTAAAACCATGGGCCAGTTAATGTATAAAATTTCCTGGAAGTGTGCTGCTGATAACGGAAACAGAGAATTGTCGCTTATAGTAGTAGCACAATTCTCCTCAAATATTCCTCCTTAAAAATGTTGATGATCCAAACGCAGAAGAATTAGCACATTACTTTTTTTGTCAGAGATAAAATCTATACAATTGGTCAGGAAACGTAAGTCCCATTTTTGTGCTGGATGGTAAGCTCTTCCACGGGGTAGCAGACTGGAACTACGCAGTTCCCACCTCGTGGTCAGGAAATAAAGACATGTCTTCTCAAGGGCTTCTCAGTATGAACCATGCAGAAAGTCTGGTAGATTATATTGAGTTTATTATGCCAGTGCAGTCATAACCTGACTAATTTTAGTTTGTGGCAGCACTAAGTATTGGATTGAAAGGAACTGCTTCCTTAGGTGTATGACCCACATGCTTGTCTTTCGGCTGTAACGTAGCCTTCTCCTGGGTGAGGCTTGGCCCCTTGGCAGATGTAACTTAGTTTCAGTGTAATCCCGCAATTAGACTACCAAAGTGCAGTAATTTTAATAACATTCTCGGAATTCACAAATTCACCAGCGGGACATTACAGTCCTGATTCATAGAATCACAAACTGTTTCGGGCTGGAAGTGACATTAAAGATCATCAAGTTCCAAACCCCTGCCATGGGCAGGGACACACCTCACTAGACCAGGCTGCTCAAGGGCCCATCCAACCTGGTCTTGAACACCTCTAGAGAGGAGGCAGCCACCACTTCCCTGGGCAACCTGTGCCAGTGACTCTCTACTCTCATAGTGAAGAATTTCTTCCTAATATCTAATCTAAATCTAAATAACTATAGGATGTGAAGTACACACTGGGAGAGCTGGGCTACATTTGCACATTCAGAAATACTGAGGTGAGTGGGAGGAAGAATGCCTGCTGATCACAGCCCTGCGATCACCCTGTGCCGTGTTCTACGGGGCCAAGTGTAGCATTTGTGCAGGAGCAGGTATGTGCTTGTGTGGGCTGACATCACCATCTGTCCTTCCCATCCTACTCACTGTGGTGCTTTCTCATACAGCATTTGTGCCCTTGGTGTTCCTTTGTTGAGCTCAATGAGGACATGATGGACACTAGAGTATATACTGTGATGTTGGAAAAGCTGGGACTTGCTATTTCTAGAGAGCATATTCCTGTATTATCATTGTTGAATTTAGTGCCCTTTATTGCCATAACTCCGTCTCCAGAGGAGCACTGAGAGACTCATGCTGCCTCTTCTGCACCCAAGTGGTTTCTTACAGGATAATTTGCAGAGATGCTCTTTTGGAGTGCAGTATCGGAGGGCTGCACTGGCTGTGTTGTCAAAATGGTCCTTCCTCTGGCATTCTCATTGCCAGGCCCTA
Organism: Heliornis fulica; assembly: GCA_013399135.1. Taxonomy (NCBI): domain Eukaryota; kingdom Metazoa; phylum Chordata; class Aves; order Gruiformes; family Heliornithidae; genus Heliornis; species Heliornis fulica. The sequence goes on along the minus strand of VXBZ01011550.1, from coordinate 395,721 downwards.
CACCAGCTCCTTTTCATCTTGGCATGGCAGCCGAGACCTGAGCAGTCCTGAGGACAGCAGGAGTTTGCCACCATTGAGCAATGGACAGTTTGCAGAGCTGCCAGCATTCCTCCCAAGGACGCTGTGTCACACAGCCTTGAGCCTAGCAAGGAGGATGATGTACCTGCTACTGGCCTTAGAGCAGAAGCAGACAGACAAGTAGCAGCTTGTGGTACACGGGGAGGGATTTGTTTTCCCCACTGATTGCATTCATTCTTACTCGGAGCCTGGTTACTCACACATAGTATTTACCTCTAGAGGAATATACTTATCTAGACATATTTCATTATTTGACTAGATAATAGGTAAGAGCTTCTAGTCAGAGTTCTTCTGTATCTCCCGTGAATATATAGGCAGATATGTATGCAAAAATATGTATGCAAAATAGGATACAAATAAAAGAAAGGAGATTAAAAAAGCAGTGACAATTTTACTGATTGTCACTGTAGATGGGAAGTCTGAAATTTCCTTTGCTAAAACTTCAAGTACTTACTTCAAAAGTGAGTTTGTTAACAAGCTATTATTCAACCCAACCCTTCTCTGAAAAGCAAATTTACCTTAAGCATGCCATTTAACAATTAGGCATTCTGTAGTCTGTTTAGGCAAAATGCATGATGTGAGTGTTTGTAAAAAAGTGTGCTCTCAAGTGGCAGCAGTAAAATGTTGCACATTTTATTACAAGCCACATCAAAGCAAAAACCCTAACTTAAATTACCATTCATTAGTTACTGCTGGTGCGCCTTCATTAACGATAAATAGGTCTCAAAGAGGAAAAAATAAATAGTTGATTCACCTTCCATGCCCCTTTCCTGGCATAGGACTCCTGCTTGATCCATTTTGAGACAGTGAGAACTTTCTCCTCCTCTTTGCATATAATTTTATTGGTTTTTGAGATGTGGAGGCAATCCCAGAAGGACTTGCAGAGCATCCCTTTCCTCTTACTTGGCAGGTTCATCCTATCCCTGATGCAGTCCGTCTCCACCTTGTTCAGTGGGTAAACTACCTCCCACTGGTACAGGTTTGCTCGAACATAAGATTCCTCACATCTTACGTGACGGCATCAGGTGAAGAAACAGGCAGGGATTTATAGCAGGAACTTTGTTTCTGTAACCTCTCTGGGGAAGACATTTGCTGTAGAGCTTTTTTGTAACACAAACATAATTTGGGTAATAAGTGCAGTAAATTCACTTCATTATTTTCATAGGGTCTCATTCATTTTTGTATGTGAGTGGCAGTTGTTTTGTTTTTCAAAATGTTTGCAAGTCTCATGAGTTTCATTAGTCATAGTGTCATTAAGTATCCATCCAAAAGCACATTACTTGTTCTTTGGGTTTTTTTTATTTCTTCTCCTTTAAAACAAATTAAGAACCCCTTATCTAGAAAGGGAACCATATGCTGAACGTTTTTTACATAAATAATTTTGCTAATTCTACTGATACAGAAAGAAAACTGTGTAGTTTATAACGATAAAGAAACATTATTTTGCTACCCAAAAAGCCGAGTTTCTAAGCTCTTAATGTGCATCTACCCTTATAGGAAATGTTGTACAATTAGTTATATCAGTAAGAGTGATACAGTAACGAGAAAATCTATTTGGAAAAGCCAAGCCCCCTCTCCCCTGCCCCTGGCCCCCAAAGTGACTGTTAATTATATTCACCTTCAGATAAATAGGACAGTGTGTGCTACCACTTACCTTAAGAGGTCCTAATGAAATGCTGTTTGTGCACATCGTGGCTAATCCAAACTGGGGCAGCAAAGAATTACCAGTGTTTGTTAATAGACCTGTAATAGCCTGAGCAAGGCTACAGAGTAGCCTTTTCAAAAGGCTCATTAGCAGGGCTGGGTTTGTGTGGGGTTTTTGTTTTCAGAAGTAGTCACCTTCTCATGCAAAATCCGCTGCCATGGGCAGAGACACACCTCACTAGACCAGGCTGCTCAAGGGCCCATCCAGCCTGGCCTTGAACACATCTAGGGAAGGCACAGCCACCACTTCCCTGGACAACCTGTGTCAGTGACTCTCCACCCTCATAGTGAAGAATTTCTTCCTAATATCCAATCTAAATCTACCTCCTTCCAATTTAAAACCATCCCCCCTTGTCCTATCCCTACATGCCCTTCTAAAAGGTCCCTCCCCAGCTTTATTCTAGGCCTCTTCAGGTACTGGAAAGTCACTATAAGATCTCCTGGAGCCTTCTCCAGGTGAGCACATGTCGGAGGCAAGGTCAGCAAGGCATCTGGAAGAGATGGGCATAGGCATCCACTAGGTAACACCCTTTGCCTTAACTTCAGTAACCCTCCTTTATTTCATAGGCCCCACCCGTTTCATGAAAACAGAAGTTTCTTTCACCAAAGCCTGACCTTTGAAACCAAACTTCTGTGTTTTTAGAGACAAAGTTATATGAATAACATCCGTGGATTGATTCAGGATCTCCTGAAGCTGAAGAAGCTTCATGCATGAGGCAGCAGTATCCTCTTTCTCTTAGTGCCTGTTTCCAAACAAGTTCATGACTCTTATTTTATTATGACTCTTTGTAGTATAAAGTAGGATGAAATGGAAAAGGATTCCCTTTAGCAGTCTACTGAAGTCTTTCTTCCTTCAAGCCTACAAGTCCTGAAATGTAGTGTTTTGGCCTTTGATTTGTCAGGTTTTTAGTTTTGGGAGTTGGTGGCTGTTGTGGTTTTTTTTTGTTTTCATTTTGGTTGAAGAAGCAAATGTTTCCTATTACAAACAATAAGTTATGTAAAAATTTCTCTCAACTGCTATTCTTAGGTTTTAGTTATATAACTGTTTTCTTCTCCCTCATTCCTCCTCCTCTCCTTGTTGAGGCACAGAGTCCCCAGGAAATCTCAGCGGTGGAGGAGAGGCTGAACTTGGTTTGAGTTCTGTATAGCATTGCTCACCCCTTGCCTCTTTGGAAACTCATTTTCCAATTGCTGCCATGGGTGGAGTAAATGGCACCAGTGTTTCCATCTGGGCTTCTTTCCACCTTGCGACTTCTGTCGCTGAGACAACATTTCTTCTTTCCTTTCCCAGACCTTTTGTGATATGCTCAAGAGTAAAAATGCAATACTTGGTATTTTCCTGCCTTTTTCATTCTGTCTTTTGGGAAAAAAAAATCTTTAATAAAGGATAACCAAGTCTTACCAGTAAAATTGGATCGAATTTGTACATCTTTATATTCTGAACAGTTGAACCTTTTTTCTCAAAGTGTTTTTTGGGGTTTTTTTAACAAGTCATCCCTCAGCTTTTCATATCTGGGATCTAAAACCACAATAGATTTCAAGATCCATAAAAAGTTTCATTTTTTAATACAAGTAAGTGTAGCAGACAATGAGATAGGTAGGATATGTACAAGAGCAGCCGAGCTTTTGAAAATGCCCTGTGTTCAAAGACCGCACATCCCCACAGAAACTCCAAGTAACCAACTTTGCTCTATGCTGTTTATTCCACCTCTCTCTTTCTCTCTTCTTTGCTAACACAGGTCTGCAAAGATTCTCGAGTTCTCAAGCCCTAGCTCTTGGATGTATGTAATGTCAGTGTGGTTTCAAAATCACATCATTTCCTAGCTCCATATCTTACCCTTCGCCCAATGTTTCACAATGCTCTATTGTCAGCTAGGGTAACGAAAGGAGCCAGATTGTGTTGTGGCACCTCTTTTCCTATTCCAGGATATTTTTCTGTGTTTTTAGCATGTTTGGTGGATTTGGCACATTCTTTGCTTCCTTTCTCCTCATTCGTGTGACCATTTTTCAGTGCTTCCAAATGAGCAAATGACTCTTCATTGTGGAGGAAACCAGCCAAAGTTGGTTAGGATATGTATTGTTCTCTTGTTTTATTTGTGGGGGTTCTTTTAATTGGTCTTTGTTCTGTTCTTTTTCTTTTTTTCTTTTTTTTTTTCCTTTTTATTTTAAAGTATATGCACAAAGAGAGAACATATAACTTTCTGCCCTAAATACCTCTTTTGCATCAGGGATGGATATTTTCATGGAGCAAGGTGTAAGAGCAGAACAGTGCCATGTCTCTGTCCTCATGAGCGCAGCTGCATGCAGATTAGAAGAGCTCTCTAGTGCTGCAACTGTATGCTAGATTTGCTATTTGCTCTTGTTTGCATGATAGTATTTCTAATATACTAATATGATATGGAAATAATGGCACATCACAGTTCTTTCAACATATTGTATCACTGCTTTATCGTATTAGGCTAATACACTGCGAGAGTTGATAGCACCTCTCCATGTCAAATGGGATCCTCTTCTCTTGGCACTGAACCGATTGGACTCAAAGGTTGATAAACTTATCATTAGAGAATTGGCACGACGGAGACTCAACTTCAGCCTCTTGCAAGCGACCTAATGGCCTCCGTTCAGGAAGTCAGTTCCTCTTGAATAACTTTGATGTTTATAACAGAGAACAGACCTGTTAAAGCATAGACTACCACATGCCTGGATATGAGGCCTCCAGGAAGGTGTCAAAGGGCATGGCCAGTCTTTTGAAGAATGCACCCTTTCCACAATGGGACTAGGCACAAAGTCAGATCCAGTCTACACGGAGCACATTTGCAGAAAATACTACCCCCGGCCCCCGCATGGGAGAACGCAAGGGGAAGAGGGTCTTGGCAGGGGAAGGGATTTGATGTCACTCAGTTTTGTTCTGCAGACCTGGAGGAATTAAAGAGGGATTCAGCCATGGTAACTGTAAAACCCTGTTGCTTGTACTGAACTCCAGTGAACTTGTTCAGGCCAACCAGACAGAGTCGTGTCTTTTAAGCGTGCTTCACATTAGTGAAGGAAGTCACTGTGTCATGCTAAACTAAGTGTATTCTGTCAAGTGGAGGTACGTGCAGACTTTTCTGAGACTTCCATTTACCTAATGATTCGTAATTAATTACCAGAGGGTACACTGGCACTCATTTGGATGATGATGGAGAAGATACCTCACGCTGAGATTTATTAGACTCTGCAGATAAACTCTCTGGTTCCTCTTTATCTTCTAGGACTTAAACATGTGAGTGATGCTGCCTGGCCAAGCAGTCACAAAGTATTCTCTGTATAACACCCCAACTCCAGAGGGCTGTTTTGGGGCCAGTATTTGTCTGGATGTCACTCAAAGTAGATTCAGATATTGTATTTATCATTATGTTCTGGGTCCCCTATGGGTTGATGTTTGCCTCTATCTCTGTGGTTAGAATGTGGATTTTCCTTAATATATTTGGCTAAGGGTGTATTGTAATAATGTTAATGCTAATTACTTGATATTTCATACTATCTTATGGGGAGATACTTTTAAAAAATGTATTTTGAAATGTTTTCTTTCTGTTTGCTCAATGTATGGTATTGCATACCAATAAAATTATATATAGAGAGATATATATATTTCCCTTTTATAAAGAAGTAAATTATGCTTTTTTGCCTCACGAACAGGAAATGTGCAGTGAATAAAATTACATCATTCTGCCTTACAGCAGGTGACAAAGCTTATAATAGTTTTAATATTCTTTTTGGAAAAATAAAAAGTATAGTATGACATAAACTAGTTGGAAATTCATCAAAATGCATGTTTTGTGTTTCTGCTCAATGGGACTGTCACAAATCAGCCTATATATTTAGAAACGTTGTTTTGGCATCTTTAATTTTTTCCGATCAAAAACATACACTGTATTGCTATTATTGATTACAAAGCTGTACTGTCATAAATTTTTGCCTGTTGGCCAAATAAGACAAACCCACTGAGTTTTTATGACTCTGTTTGTCTGTAGGAATTGATTTTTAAATTTAATTTAGTGCTCTTTCCAACGCTTGGCAAAGGCAGAATTTATTTTTTATATAAGGTTGCCTTTGGAGTACCTGCCTCTGCCAGGGCTGATAAATCACCGCTAAGTACATAGAGATTGTGCAACCTGAAGGATATGTCATTAAAGCCTTGTTGGAATGGCCTGCAACCCCAGCCAGTCCTTTACATTCTGTCATTAAATTCCATAATTAGTTAGAAGTGAAATGTTTTGGAAATGAATTAGAGAAGCAGAAGCAAAGATGTGACTCTGAAATGTCCTTCGGCTGCCATTTGGGGTGACGCTGATGGCTTATTTGCTGCTCCTAGCCGAAGGCCAACATATATCTGTGCTAATATGAATTAGATCGTCTTCAGCTTCCTCTCTTTCTTTTCCCCACCCTTTCTATCATGTTGTATTGAGTATCTTTGTTTTGCCGAGGCATTCAGAAGGGCTGTAATTAGCAGTCCCCGGCATTTAATTACATACACATTTGTTAAATATTTTTCTGTATGCCTTAAAATAAAGTTTAGAAAATGGCAGTTAATGTTTCTTTAATGAAGGCATTTTATTTATTCATGAAGTCAGGATTTTTTGAAGGTGTTATTTTGGGCTTAATAAAGGAAATAAGCCGGCAAATTTTCAGTTTTGCCTTTGCGTAACCATTGTTTGTCAGGGCTGACGTTCCTTTCCTTTCACTTGTTTCTTTTGTGTGCAAACACATTCTTCCCAAGGGATGGGGAACAGACCTCTCTTCTGTGACGACTATCGCGCCGGTTTTGAAAGAGCTTTATGCTAAGGTGCATACGTGCTCACAGGTTCATTATGACGTCCGATGACATGAGTAATGTGTAGAAAAGCCAAATGGTTTTGCATTTCACTCATCACAGTAATAGATTTTGTTCTCAAAGGTACTTTGAACTCTGTGCGGCGCTTACGGACAGACCGTGGTGGTGTGATGGGCATTCAGCAGCTGACAGGGGGGTGCTTAATGTTTGGCAGTGTGGTGCCCAACATAAATAACATGTATATCAGGGTGGAGATTAATTAGCCTGGAATCTAATCAGTCTATCATAACATGTGCAATTATAAATCAAATAAAAACATCTGAATAGCTGAATAAATGTGACATCTTCTGGGATGATGTTTTCAGAAGTCTTTCAGGCCCCTTTCATAAATGCCTTGGGAGGTGCTTTCCCAACAGACCGCAGTGTGCTACAGAGATAACTCAGCCAGCTATTAAATTAATCTGAGCCCCGCCCACACTAATTTGCCACGTTCCTTTCAAGTTGAAAGTAGGATCGCAATTTCTAAGCGATGCAAGTGCTTCCGAAAATTTCACTCTCAATGTTAACATTTTGCGCATAGATTAGCAAACTTGGGCCGTAACCTGAAGTAGAGTTCATTTCCTCGGCGAGCGCTGCTCACCAGGAATACATACCCCTTCTGTTCAGGCTTGCTTTCAGGTATCAAGGCCTTAAACCTTGACAGGCATCGCTGTTGTGCAAGCGTGACTGTGGCTTGATTCGGACTGGTGAGTAATGTTGCTGGGTCCGTATCGTTTGTCGCTTATCCTGTCGCAACATTGTGTGCTTTAGAAACTTAGGTCCATGAAAAAATATTTTCCCAAAGGAGTAATTGCTTCCATATACTGCTTGTGAGATGTATCCGTAGGGACCTCCTCGTCCTGTTTAGAAGTCACAGCATCCCCAGACATACAGCGGTTTACCCAGTTTACTGCAGCTCCCAGCTTACCTCATAAATACAGGATGTTTCTCATTGTTTCTGAGCTGCGGGGACTGAGGGGAATCATACCATCAAAATGTAATTGCTCTGTTTATTTCACTTCAACGTTGGTAGCTTGCGGTAAAATTAAACAGCACTTATATCAGTGTGTGGCACGGAAAAATGTCAGGTTATCCTATTTCATCGTGCTGAAATCTCCCAGAGAGTCACTAAAATCTGTTCAGCAGATGAAGGTTAAACTGATGCCTTCATAGGCAACCTAATGAGTAGAGTACCCTGTCCAAATACCAAAGGATGCAATTATAACACTGCTGACAAAAAGTTCAGCAGTGAGTTCCCTGTTACTTTGGGAAGCTTCGGACTTACTTCGCCTTCATTCTTATGCCCTCTCTTAAATCACATCCCACCAATATAACCTCATGGAACAGCAGGGCTGGAGCAAATCAGGAGCATCTCCTGATGCTTGTTGGAGGTGTGTAAGAGCTGTCAAGAGGCAGGGTGAACAAAGTGAGCTAATTATTCTGTCTCTGTCTTCCCTTCTCACTTGCACATTAACCCATTTGCTGGCACCTGTATGTCATCACTAGGCTGCAGGTCAGCAAGGAGAAACCTCGAGGATCAAGGTGTTTTTTTTCTAACACTGAGTTTAGTGCCAGTAGTTTTTAATAAGTGATTCCAGTAGTGTGGAAAGCTGAAGAGAGGTGACTGGCCTGAGTGTGGGGCTTCTAGTAAGACCAACTCAAGTGTCCAACTCAAGTGTGAAGCCTGGAGGTTGAATATGCTTCACAGCCACCAGCTCACAAGCTGCAGTCTGCAGGGCAGTGGTGGCTTTTAAGACTGTGACATGGTGTAGGAAGCTGGTCATTCAGACATCACCAGAAAGGTGACCTCAGAGGCAGAGAGATTCACAAGTCTCCACTGATCCATAAAGAAAAGCACTAGTTTCATAAATAGCTCACAAAAAGAATGAGGCCTTGGGTGCCACTACAGATGTTTAGCGTGTCTCAGGCCTTACAAAGGCCAGGGTTAGAAGTTTTAAAAGCAGTTCTGGTACCTAACTGCTTCTGACTGATCTCCCTTGTAGTGGAAAATGCCTGAAATACCTTTGGAAATCTGTCTGTGGGAGATGAGTTTTCCACTTGTCTGCACAGATCATTTTTATCTCAAGAAACTAATCTGTGCTGGCGCATGTGAGAGAAGCGGCAGCCTCACATCGCTGGGTGGAGAACTCCAGCATATTCCAGGGCTCTGTGGTGTTGGTGTTTTCAGCACACACCCACTCTAGGGAATAACTGGTTTTGCAGCAGGTTTACATAATAGGAGAGGATGGAAACCACGTACAACTACCCTGGTAACCCCCAAATACTTCCTCTTTAGAGGAAAGGAAGGTATACAATGCAAATTTCATATGTGTTCTCTGATCCTCCAGCTGCTAACATTTCACTTGGATTAAGTTTTTAATTAAAACTTTTTAAGTTTTTACTGCTTGTTTTTAAGCACTGTTCCTCCCTCCCTAGACTAAAGACTTTGGGAAAAATCCTGGACTTTCAGGTACATGGGGCCAGAAAGGGTGGAGGACTACGCAGATCAGAAAAGGACAGGCAAAGAGAAGGAATAACAGACAGGTTGCAGGGGCCAGGCACTGCACAAGAAGCCCCCCAGATTTTCTTCAGCTTGTTTAAGCTTTTCATCACTCATGGAAAGCATTAATATTTACGTGTGTGTGTGTGTGTGACTTTGCCATAACCTGCTGTAGGAGATGACACAGGGAAATCTGCTCTACATTACCCACGGCAGATGATTAGCAGCCAGCTTCCACGTAGACCCGAACTGTGTGAAGACACAGTTCAGGTCTGCACCTCCTGCTGCTCCTCCCTGCTGTACCATGCAAGGCTTAAACACTATGTTGTTTCTTCCTTCCCTCGGTAATTAGGGATGAGACCTGTAGCATTTTCCTGCCAGGAGCTGACTTTCCATGTCACTGTGGCTCCCCCATACCTATGCAGGGGCGACCTCATGCGCAGCAGACAGCTATGCGGACACCAACTCCTTGTAAACCTTTCATTGATTTCACCCTATTTTTTTTTCCTTTTAGCTTGTAGTCTGTAGGGAAGGTAAATAATACCTAGATTAGTCTGCCTGTCATCCATCCAAACAGTGTAAGAATAGCTATAATTCCTGGCTCTGTGCATTATGAGCATTTGGGTATGTCTCTGTCTTGTGCAGTTTGGACTCTAATGGTTAACCTGCACAGCAGCAAAGATGGATTTAAGCTTTGCACTGCGAAACCAATAACTACTTTGGAAGATTTCTTCTCTCCCCTCTCCTCCAATACACCTAAAACCCCATCCACTCTCCTTCCATCCTTCTGCTTTTTCACGTTAAATATAGGGAGACCCTTTCTGTCTTTCTCCTAGATTTTCCCTGGGGTTTACAAGTCCAGACAGGCTGTTGGACCCAGCAGCTGCATTGTCCCCTGCCCCCACCAGCCCGTTAGCACACCTGGACTATCAGGTAGCCTGTGCTGGTGCTTGAGAGCTTGCCACAGGAGGCCTCCCCTCCCCAAGGGATCAGCAGATAGATGTACTACCTACCAGTGAAACCACTGCAGGACCAGGTGGGTTTTGATAGACCTATTAGTTGGACAAGGCACATGCTCTATTGGTCCTGGGATTGTATCATTTGCCTGGTGACACACAAACTTTTCTGTTCAGAACACAGACACAACAGGATCATACAGTCACAGACTGGTTTGGGTTGGAAGGGACCTCAAGGTTCATCTAATTCCAACTCTCTTCCATGGGCAGGGACACCCTCTGCCAGACCAGGTTGCCCAAAGCCCCATCCAACCTGGCCTTGGACACCGCCAGGGAGGGGGCAGCCACAGCTTCTCTGGGCAGCCTGTGCCAGGGCCTCACCACCCTCACAGGGAAGAACTTCTTCCTTATATATAATCTAAATCTGTCCTCTTTTAGTTTAAAGCCATTACCCTTTGTCCTATCACTACCTGCCCTTGCAACCAGGTCCTCCCTAGCTATCCTGTAGGCCCCATTCAGGTAGTGGAAGGCCGCTCTAAGGTCTCCCTGGAGCCTTCTCTTCTCCAGACTGAACAAGCCCAGCTCTCTCAGCCTGTCTTGATAGGAGAGGTGCTCCAGACCTCTGGTCATCTTCATGGTCCTCCTCTGGAAACACTCCCACAGATTCTTGTCTTTCTATCATATATCATAGCATATGATAGTTATTTAATGACATAATTAATGGTGTATTCTAACAAAATTCCCTTCTTAAAATCCTGAGAAAGCTGAGCTTAGCTGGTTCCTCCACTAAAGAAAGCGAGCTCACACAGAGGAATGAAAATTGGAAGTAGAATTTCAGTGGAGCTGCGGGATTTCAGTCTGACTGTTAGTGCCTTGTTTGCTCTCTGTCATAGACTTCATAGCAGCTCGGCTTTCTTGGGATTTGCAGAGGGTGGTAATTTCATTCAAATGCAGGGTAGAGGAGTGGGTGTGCGGGAAAGGAGCTGCATGGGGCAGGAAAGCACGTCACTAAGCCGTGAAGGTAACAAACAGTGGCGAGAATAGCTGAAAAACAGAGAATGCTACTGGGGTGGCAGCAGTGTCCATCAGTCAGGACAAGGAGTCTGAAGACAATGGGATGAGCCTGAGTGGCATCAGGAGGTACTGACAAAGCACTGAGGGGCCTCAGAGGACAGTGTCACCCATTGAAAAATCTGACCTTGTCGGCACAGTGGGTGACAAAAATTGTGGTTAAGTGTTGTAGTATCCTTGCATGGGCATCTATGTGCTCTTAAAGTCCCTGGTGCAATACAGGTTCCCCTGGTACCTCACTGAAAGGAGAAAACCATGCAAGCTTCCTTCCAGTGGCTTGAGCTTTTACAGGGAAACTGAGTCACAGAAGTGCAAACTGAACCTCTGCTGAAAACTGTTAGAGGTTATTCTGTATATTTATGGCAGATTTATGAGAAATGTGTACCTAGAGATCTCTGTCCAGACAATGAGGTGTTAGCCAGCTGGCTTGCAGCAGTGACCTTCTGCATGGCCCTAATTTAGTACCATCTTCCTGAATCATCAGTTTGCACAGATCGGTCATCTCTCCATCCATGTAAATATCAATTCTGCTTCTCTCTGGCCACTTTTTACTCAAGTACCTGATGTTCCTATTTATTGCTCTTGGGATCTTAGTCTGTAAGAGGGAAATAATGGAAATATGAACGAACAGCCCAACAGAGCCAGGAGGTGGTTATATTTGGTACATCGTGGCTCTCAGTGCATGCTCTTCTCAACAACATAATGACAGCACAGTATAAGAAGTCCCACCATTTTTTTCCTGAATGCCAATAACCCAAGCCAATCATGACCTCTTCAGGCTTCACTCACCTGGACACAATCTCCAGCTCTCTCTCCAGAGAAAATGTACAAGTGGATACAAATATTTTCTGTTTTTTTAAGAAGCGAGGGCAGAGTACAGAAAGTACAGAAACTGCAGAAAGCAGAATAATAAAAAATAATAACACACCATTTTCAAGACTGATGTATTCTTTATCTCCTGATTGAATGCAAATAGCTTTGCATCCTCTTGAAGACACAGCAGAAACTTCACTGTTACCATATTTAGTACCCGTGTAGTCTTGTGTATGGGAGATACAATTCAGAACCAGATACTGTGTGCTGCAGGGTTCAAGCAGCTTTATTCCTGCTCCAGAGTTACAGAGTTGTTCAAGCTGGAGCAGGGCAAGGGGAGAAATTACGGTGTCAGAGAAGAGACCCTCCTTTTTAGTAGCAGTATGTGGGAACACGGACAGCTTATTCAGAGAAAAAGAGATGGACCCTATGACTCAGCAGCAGACAGAGGTGAAAAACAATCTGCTGCATTGGCTGCCTTTCTGAGGTCATCTGCAATTCCCATTAGGCCACATTTTCTACTTAAATGAGGCATTACCTGAGGCCTTACTCTTCCTTGAGGAGACAGCCCTGCTGTAATAGCATGACTCCCGTTCAAATCCACCAAATTTAAAAAAAGAAAGTATGTTTTAATCTCAGCTGTATATCTAATCAAGTACCTCAGATGCTTTATGTTGCCAAGGGTTTCACCAACACCTACAGGAAATCAATCAAAGCCTTTAGCAGAAGGGTGAGGGAGGGGAGATTCGTGTATAATCTCATTCCCGCCTACTGAGAGCCACTAAGAGCAGCAGTACCACCACCTCCAGTGTTTCTCTGGAAAATATTAAGGGTTTGGGATGTGTTAGTGTGACACCCACTACCTTCTCCCCTGCTGTGGGTGGAACAAGGCAGTGTCTTGCCCTGTTTGAGTTCCCCCAGCTTTGGCAGCAGTGAGACATTTAAGGGAAGAGACTTGCTGTTTTTCTTCCCTTCTCTTTCCTTTATAGCACATCTCATCCCCTTTCCTACTCACTGCCCACAGCTTGGAGCCCAGGGGTGGAGGTGACACCCCTGTGCATTTCACAGACCTGCTCTGCCACCTAACCCTGCCTGTATCGTGCCCCAGTAGTACCACATCTCTTTCCTTTCAGACTTGGAGCTGTTCCCATTTGGGGCAAGTTTAGAAATCCCCTATCCACAGTCCCCCTGAGCAGGAGCTGCCTGCCCAAGGAGGTCACTCAGAGGACTGCCAGCCACGCAGACCTCTGGGACGGTGGTGTGGGGAGGGAGGGTTGCTGGCAGGTCCCCCAGCCCCCAGGTATTGAACGTCATGGTTGAATTCAAATGTTGTCCTTCGCCATGGTGGAGACCTTTGGTGTTTTAGGCAGCCATGGGTTTTTGATGGCAAGCCTGAATGTGGTGGCTGGTTGCTGGTCCAGTCTCTAGGTCACCCTGGCAAAGTAAGTTCAGATGCCACAGAGTCAAAGCATTGCCTTGCTTCTTCAACAGACTGTTCCTATGCCAGTCCCCTGAGGGTACAGTGTGGCACTGCTGCTGGGGAAGAGAGACCCGAGCAAAGATTTTTTTGCCTTGTGTAATGAGGAATAAGAGAAAGAGAGAAACAGATGTAAAATACTCCCTTGTCAGATGGAGGTGGGTTTTTCCCTTTGCCCTTTAGCAAATCACTCCCCTTTCCCAGCTGTCAGACTGGTGGACTTCAGTGTTCAGTGATATGAACTGATAGATCCTGAACATCTGATCTCGCTGCTGCATGGACTTTTTAAGAAATCATAAAAATTAGGACTTCAGGGGACTTTAGCCAATCTTTAAGTATTCAGCTGCTGAATGCTTTGCCCTTTAACACAGTAGCTGTTTTAATAAGAAAAAAGTCAACAAGAAAGAGAAATGCATCTCATTTCTATTTTTCTTTTAAGTCCTGGCCATCCCTTACAGTGATGAACCCAGCTTTCCAAGCAGGATGACACGTGATGCAAGGATTTAGGAAGCTCTGTACATGTTCACAACACCTCCATCAATCAAAAGCCTTGAGTCCTTCTTAAATTCCATGTCACACACACACACACAAAAAAAAAAAAAAAGAGGGCTTTAGTAACAGCTGTTTGCTAGAAAGGGCAAAGGAATAAACTGGTGAATAAACTGGTGAGAGATGTAGTTAGATTAGCTGCTGACTGGGAACTTATTTGATTGTGTAAAGATCTATACCAAATTCAAGCACTTACTGTGATGGGATGTGGAGATTTGGGACTCTGGAGCTCTTGCTTGAGCCTGAGGTGAGTAGTTGCCATGCTTCGTGGTATGGGCTTCAATGAGAGGTTGCCTCGGGCAGCTCCTGATGAGCTAGAAATGTCACTTCTGAACTCTGACTGTCCTCTCTCTTGGTGTCTGATAAAAAAACCTCTAAACATCAGAGAAGACCAAGGTTCACTACTTTCAACCAGTGGAGATGGCTAATGTCTTGGTGCACAGATAAAAGTAATGCTTGAAACCAGACGGCAGTAGGCAAACTTCCTACAAGAGCTTTTGTGAATGCACCTTGCGGACATGGGCACCTTAGTCCAGGAAAACCCACCCCTATGAAAGCCAAGACTGAGTGTCAGGGTTCTGAGGGCTCTGGAGACAACTGAGAGGCTGTGCACAGGCATAGGCCAGCTGTTGAGTGTACAGGCCAGTCAGTGTGCAGCGGGGATGGAGCTGCCTACCTATCCAGCTGGCTGCTCCCAAGGGCTGCCCTGTCCTCTGGTCACTGCTCAGCTAATCCCAGTGTTTCACTGGCATCTCCTGAGTTTGTATGGAGCCATCAGTTTCTTCTGAGGAAAATGGTGCATGAGAAGTTGAAATGTTTTGATGCTTTCTAAACAAAGGATTTAAAAACTGTATCAATGTAGCGTTTCCTCCCCAGCCTTTGCTAGATTTTGCTTTTAGAGAAGTAATATCTTTTTTATTTGTTTCTTCTAAAATGCTCCCAGTGCTAATTAAAACAAATGTTTTAAAACATATAAGTAAACAAACAAACCTTTACTGCAGACAGCTCTGGTTTGCTTTGTCGTGCAGCTTGGAAGGCTGTCGCGAATGCACTCTTACGTACAGTCCGTAGTCAGTTGCTGAACCTTCAGGTTCATAAAAGCATAAAAAAAAATACCACAAGTGACAGTATTAATGAACATTGAATGACCCTCTTAAGTCTCAAATATAAGAGGCAAAAAGAAATTGAATTTTCTAGGAAGGAAAACAACATGTTACTACAATCATCATAAGCATTATCTGAAATGCCATGTCAGTGCTCTTGGCCTGAGATCTGATTCCTGATCACCTTCTTCAGCAGGATGCTTCCTGGAAGCCCTGGAAGCATCCTGCTGGTGACTCCATGTAATAATGGAGTCACCAGCGTATGTAACTGCAGCACCAGAGATGGGATTTCTGACAGTATGTCGCTGTAACATTACTGCATCTTACACAGTTTCTCTCTTTTTTTTTTCTTTGCACGTCAAGACTTTATGTTCTTGAAAGTTTTCTCCTTTTCTCAGTTATAATTGCAGCACTTTTTTTGTTGTTGTTTTTCCTGGAGTTTAGCAGGTGGGAAATGTTCTCCTTGTGGGCTAGTTAAACCAGTAAACATTTTGCAAGGTTTTTGATAGATCTTCCTATAATCATGTTAATGATACATTGTTCCTCTCTATTTTTCCTCTTTTTTTTTTCCTTCTCTTTTTTTCTCATTGCAGTTGAAACTGTAGAGGAAAAAGCTGCAGACTCCTTGCAAGATTTGTACAGAGCCTTGGAGCAGGCCAGCCTGTCTCCTTTAGGAGAACACCGGATTTCCACTAAGCTGGAGTATAAGAAATCTTTTATAAAGAGATGTAGTGACCCAGTAGTCAATGAAAAATTGCACCAGCTGCGAATTCTGAAAAGCACTTTAAAGGTGAGATAAAAGAGGGAGGAAAATCCTGCCCCGGGGTGTCGGATGGGACTGTGTTGTGTTCAGAGAGTAAGTGAGCCCAGGCCAGGCCTAGTGTGCAAAAGGAGGGAGACGTGGGCAAGCAAGTGCCTTGGGAGAGCAGTCGGAGCGAGGGAATCGGTTTTATTTCTGCACAGATAAATATCTCAGTCGGCGGCTCCTCCTCTAGCTAGTTTAGCAGAATGGGACACCAAATTACCAGAGGAGACCTTAATACCTTCTTTGTCCCTGGACATTTTCATTTACCAAAACGCCTTCGCTCTGTCATTGCCGAAGTCTAAAGTCAGGCCAAGGCCAAGGCCAAGGTGGCTTTTCAGAAGGGAGTTTTTGCTACACCCTGTTCTCTGATTTCTGAGGTGGCCAGGAGGAAAACAGTGTGCTTGCTTTCTGCATAAGCCGATGGCTTCATTGTCTTTAATCACTTGGGTTGATTAAATAAATTGATAGTGGTAATGATAGATTTGAAGATTGTTACGGCTATTGTAAATGTACCACAGCTTATTTACCCTCCCTGTCAGCTTCTTTGTTTGTTACAGCGGTTTCAATTCTGCCCCATAGAGATTTCCACAAACAGTATGCTGGATTTCCCCAGGGACCCTGTTAACCATATTAAATTACCATGTTTTAAGTCACTAGGCAATTGTACGGTTGATTTTGTAGCAGCTTTCATCAAACAAGGCTTTATCAACATTAATTAATTTCATTTTCCATCACCTAGAGAAGTATTTAAGCAATATTATTTTCATGCTGTGGGGCTCCCATCCTGAAAGATCTTACTCACTCTTAACTTTCCGCACTGCATCATCTCACTGAAGGCAGCTATGACTCGCAGTGTTATCTGGGCACGTGAATCTTTGAAGGATTGGAGGCTGGCAGAAAGAGCCATGGTGCTTGGGCTTTCCACAGGACTTCTACAAGTGTGAGAAACTGAAACGTAATCACGTTGCTCTCAGACATGTCAGAGCAGCAGGACGTTCCCGCTCTATCTGTGCTTTTGCGCCATGGTGGGATCACTCACACCCAAACTGTGGCTCAGTATCAGCAGCTGGCTGCCATGCTTAGTTGCCCCTCTTGTTAGCATCTCTTCGTACCTAGGTACATTGTGTCAGTGGCTCCCTACAACTGGAATTGCTTTCCTCCAGGGAATTTGAAAAGCAGCTCATCCATTTCCAGCATCTCTGAGACTTCTTTCTTTTGGACCAAGCAAACACAATTTGTTTTCTGCCCATACTTTTTAAGCCTGTCACCATTCTCATTTGGACCCTGATAAATCCGTCTTAAAGTACCCGACAGCTGTTTGCTAGAAAGGGCAATTACTGACACCAGTAATTGAAAACACATTAGGAGTGAGCACCAACCATCAGAAACTCCTGTTTCTTGCATATGGGACCAGTCTAGAGTGTCACGTGCCTGTTTCACAGTGACATCATGGTAACTCATGATGAGTTTCTAGCTCTGTTCTAGCCCAAAGCTCCATCTCTACCATGCTGCTGGTAGTTGTATCTACCAGTAGCTGCTGCAGTTATTCTTTTGTTTTAATCTGTGCCTTTAATTTCTCCTTCCTGAACGCAGCCATTTGTGCTGGCCTGTTGAGGTTGGTGTTCTGAACTCCTCTTGAACTTACCCAAATTATTGGTAACCTGTGTCAGTCCTCCAAATTTCTTCTACCTCTTGCTGATCACAGAATCTCTGTCCCATCGTCCTAAATCCTTAATGAAAGACCCCTCTGCTCTCTTTCCTGTGCTACAACCACAAAACCATTCTCCTGCTGATGAGGATGAGCTACCTGGCTGGTTGTGTAGAGGTGTGGGCACCAGCCACGGTCCGCAAGAAGCAGGTTATAGTAGTTCAAGTAGAGATATGGTAATAGGAGTTCCTGTGGCTCCATTTCCACCAGTCATTCTCAGCTTGCACTTCTGCTTCTGAAGATGAGGTTTTGTTAGAAGATAGTGTTAACTAGCAGCTATTTGCAAAGCATGAAAAGTACCTTTCAGCCTACTGCTTATGGGTGATGTCTCTGACCCTTCTTCCCACCAACATGAACTGACACATCTAAATAATTCATTTCAGGGGAGGGTCTGACTGGATATTAGGAAAAGCTTCTTCTCAAAGAGGCTTGTCAGGCATTGGACCAGGCTGCCCAGGGAAGTGGTGGAGTCTTCATCCCTGGAGGTGTTTAAAAGACAGTTAGACATGGTGCTGAGGAGCATGGTTTAGTGGTATTTTTGGCAGGTTAGGGTGATGGTTGGACTTGATGATCTAAAGGGTCCCTTCCAACCAAGACAGTTCTGATATTTCCCTTTGACATGCTGCCTGTAAAGATTGAACATGCTCATAGTACAGACATGGAGTTAGCCATGGGGAGTGTGAAACCCTCCTGTCAGGGAGGATAGAGGGGAGGTTGCTGGTGACCATACAATACCTACACAAAGGAGTCGTGCTGGAAACCTGTGTGTTAGCTGTGTTCCCAAGGCTTATGCCTGCTGCATCCAGCTTCCATTGCTTCCAGCAGTCACGGGTGGCCACAGGTCTATCTGAGGCTTACTCTGACCTGTACCGACTGCCTGTCATCTCTTGATAAATTAATCGCTGGATGGAGGTTATGAGGTATCCACATCCCCTGCCTTGATGACCGGTAAGGAGGTGCCAGAAGCTATGTCAGATTTTACCTGTTGCTGCCTTCTCTGCCTCTGCAGCGTTAGGGGAATGTTGCAGCCAGCCAGCCCATCGCATGCACTGGATCTTTACTGGGAATGAGCTGTCATTACCATGGGGAACCACAGTGCAATGTAGCACTCAGATGTTCCCATGACAAGACTGGTAAAACAGGCTTAGCTCTGCTGGCATGCGAGAGGCCATCTGTCTGCGTCCCACGCACCCACGCATCATTTCTTACGCTGATCGAGAAGAGCAAACAGATGGCACTTTGTTGTCTGAAACCCGTCTTGAGAAGCACGAGCAGCTAATAGTAAACAGTGCGGGCTTGCTTTCTTCTTCTCGAGCTGAGCAGGGGGCGAGGAGCGGGGACTATTTCTGAGGGTGCAGGACAGGGTGAGGGAAGGCCTAGCTCTTCAGGGTGTGACACCATGTGGGAAGGGTTCCTCTTTTAGCAAGTGGTCCTATAGCAGACAGGTAATACCCTGGCTTTTAGGGGCTTGATGGCTTCTGTTTGCCCACCTTGTCCTCGCCTTCCACCCACGTGACTGATTTTGCCAATGACTTGTTGCTCTCACTGACCCTGTGCTTGTCCCTTTTCTTTCACAGGCCAGGGAAGGAGAAGTAGCCATTATAGATAAAGTTCTGGATAACCCAGCTTTGACATCTAGAGACTTTCAAGAATGGAAACAAATGTACCTTGATCTCTTCATGGACATCTATCAAAGCAGCACCCCGAGGGACTCTGTTAATGGTTCGTCTGAGGTCGACGCACTTATAGCCTCCTTAGCGCACACTCACTCTTACATTGAAACGCATGTATAAAAGTCTCTCTCTCCTTGTCCGTATGCTATACTCCAGCCCTTTACTGAAGTGCATAAAGTAGTTTTTATAACAATATGTGGGAGCTCTAGTAAATTATATTTTGATGTTACTTGGCTGTGTGAAGTAAACCTTCAGTGGTCAACGCTACCACATCTTTAATGAGGATTTGTATATTTTATATGCTACCAACACTACACTTGTGTTTACCTTCTGTGAAATTACAAACGTGGTCTTTAGCTATTGAAGTATTTTAAAGCATTTTTGGAAGACTGTGGCCTTCATACAGTAAGTTCCACAAGCTGAAGGTTTTGTTATCGAAGGCCACTTTTACAATGATATTTTATATTATATAATTCCAGTATTGCATTGCATTTTTGGAGTGCAGGTACTATTTTGGTGGTGGGAGAAAACCAATTTTTATATTTAGTGAGAAACTCTAGGAGTTTTCTTAAATAACAGGTAAAAAGTATCACGTGGTGGTTGTGTTTCAGTTTTGACGAACACGCAAAGTGATGAAAATCAGCAGATAGAAATGGCTGACGTGTATTTAAGCATCAGCAGGTTAGGTCTTGTTTCCTCGTACTTTTTTAAAGCCTGTTTCTAAGTGCAAAGGGATGCTGGTTTGTATTCTGACAAAGACCAAACTATGTGTTATTGTCTCTTAATCACATTTGGTTGATTTATTAATAAATTGGTCACCGTCCTTTCCGACGCAGATTTTGCAAAAGAGAAAAATGCAGACTTTGAACATCCTCCATAGTGGCGTTTCTCTCACCCAGTAAAGCAGTGGTGGAAGGTTTCCAACTAAACGCTCCGAATCTGAGAGGCTTTGAAAATTCCCACAATAGAAAAGGAATGAATAGGGATTTTTCAAGTAGTCTCCTCTGTGTTCCCTGAGCTGTAAAATTTAGCTGTGTTGTATGCGGGGGAAACGTGTGGTGGGAGCAGAGCTGGGCAGAGAACCTGAAAAATAACTGAGGAGTAAAAGAAGCCTCCAGTTTGCTTTTGAAGGGGAAGGGATGTCTCTGGGTTCTGCAGAGTTCACAAGCCAATTAAAATGTTTTCAACTTCCATGAGGTCTGAGATGCGCTAGAGACAACCCGGTGAATGTGAAGAGAAATAGCTCCTTAGATTTAGGCACGTGCCCGCGATGGGGAAGTAGGAGGCAGCTCTTAAATCAAGTATTTACTTTTTTATGGGCTCGTTTGCAGAAAGCGATCAGAGCGTGACAAAATATGTCTGCTGCTTTTCAGTACTCTGCTGCGTAAGCTGGGGCTTGCGACACGCTGTAGCAACACTCGTGTGAAAGGGAAAAGCCTCCTTTATACTTTTTCCAGCGAGTTCTACTCTTCACCAACTTTAGACTATTGCCTGTACAGCTCAGTGAATGTATTTTCAACTTTATGAGCTCTGCTACTTCCTGGCTCTGCTATTTCCATGAAGGGATGAAGGAAAGAACGGGCAGATTTATTTTCTCTCTTTCTCTGTTTCTTTTTATTCCTCTCTCTTTCTGTCCCTCTTTTTCTCTCTTTTTCGTCTTTCTGTCTTTCTCTTTCTCCCCTTTCTCTGTCTCCTCCTTGTTATTTTGTTGCATTTGGATTGCAAATGTTTTGCAGATTTTGCACAACTGTACAGAAGAGTGGCCTTTCTGTAGCCCGTTTCCAGTAATCCTATATTCAAGTCGATATGGATGACAAATCACGTATTAACGTTTGTATAGAATTCTGGATCCAGTGTAAGATTTGTACCATTAGAAGAATCTTGTTTGTATAAACTGGACATTTATTTACTGCATGAGTATCGACTTGTATATTAAATTTGTGAGGTTTTTTGTAAATTTCTCTTAAGAAATGCTTGACTTGAAATGGATAGTGCTATTGTTACAAGCATTTAGATTCTCTTGCTATTGTTTTACTGGACCAAAAGTAAATATATTCATATAAAAAAAACTCTTTATATCTGATGGATGTATATGCACATTGTGTAGTTGATTCCTTGTCAAAACCAAGGCAGTTCAGGAGACTTAGATCTGTTGCTATGCAACAGCTATTCTGCCTGCACTTTACATTAGTAAAGTCAGCTTGATTGCTTTAAAGGTGAAAATTAAGCATTACAGTTTTTTAAGCTAGCCTAGTGACAAAGAACATGTGTCCTCTCCGTTGTGCTGCCTTCTTTTAAGACTATTAAATGTTCTTCTATATATATTTTTATTGTATTAACTCAGCCTAGAAAGGGAACACTGTAAAATGAAGTACAATAAATTTAGCTTTTAAAGGAACAGTTTTGACTCGAGATTCAAATTACTCCATGCCAAAGGGATTCTGCAGCATCTGACCATTTTACCTGCATTTCACAGGTCCATGTACCTTAAAGTACCCTCATAATCCCTGCCTTCAAACTTCAAAGAAATAAAGACTATTGTTGTTGCAGGTGTTGGCAGACTCTGAATAAAGACTTCTGAAAACCTTCAGTTAACTCCCTCCCCTGCACACTCTTTGATGAAAGTAAACCTTTTTTGACTTCAGAATTCTCTCATGTACTAGTTCAAGAGCTATGAGCAATTCTACCACTATGAGCAGGTACGACAAAGCAACGTGTGCTACTGAGATAAGTTCCAAGGCATGAGTTAGAGTGACTCCTGTAACATGTTTCTTAGAGGCTACTAACTGTACCCATACAGCTCCCGCCATCTAAACCAACACAAGGTTTGGATACAAAAGAAATGCACCGCGTCGGTAATGTGTATCTTTGAAATAACACAAAATCAGCCTCTGAAAGGTATGTGACAACAAAGGCCACTCAGAGAGAAATTGCTTCTATCACACAGTCACTGCTTTAACTTACAGCCATAACTGAGTCCACATATCCAAAAGATCCGTGCTTTCTGTCCAGTTATTTCATGCTGGTTAGCTAAGGCATTCCTGCTTAGTACATAGCATATCAAATAGTACCTTTTCCTTGGCAGTGCTTATTATTAGGTCTCGTAGGCACCAATTTTCGAGTCTTTATAAAGCTTGCTTTCATTTTGCTTAGCCATAGCACTAAAATTCAATAGCACTTGCCAGCTGGGAAAATTACCTCTGATTAAGAAAACAGAAAAGACGGATTATATTTTTTAACTTTTGAAAAGTCTTACTCGCCACACCTATTAATTGCTATCTAGGCATTATTCTTCAAAAGTCAAGGATAATGGTTCTCACTCGTCGCCTCCAAGCATGCTACTTGCCGCATCCTTCCTCAGTGAGATGGGCTTCCAGCTCTACAAAACCTAGCACCTTTTCCCACGCCGGTGCCAGACATACTTGCCTTTTTCCACCCAGTGTGTGGCTTATCAAAGCAAAACCTCCAATCTCTCACATCCAGCGCCATTGCGATCTTCATCTTTTTCAGCAGGACCTCCCTGCTGGCTCATCTCCTGGGGTGGTTGCTCCTCAGCGTGTGTGCTCAGCAGATCGGCAGCCTCTTCTGCTGGCTGTCGCTGTCTTGCTCATCGTCCAGTTCAGAGAGCTGCAGCACCGCGCACTGCAGCCCACTCCAAGGCAAGGGGGCTTTGCAAATCTCCTCCCAGCCATCGTTGTCGATGTCGTAGCCAACCACGTCTTGCGTGGGGACTTCCCGTGAGTTTTGCCATTTCTTTCCCCCAATAAGAAGAGCCGTTTCCTCCACCACTGCCAGGCCATAGCAAAATCGATCGTAGACCAGTGGTCTTAACCGAGTCCATTGGTTTTGGTCAGGGTTGTATCTTTCTATTTCAGAGAATGGTTCGTATAATCCTAAAAAGGTGAATATGGCTTCTCTGATTGTTGCCATCTGATGCCCAAACCGAGCAATGCTCATGGGGGCTTGTTTCACCCACTGACCTTCAAGCGAGCTCAGGGAATATACGTCTTTGCTTGTGTTGGCTGGGTCCGAGTACTTGCCGCCAGAGATGTATATAATATTTTTGCAAATGGCGCTGGCGTGACCATGTATTTTGCCTGGCAATTCCCTGGCCTTCGTCCATCTGTCCCTGCTGATGTTGTAGACTTCCACAGATGAATGCAGCGACCCATCCTCTCCCCTTCCACCAATGGCAAAGATATCCTTGCCGAGGACACAACAAGAAAATTGGCATCTCTTTTCCAACATGCCTGTGATCGGGGTCCATGTGTTAAATCTCGGATCATAACGATGGACCTTGTTTGTAACCGATAGGATCTTTTCAGTTTTAGCATGACCCTGGACACCACTTTCTATTTCCCCACCCAAGACGTAGAGGAAGTTCCCCACCACACACATGCTGTGGTTCTGCACCCTCTCCTGCACCTGTGTGAGGGCTCGCCATTTGTGATTGTAAACGTCAAAGGCCACCACATCGGTGACGAGCCCCTCGGTTTCTGTCCTTCCTCCCAGCAGAATGATGCGAGTTTTCTGGTTCCTCAACATGGTGGACTGATCCTGCAGGACAGGCTGTTTGAAAACAGATGTATGGTAGTTTATTGCTTTAATGATCAAACACTTAACACTTGCGGAGAGGGGCACTTCTGGCTGTGTGTAGGTTTTCCTCAGCTCTTCCACCGGGA
Source organism: Heliornis fulica (assembly GCA_013399135.1). Taxonomy (NCBI): domain Eukaryota; kingdom Metazoa; phylum Chordata; class Aves; order Gruiformes; family Heliornithidae; genus Heliornis; species Heliornis fulica. The sequence goes on along the minus strand of VXBZ01011550.1, from coordinate 371,750 downwards.
TGAGGCCATATCTTATATGCTCTAGAAGGTTGCTAGCATGAGCCAGCCTGGACTTCTCCTGCTTCAACCACAGCAGCACGAGATTCAACAGGCGCGTTTCTTTCACCATGGGGAGATCTGGTGATTTAACCACCGCTAGCAAAGACCTGAAGTTCAGCTCGAGCAGTCCTGTCAGATCCACATCCAGCAGCTTCCAGAGATTATTGACAATGTATTTCTCTGTTGCTGCCAAGGCATCCGGCAGGTAGAACTTCCTGGCCACGTTGGCGGAGAAGGAGCAGTTTTCCAAGGCGAGATTGTTAACTAAGTACTGACTGCACAAGCTGATAGCATCAGTCACTTGCAAGTAGCTTGCAGCTTCCAAGGTATCCTCCAGACTTTCAAAGGAAAGGGGCAGTAAGGACGTGTAGATGAAATCCAGGACATGCTGGAGACCGGTGGGTGAGATGACTTGCAGGTGAATGACGCTGGCTTTAGACTCCTGGGTATAACTTTTGAACATGGCTCGGAAATAATCGCTGGAGCATGCCAACAGGGACTTGTGTGCAGGAAATTCATTTTCCTTCACCTTCAGCAAGATGTCACACAGAAAGCCCTCCGCTCTCAGGGTCTGGTACTGGGCGAGCACAGCGGTACAGTGCGCTTTGCAGAAGGAGAGGAAGTAGCTCATGGTAGGCAATGCAACGCTTTCCCCTTGAGTTATTAAAGTGCAATTAGATATTGAAACAGCTGACTTACTCAACAGCCATTGCTTGAATGTCCAGCAGACCCCCAGCTACTAGAGAAAAGCCCAACCAAAACAAAAAAATAAGCGCCACAAAAACAGTCTCTTGCCTAGCATAGGTGAACAGTTAGTATGTTTGTAGTGAGTTCAATGCATTCATTTATAGAAAAAACAGCTGAGCGCTGCAACAGCTGCAGGACGCTTACGTTTCTTGCCTCCGTCGCTTGTGCAAGGATGAATGGTCCACGGTTGCGCCGAGCACTTGCTTGACTGGCCATCAAGTGACAGATGAGGGAGCTAGATTGCAATCCCAACAAATGACACTTTGTGTCTGCTCAGCCGTCGCCCTCGACCCTTCTTGTTCCGTAGGCAGGTCAAATAGATCCTCTCTGGCTGCCCGCGCATGGCTGTGAGGAGACACAGATGAGAAGAGAGCGCTGGCTTTTCTCCTCTCTTGTATGTATTCCAAACTCAGATAAGTTTAGCCCTCTCCGCTCCGGGGAGAGCACTTCCCGTTTCGTCCTCTTTTCGCCCTCTTTTTGCTCTCTCCTAGGAAGCCCCAGCTGAAGATCAAATCAGCGCCCGGGGATTATTACGTGAGGATATTGAGCCCATAAATCTTTGCCCGGCAGGCACCAAGACAACCAAAATATCATGATTAGTCACTGGTCTGATTTGACATGCATTTCTGGGCTCTTTGCTTCACATGACACCACCATAACTCACCGCTACCAGAATAGCCACAGGCACATCCCCTCACCCCACCCCTGCCCCAGGCTGTCCTCAGGCGGGCAAACAGAGGGGACCGGGACCAGGCGGACAGAGAAGCTTCCACCAACAGCCGCAGCCAAAGCAGCTGACTTGGAATGACCTGGCTGGAAATCAGAAGGGCAACACACTCGCACAAAGCGGTGACAGAAATAGATTCCCTCCAGTTGGGCCATAATAAACCAAAATCTGTTTATAGAGGAGGCTTTGCATAATTGTGCTCTCAGTTACCGTCTGGGAACAAACCCGGAGCCCCCTGGGGACGGGACGGAGGTGGCTTGCTCAGCTTTCTCGCATTCACTTTGTCCCAATTAGAAGCACGTATATGGGGATTATCCCTGATTTTCACCCGGGTCCTTCAGGGTCTAATTTCGACCAGGAATAGTAGCTCTGGGCAAGCTACACATTCTGACCTCTCAAAGCCTGCTTTTATTTTTATTCTTTTTCCTGTGTAACTCTGGGTGGAGGTGTTCAGGAATCTCCTCCTGACACCTTTCTTTCCAGGTCAAACATGCTCAGGACTCACAAACCTTGACAGGGTTGATAAATGCCAGACTACTTTGCAGCAACATGAGCCAGCAGATTTGGGGGCAGGAGGATCGCTCAGGACTGAGAAATTTCACCTTTTTCTCAAGCCAAAGGTAAAGTGTTGGGGTTCTTTTTCTGTATTTGATTGTATTTATTTATGTGGCGTCACCAAATTCTGGCTCACCCCTGTAATCAAGGGGTGTTTGGGAGCTGACTGGATCCTAACATGGATCATGCATGCTGTATGACTGTTCTAGAGACCCTAGAGATGTCTTGCTAAGCAGACTGATACCTATACATGCTGAGCTTTGTGGGGAAGGACTCCAAAAGCATCATTTTTCATTGCTGTATAGCTCTGAAAATTGATTTACTGCTCAAATCCACTTTCCGTCATGACAGTATAGACCGTAAATCAGGATCTTGCTAAAAAATATTGCCCCCTTGCTGGCAAAATAACATGTATGGGCAGTGGAGCTGAAGAAAGAAAGGGATGACTGACTGCTTCTGTTTTCTAGGTTCTTGGCCACCGTCCCATGTCTCATGTTCATTTTGGGACAGCTCTAAAGTATTTGAGATGTTGTTAGCAAAGCCATGTAGCTGAGTCCAAGATTCTGGGTTGATGCTTTTCCTGTTTTGGACAAACCAGAGAGCAAGTGCCTGTATCACCTCCTTGGCAGCCATGCATGCTGGTGATAAGGGACCAGGCTTTAAATACTCCCACTCCTAAAGATACTGCTCTCCCCAGTTTAACCCCATAAGGTACTGGATTTCAGTAGCAGGAGGTGCAGACAGATCTCCACTGTTTCAAAACATAGAGCTGGCGCTGCTCCATTGCTCTTCCCCCAGGAGACTGAGGGCTGAGCACGGGGTAGCAGCAGGGTCTGCACCTTCAGTGCAGGATTGAGTTTGAGGAGTGTTTCTGCAACAGTTCTGGCATAAGCAAGTCCTGGCACCACGTCGTCATTGCCAACAGTCCTTGACCTCCACCAGTCCTTCACCTGTGCTGCCACAAGTGCTCTGAGTCTGAGGGCTGGGAGGTGACACAGACAGGAACTGATGCTCAGAGGAGAGTGTACAAATACGGCAGCAGAGAGGTTTCTGCAGCCTGGATCAGGCCCTCAGCCTCCCTCGCTGTGTAGCAGATGTAGTGCCCTGACCCAGAGCGCAGCAGAGGTGAGCCACTGGCTGGGCAGGCACCAGGGGACCCACCACCAGGACAGACCCTTGGAACATGACACCCAAAATTTCTGATGCACAGGAATGGACTGGTCTGTCCTTGAGGCACCTTTGACAGACCCTTAGTGCTGGTAAAATGCTTCATGCATGTTGTTAAACCAGAGAAGCTGGGCTTGAGGCCACATAATTCATTAAATCCTACCTCCCCTGTATCCAGATGTACCAGAAAGGGGTCAGAGAAGTGGCTTAGGGAACTCTGAGTACTGCCAGCAGCAGCCAAAACACACCTCTTCCCCCCACGCAAGTGGTGCACTTGCAGGGAAAGGCAATGTGCCGCTTCCTCTCCTTCAGCAGGCCCAGCCAGACACTGCCCAGGCTTCCACCGGTTTTGCTGGTGCACATGAAGCACCATGTGAAGCACCGACCGCAAGCACCGTGACTTTGGAGAGTCCTAATGGGGCCCATTAGGCCTCTCCAAAGTCACGGTTCCCCAGTGCTGCCATGTTAACCAAACCGGTCGTGCATCGCTTGCTCGCCGGGGGAATCCTGTACGTGGGCTGCCATTTGCAGGGGTCGGCTGCCAGATGATCACAGAGCGTGGCCACCGGACCCAGTGCTGATTTAACTGAGCTGGTTTAATAGCGGTGCCAGAGAGGCAGGCCCTATAATTGTATGCAGATTTGACATGCAAGTCCCTCTCAGACTTACTTGGTCTTCATAGCAAGGCAGCTCATAGGAACAGTAAGAATCGTGATCCTTATAAAGATGTTTATTTTGTCTGAGATTTTTTTTCTTCTTCTTCTTTTGCTTACAATTGAAATAAAGCCAAATCCTTTTCAGCTCCTTGCTCTGGAGTGAAAAAAAAAGAAAAAAAAAGAAAGATTATCATTATCCAAATGAGGTTTCTCCCTGCTCCACTTTCAGGCAGTTAGTTTTGTCTGACTAGGGAGCCTACTCAGCCAGTACCTTCTTTTGTCAAAAGACAAATTATCTCCAGACGGAAACTCGGGTCTTTGGCACCTTTGGAAGAATATTTAGTGTCCATTAGCAAGAGAGCAGCTAACTTACAAATCTCAGGAACAGGCCTAGCACTAGGTGGGGTACAGTCATGCCACAATTTTCGTTTTCTTGGCTATAATTGGAAAATCAGCTTTAATGTTTGACTCGCTAGATGGTGCTTAAAATGAGGGAAACGTTAGTATTTCAATGATACATGATTTGCTGGGAATAGATAGTACATTTTTAATCATGTGCATCATTTAGACTTAGATTTCATGTTTTTAGTGTATTTATCTTCTGTGGAAATGATTGTTACAGTGCAGTAGTCAGACTGCAATAAAAAAAAAAAATATTCAGAGGTTCACTGGGAAAAAAATGTTGGTTTCCTAACTTGCAGGTTGGTTTTTTTCCTATGCAAAGCTGAAAAATGGCCTGACTTGCAATGCTGTGTTCAGTTTAATCTTGCATGTAGGTCATCGGTTAATAAACACGTCAATTACCATTGTAAATTTTCCCAATTATTTTTTAAGAGCAAAGGTTATAAAACAAGTTGTGCAAGGAAAATCAGGCTCACTCGTAACAAGTGGCTTACTCAAAGATATTCATTCCAAAATCCATAGCAGAGGATTCCTAAGCATCGCTTTGCTCCAGAAGAAACCAGTGCAGTCCAGAGCACAACAGTGCAAATGCTTCAGATGCTGGATAATGCACCACATGAAGAAATACAGCAAGAGTGAGCCGAATGATGAATGTGATAGGGATGAGGCAGCATGTAGGTTTTCTAGAAAATACTAATCAGAAAGACTGTATTGATTTAAGCTGTCTTGTAAAAATTATTGCACTAGAGTCTGTAACTCATCCCTAAATAATCACACACAATAGTATTTGGGTCAGCCCATCTCTTGAAAGCCAAGGACGGTTAGCCCAGGAAAGCAAACCAGTAAGAGGGACACAATTTCTTAGAGCTAAAAGCAACTTATGGTGAGCTCGTGTCTGTGTATAAAAGCACAGGAGAAAGTTACCGGCTTCAAAGAGGTGGGCTCAGGCTGTGAGGTTTCCATTTCACAAGGGGAGGCTGGGGGTGCTCCTAGCTCCAAGCACTGTCCATGTGTGGAAGAAGACGGAGCTGCCCTCAGGACACCCTGCCCCCCGTGAGCCAGGGGAGAAATCAGTGTGGGGCACTGCATCCCCCAGCCCACAGAAGTCTGAAAACTCTTGGAGCACTCTATCCATCTATGTTCCAGCAAGGAGGGGTCTGCATCTCGGGATGTTGTCGAGAAACTCGAGCTGAGTGCATGCCTCTGTCTGCCAGTGGGGAGAAACAGAGCTTTGGTGTGTTCAGGAGACGAGCAGGGTTCACAGCCAAGGGCAGCTGCAAGGCTGTGTCTGCTAAGCCATGGCTACCTGGCAGTTTTCTGGGGTTTTGAGGAAAATGAGGAGGAGAGGAGGTAATGTTGGTAGATCTGGGCTGGGGGTGCCATGCCCCAAATGGGTTATGTGAGCACTAACTACACGGATGTGAGAAAGCATCCCATGTCAAACTGTGAAAGACAACATGAAATAAGTCTTACAATCAGCCTGTGCCTCACTTGTTTCCTCTCTCTTTTGTCCCTGGTTCCCTTCCATCTGCCTCCCATGAGGACAGACGTAGCAATGGTTTCTGAAGCTCTCCCAGCGGGTTAGACGTGAGCTTTCCCGGTGAACAAAAGTCAGGTTTGGGAACTGTTTAACTTGGGCTCCTGTCTCAGAGCGACTGCAGTGGGATGAGTCAGGCAGCACAGCTGCAGGATAACAAAGGTGAATGTAGGTTTTTAACGAGCTCATTTTGGAGCAGATGCTTTAATGGCCTTCACAGCCTCATTTTCACCCTCTGCTTGGTGGGTCTGTCTGCTCCCTTGATGGCCTGTTTGCACCAGAGATGATTTGCATCAAGCCTTTGCTTTCCCCTCTGGACAGTCAGCACTGTCTACACTGCTGCTGGGACAGAGAGGGACCTGCAACCCCTGCCCAGGGGGTTTTCACTCTGCATCCAGCTCAGGGCTGCCTAAAGCCTGGAGGCTTTGCACAGTGAGGACACATATAGCCCTAGCTGAAGGTGCTCTGCTCACAGGTCACTTCTGCATGTGTGCAAGCCCCCTTGCCCTAAAAGGAGCATTTCTGATTCACAAGAAATCCTTCCTGCCTCACCAAGACCTCATGACTGGTTGAACTGGGCTCCCAAACTTATTTACTTGAGTACATCCAGTAGCAAAAGCTGCAGTTTTAGGCTCTGTGACCACTAATGTCAGGACAGCTGAGTGTTCCCCTTCTGTCTGTGGCCAGACACAAGCAGCAGCTCCCAGCTCTGCTCCCATGCCACAGCCCCCAGCCGACCTTGACGTGGGTTCTATGCTCCTAGTAATACTATATCCAGTAGAAAGCCAGGGTAACTGGGATGGGATAGACACCTCAGGTCTAGGGAAATTATAAGGAAATGGAGACTAAGCACCCATGTTTCACTGGTCTCTTAAGGTGTTTACTTGTAATTGGAACTGGGATTTGGTTTTGTAGGGATAGAAACGTAAGGAATGGGCAGTCCTCCACAGAGGAGAAAACACGAGTGACTTCTCTTAGGATACTGTACAGATGAAGTAAGGCTAAGAACCTCCACAGACTTTGCTGCACACTGCAGAGGTCTCTCTGAAATCAAGGTGATTTTCACATAGGCTGGTTTGGATTGTGCTCTTCCATCCTCTTTCACTCCCTAATTCACATTCAAGCAAATGCTCTCTAAGATACAGACTGTTGCTTAGCAAAGCGAAGGTTACAGTGTAATCAGCTGCTGTTAACGCTGTTACTCTATGAGATAATGAGAGTCTGATGCCCACAATAAATCACTAAAAATGTTCCCAGAATCTACACACTGTTACATTACCGTCGTCATCGTTAGCAGCAGCAGCAGCAGCATGTTACCTAGTAATTCCGGACTCGATCCCTCCATGATCTGCACCACTCAGGCCAACCCTTGGGACTGAAAGGATTGCACCTGCACCTGCCAATCCTACTTCACGTGCTCACAAGGCCCCAGGTTTGAGAGTGGGAGAGACATCTGAGGGAGAGCGCCCGAACCCTCACGTTGCGCAGGGTGCGGCTGGAATGAATTGGACGTGCTGAAGATGTGTGATGGATGGCAAACCACCAAGTTTGTAGAGGACCTTTGACTTTCAACTGAATAAAGCCATTCTGGAGTGTGGCAAAGGCACTGGTGGGATGTGTTTTATTCACTCTCCACATCTTCATGAATTACTGAATACAGTGTGACTAACAAGCCTCACCGACCTTTTGTTGGGCTGAGCTCAGAGCCAGTCTGCAGTGGTGTAAGGTAGCTGTGGTCCTACTCACCAAATAAGTAGAAAGAAGTCTCTCTCCACACTAGACATAGTCGCCAAATTCCACTCCTGGAAGAAATTTCTAGGGTAGTTGTAAAAAATGGACTGCATATGCCAAGCTTTCTTCTCCAGGACAAAGGTCTGGCGCACGGTGGCTTCAATCATCTCCTCTCTTCCCCTGGTAAGAGCTGGGTGCATACTGGGCCTGCATACAAGCTGTGGATAGGGGTGAGCTAAACCCCTCCTGCCCGAGGCACTCTGCAAGAACTAAAGTACTATGACCCCATTTTTATTAACTTTTACTTGTAGTTCTCGTGCCAGCAGCAACACAAATATCAACTGCTCATGGAAGTGGAAGGGTTGGCCTGCCCAGAAGAAAATCTCACACAGCCTCCTTAAATCAGATCGAAAGCCTGTAGAGATACTGACTGTGTTTTGTTTTCTCATCAGGTTTGTTTTGGTCTCATCTGCCCAGAACAGGGATTGACATAAGTGACTCTCAAAGGGAGTGGATATAGATAGCCCATGCCCTAAGCCCCAGCAGTATGTGCCTGGGCTGGCAGCGCCACATCCTTTCTTTGATACAACAACAAAGTTTTCAGGGGACCTTTGGATTTTGCCTGAAGTGGAAAAGTTATTGCTGTATGTTAGCTCTTCTGTCATGCCAAAGAAATGAAATTGTAGGCAGGTAAGGAGAGAAGCTAGGGCAGATGGACCTGAAACCTGTGAAACCCTTTGGGGGGAAACATGAAGTTCGAAATGCCTAAGAGGAAACCACCTTCCGAGTGCTGCAAGGCTTTACCTGTCTGTTGGTTTCCCAAGCGGCTCACATCTCAAGGGCACTAGGTGTCTCTCAGGAGAACCAGGGGATTTGTCTGGCATTAGAAGTCAGCAACCCTTGGATGGGACCAAGCCATGCAGCTGAGGTAAGCACATGCCCTCCTGAGGGACGCAAGTCAGCCAGACATGCCCTCTCAGTTGGACTGGTAAAACTCCTCCTGTAGTAAAAAGACTGCTCTTTTGGGGTGAGGATGGGAAAGATGCTTCAGCAGCATGCTTACTCCTTCCAGAAAATCCAGAGTCATCACACACAAGAACTAGACCAGTTTTATCCTCTTCCCCCATTTGTGGTGTCAGCACTGATATCTAGAACCTGATCCTGACAGCACTGACCCTCAAATGAAAGTTAAATGAGAAATGTAGCTAAGTGGAGCTACCATACAGTGATGCAAATTTGATTTCCAACCATTGACAAGGAGAGGAGGTTAAACATAAACACACATGCTTCAAATTCTTTAAAATTACAAGTAACAACATTACTTGTACTTTCTGGAGGACATGCAATAACATAAATATAGTAGTTTAGACCAACATTGACCATCTTGGTAGGGGACAACCCTGCCTTCCCTACCCACACCTCTTCCAGTCTTCCTCTTCACCAAACTCTGGTGGAACAAGCAAGTAACCACAAAGAAAGTTTCCTTAATTTTCAATAAGGAAATGGAAAATCTGGTCATGAATTGAAAGGTAAGTGGTTTTATATATGTAGAAGAGTAGATAGCCTCTGTGCCTACACCTTCATTTAGCTCACAGTAACATATGAATGTGCCTGCATCCCTGGTTAAAGAAACCCTCAAAATTAACATATTAGCTTCACAAACTAGGTCTGAGGCAGACTCCCACTGCGTAGGGAACTTGTGTGCTGTGAGCATAGCACTTCCATTGCCTAAGCAAAAGCTTCTAAAGTGATAGATTGCATTAAGTGTATTCTCCCACATTTCCCAACATCAGCACCCTAACATCCCTTCCAGGGCTGGATGATTACACTCCCTTGAAAACACTGCAGGTCAGGAGATGCCTTGAAACAGCCCTATCTACTCACCTCTGGCACTCAGCAGCTGTATGTGTAAAATAACAAGCCACCCACGCAAACAAACTGCTCACCCTGATATTTCTACCACTCATGACTACAGGCAGGAGGCTGTAAGGAGAAATAATAAAAAGAAAATGAAAGCAATCACCATACAAAACACCTGTCCATTTCCCCCCAGTGGGTTTGTTTGCCTTTGACAAATCAAGACAAAACAGCTGTTCAAAGTCTGTCAGAACTTCTGCAGTGGTTATATTTTGCAGATTTCCTCACATGAGCTTTGTGATCTAGTATCTTCCAGTTCAAAGTTTACAGCTTATGGAAATAGAAGCTGGTTTTCATCCCTTTGAAGCCAATAGGATTTTTGCCATCAACTCTGGAACAAGCAGAAATACAATTCTCTTAGATAAGTTGGGGGACGGGGGGATGGGTGGAGAGGGGAAAAGTATCAGCCTTAGCTTAATCTTTCTGCCTTGTTACATCAGCTTTCTCACCTGACATGCTTGGTGTATTCAGCTCCCAGTGGTCATGTTGGAATAAAGGCCGTGTTAAAGATCGCGTGCTTCATAACCGAGCTGTGGAAGGGAACCTCATGAGCTTCCACATACAGTACCTTATTTTTAATGTGTTAACTCTTGACGTGCAGACCTCACATCAGTGGTCTGCATGGGGTGAGCAGGCCCTAGTGAGCAAGGCTGAGGAAGGGCAGCAGTAATCTCAGCTCAGACGCTCCCATGCCGCAGCCCTTACTGACACTTTAGGGAGCAGAGCCTTCAGCCACCAGCGTCGCAAGGCTGCCCTTGCTGATGCTACCTTTGATTTCACTTGGGATGCTTCAGAAGCAGACAGGCTTGCAGAGTTGCTTCCTACTGATGACTCTCTATAAATGTTTTCACTATGACAAAAAATTAATTCTTTTTGCCTTTTGTTCTGCTTGGGTTTTTTCCATCTAGGTAGATAGGACTTTCTTTCTCCTGACCTTCCTCATATTTTTCAGAAAAGGGATACTGGAGAAAATACCCCATTTCCACAGCCTCCAGAGTTACAACACATTACCACAACCTCCAGAAAAGAGGTACTGCAGAGAACTTCAGTTCCTAAAGGCCATTTGCAGTTTCCCAAACATTGAAATTCTTGACTACAAAGATGAAGAGAATAAATAGGTATTGCTAAGACATCAGGACCAAAAGTGTTCAGGGCATTTTCAAAGGCAGAAAGAGCAGTTAGAGGCCAGGGTACCTTCAGGCAGCGAAACAGTTCTAATGGCCATCGTCCCTCATGACAATGTCCTACCTACGTACTAAAACGTGGTGACTCTGTAATCTAGGTGACACCAAGCTGTCTATTTTGGTTCAGGACAGTGTTGTGTGTAAGGGGCACTTTAGAAATGCTCAGAAAATGCTGGCAACTGCCCTCCCATGAGACCAGTGTGTAAGTCACTGCTGCCAGTGTTTCTCTTAGAAAGAAATATTTACCAGCTTCTGGTTTGCACAGTCTTCTAAAGGTCACAGATGCTATGTCCAAGGGGACCCAAGCTGTTTAACCTTAAACTATTTAACATTGGCTTCCTGTGTAAGCCTGCACTGCCGTAAAAGCAGGCATCACTATGGTACTTATGTGTAAGGATGGAGAAGTAATTTTTTTCTCTTCTTGGCCCATTTCCACATGTTATTTTTAAAAGTTTATGCAAAAATGGATGCTTCATGCTGCTTGTACTTGTGGATGGTGTTGATGTGTTGGATGGCAATGGTCTGCTGGGAAGTCAGAATTCCTTCCTCATATAATAAACCTGGATGGAGGGAAGAAAAAAAGGATTTTTCTGGGATTTTTCTTAGTGGTTAAATTTCATATTAAGAAAAAAATAAAGGCCTAGGTTTTCCAAAATTATTGTAGTCCTTCTATATCCACTACACAACTCTATGTAGGAACCCGTAGCACCAGAATAACTCCAACTCCTCTTAGCTATCGGCATCATCTCAACTTCCTAAGGCTATTCAGACAAGTACTGTGCTCTGGCACTTATTTCTTGCACTCAGCTTTCATTTCATCATGACCAAAAATGCCAGGTAGGACAATTGCTGAGAAAGCTATTATCCAATTTCATGTCCTGACTCTTTTGATGAGGTGTGTCTTATCAGGCCTTGGTGATACACACAAGTGATTTTCTAAATAGAGATGCTTTGCTGAAAACCGAAAGCTTTAAAGGGATACATGCTGGTGTGTGATTCTTTGGAGACATAATTGCTCTGTTTGGAAAATTTCCTGAGCATTTCAGTAAGCTGAAAAGGTACAGGAAAACCAGAATGCAAAGCGTCTGCCTAAAAGCACTGCCTCTCTTCACAGGAAAAGCCACTGGAAGGTCATGGGCCAACATCACTGTTCTTTAAAAAGCTGCTCCCCAGGGATGTTACAACTTGAGCACTTCTGAGATCAATCTATGAAGAATGTATTTTTGACAAATGACGACTGGAGTAGTATGGAAATGAAGTCCACTACTTCTGACATCAAAGTGTTTTCTTATTTCTTCTTCTCCCCTGCCTCACATAAAGATAGACAACGTAGGTAGTTCACCATCTTACTTGAAATTTGAAGAGTAGAAATAATTCTTGTTCTGGATATTAGTTGTTTGTATTTCTGGATGTGCCTTGCCTTTGATTGTTTTCCTTGAAGAGAAGGAACAAGGTATGTAAAAAAAAACAGTAAGCCAAAAACATTCAGTAAACAAGAAAGCAACAACAGAGATGTTCTTCTGTCAAATTCATCCTGTCCGGCACCAAACCAATATGGGTGCAGGAGAAAGACCCCCCTTGCAGAGTTGGAAGCTGCTCTTCGACAAGATTTGCTGGGTGATGCAACACCAGTATGAATGTTGGTACACAGCAAGCCAAATTCTGTAGGAATAATGAGGAGGCTCTGCACCGATGTACATTCATTTCCTGAAATAACCGTGCCGTCCTGCAACACAAAATCATTTCCCCAACATGCTGTTTCACTTGCTGCTCATGCAGGTCAGAATGACTTTGCCATGGAAAACACAGCCAAACTAAAGAAGTTCTCAGTGGGCTGAGATAGTGTCTGCTTCGTAGGGAAGGATTAGAAATCCTGCCCCTCCTCCCAAGCTTCTTCCTCAAGGACCTCCCTGCAAGGCAGCAGAACAGGTAGCCCTGACTATGGGACAAAACAGACTGGAAAAGCCCAGCTTGTGGTGGAGGAAAGGGGAGGAAAGAGGAGGCCTCCTCTCCAATGTCTTGGCCTGCTGCCACCACTGTGGGATGGGGTTTGGGAGTTTGCAGTCCTATGTGATGCTTTTCTGCATCATGTTCTTCCCCACGCTCCTCCACAGACAATGATCTACCAAGGCCCTTCTCCACGTGAGCACTGGTGAGCCTTGGGCTTTATATGCAAAATACCTCTTCATGAAATTAGGTTTGACTGTGAAGGATGTTGTTTGTCTTTTTATTCTCACATGCAGACTACACTCTGAGTGTCTTTCTCTTTCCTCGATTCTTTGCTGCAGACAAAAGCTGGTGAAGCCCAGCATAGCTTCAACAACTGCAGATGGTGAGGTGCATCAGCAGATAGCCTGGACCTTGGGTTTAGGTCAGCCACATTACTGTAGGACATACGGCTTTCACTTGCCTTGCCAGACACACGGCATAGACCAAGCACCTTCCTGTTTTCCCAAGGGCAAGGGAAGAGCCTGGATGTCCCTCTTGTGTCACAACAGCTATATGCATTTGATGGTGACTGAATTTCCTCAGCTGTGTGGTGCCGTCCAGCGTCATCTCCCTATCTCACAAAGCTCTCCCCCCTCTCCCTGCCCTGGTTGATAGCTCTCAGCAGGAGGACAATCAGCAGCAGTTTATTAGAGAAACAGCCGAAGCAGGGATTTAAGACATAGCCTCACTCGGAGACATTAGTGCCTGAGTCACTGGGATGTCATTCAGGCGTGAGGACAGTCTGTGAAGGCTTTCAGATCACATGCGTGCATGACATTTAGAAGAGGTGGGTGACCTCACGGGAGATTATCTGACAGATCTAAACTGGCCATAGAAAGTGGCATTGGAGGCTTTCCTTTGTCCTTGCTAACCTTCAGCAATAAAAACGGAGGGTGAGCACACGGATGTGCATGCAGGAAGTATGCAAGAAGCGCTGAGAACATTGTGAAAGGCAGAGGATTAGTAAACCATACCCTAGCTCTGGTGACATGTGGACATTCATGGACAGAAGGAGGAGGAGGAGGACTCTATGTGTTTCACAGCATAGAGAGCTTTATTTTATTATGTTTTGTGCTTGTGTGTAGTAGCCTTTACTACTTGACTGCGCAGTAAAAGTTAAGAATTTCTTCTCTTATCCAGGTTTCAGGAAAACTACAGCTGGTCGCAGGCTACAACATCGTCACTTTGCTGTTGAACTTGGAGTTAGTCACCAGTCTTCTGTGAGGCACCTTTGAAACATCCACTTCATTGTCACTGCGAAGTAACGTAGTGGGAAATGAGCACAACATATGAACAGCTGCACTTATTTTATAGAAGCCTTTAGCCTGCTTCCAAAGACTGGGGAACACGGGATTTTACCACATTGAACTGATCTTGTATCTAACTCTTAGGTTTTTGTCTCTAGAGAACTGTTTATCCTCGGGGTATAAAGTAAGGAGCAAAGACACAGTACTATTTGATGACTAAAAAGCTGGTGTTTGGGGAAGTTTCCTTTGTAATCATTCATACAACAGAAGTGCTAGGCAGCTTGTACACCAACATCAGGATTTATTTTTTTTAAGTAAGTACATTACTTAATCTGCTTTACTTACAAAACAAAAATTCTGTCAAACTAAATGTGCAAACATTAGGGAAAACAGGACTTAGTCACAAAGGCAAAAGAAAATTGTTTTGATGTTTTGGCCCTAAAGCTATAACCAAGGAAAACACAATAGCTTTCCTTGGACAGCCTTCTCTGATTCTCGTCTCTCAACATCAATTTTTTATAATACAAAATGGCCAAAGTGCCGGATTGTTATGACAACTCCCCATAAATAATTTACAGACAACATGGAACAAGAGATAAATAAAAGGGCTGTCTTTATCACCCTTGCAACTGCACTAAGCACAATCCTGGTAAGATGGCACTGAACTCAATGAACTACATCTCAAGACTTAGATTTGGGAATTCATGTCTGTAAACACAGCTACATGTAACTACAGATGTTTTGCTGGTACAATAGGTAAGTTAGTACAGTGGGACAGTCCTGTCCACTGAAAATAGCAGCCTACTCCATCAAAGAAGATGCAAAAGTGATGGTTTAGTCCTAGAATTCACATTACACATGAGGCCAAGCCTTCTGAATTTTAGGGAAAGTAACACTATTTGTCTTAGGAACGCAAAAGCACCATAATCTTTTAACTGAAAGTGATTAAACCAAAGTCATCAAGTGAAATACGTTCAAACTCATCTGAATTTCTGTTAACAGTAATTGTATTATATTTTTATCTCTACTTTTACCTCCAAGTTAGATGTGTTTGAATTTTTCTGCTCAGATGACCAGAGAAATCCTTAGAACATCTTTTTGTTGAGTGGCTGGTCATTAGAAGACTCTCTCAAAATAAGCCTGGCTCTCAGTGTCTCGTTAGACTAAACCCTTTGCCCTGGGCACAGCACAACAGCTATTTCCAGTATTCTAACAGAACATGTCTCCACCACACCAGTGGGCAGTTTCTCAGAAACATGTGTTCAGTTAGAATAAAGGAGGTTTTCTTACACCACTGGGACCAAAAAAACCCACCAAAACAAAACAAAAATAAAACAAAAAAATAACCCAACAGTGCAGACAACAGAGTAGGGAGTTAACACAAGAAACTATTCCTCCGCTTTACATGCGTGGAGCTTAGTGACACCAGGGCAACACTGTCCCTTTGATTTACTGTCATGCCAGCACTGTGTGGAGACCAGAGTGTAGGGACGACATTGAAATCCAGCTATTTGGCTTTATTTCATGGCTTCCTCATTAAGCAGGTTAGGGGTTGTGGGGTGCAGGGGAGCATATCTCTCTGGGGTTCAGCTATAATAACTGCTGACTGTGCTGCAACCATTCCTCCGGATTCACTGCCAAGGGGTGGTCAAGTATCATCTCATTAGTGAGGTGTCAATGTTATAGCTGTTAGTGAGTCTGGCTCAAACTGACAAAGGCTGCTACGTAACCACGCAAAATAGTCATGGTTGTAGCATGAGCTGTTACTGTGTATTTCTATGTTCATCCTTCATATTAAGATCTCAATCTTTCCCTATATTTGTGCCAAAATATAACATCTGGGGGACAAATTTCTCCATGTCAGAAGTAATAGGCTACAGAAGACGCATGGTGCGTCTTTCACCAGTCGTTTGTGTCCAGCGTTAAACCTTTTCATAGGGCTCAGATGAACAGTAACACCACTAGCACGTGATGGTGCAGACCAGTCATTAACAGTTTGCTAGCTGAGGCACACAGAGCCTCCATTGCCCCATTTTTTCTAGTACTGAATTGCTAAGTTCTAACTCAGGGTCCTCAATGACCACCCCCCTCCAAGTGCCATAGCTGTCAGCCTCAGGTTGTTTAAAAACTATATGTATTTTGGAATTTTGTTTCAAACAATAATGAAGCTAAGAAAAAAATATGCTGTGATTCTGCCGAGCTCTTCCCCACCACTAAGATGTTTCAATGGCCACTGGTGGCACCCCTCCACTTTGTAGCAAGGAACTGAAAAGTGGTAAAAGCAGCATATATCTATGTCAGGGATGAGGTTTTTTTCTTCTCACATGCAGATGTGATGGCTGGGATGTGGCCCCAATTCTCCCCATGCCGAGGAATTTCCACCATGAAGTTTCTTAACTGTTAAAGTAGGGGGGGAAATGTGGGTTTACCTTTCTGCAGTTCTCTGAAATGAGAGAGTAAAGAATAACAAAAGCTGAGACCCTGATTCATCTCACCTTCAACATGCTTCTGGCCCATGGGATTGTGTTTTCTCCTCTTTTTATCACCTCCACACCAGCAGGAATAATGCAGTCCAGTATCAGTGACTGATAACGCAGTGCAAGGGAAAACTGTTCCTTTTCAATTGAGTAGACCCGTTAATGTTATCGGTAGGTAGACGAAAGGTGCTCCTGATGCATTTGGTCTATTGGCACTTTCATTTCAACCTGTCTTTTGGGGATATTCGCCTCCAAGGAATGCATTAAGGGAAATCAGGCATGAGCATGTAAGGATGAAGCAGGATAGTAAGCAATGTTGGTACTTCATATTGAAAGTAAAAAAAATACGAGGATGTTCTTTAAATTGGGCTGCAGCAAGCAGAGCTAATTTTCCTGTACAGAGCTATGCAAAAATGTGTAGTAATAACTTAAAATACAAAAGTATTGCCAGTTAGCTTTTGTATTGTTTGATAGAGCCAACAAGACTTAAAACAACTGTCATTGCTAAGAACATTCGGCCTGAAATCTGTTTTCTAAGAAGAATAATTATCTTTATTGTAATTGAATTAACAAGAGCCAGGCGAAGAGTTTCAGAGCACATTGAGCAGTTTTCAGTCGATGGTAGAAGAATATTAGTACAAAACAGACTCTCTTATCCCTTCTCAGTAAATAACACAAGAGAGACCCAAGGAGACACAGTGTATTGAACTTCTCTAACAATAAGATTTCATTTCCAAAAATAAAATACGCATCGAGCAGTATTTATTTATGTACAGTCTGTATAAAACAAGTCTCGGGGATTAATCGTCGTACGTAGGAGTTGGTGTGACCATACTTGATTTTTACTCAGCATCAGTATATCAATACCCTCTTTCTATTTAGGCTTTTGAAGACAGTGATTCTTCAACTGATATTCAGAAGCATGTTCCATCAAGGCTGGTTGACCTGTTCGTTTGAGCAAAGGTTGCGGGTTTTCTGCCAGCTAGCTCACATCTTGTATTTTCATTGCATAAAAGTAAAGGTGATTCTTATGCATCAAAACACCAGTGCATTTTAGATTCTCAAAGAAATACTTTGGCTCTACAACAAAAGAAGAATTTAACTAAACTCATCAGAAAGGGCATTCCTTTTAATATTAATTTTATTTTATCACACACGATATATGATTTCTGTTCTATAACCAAGAACACACAATAGGAAATTAGATGTTACAGTCTTCATTTATTCTGCATTCTGTCAAATCATTTTAAACTCTTTTGTCCATATTGATTATTTTTTTCAAAAGGAAAGAAACCAAATTAACTGCAAATATATATACATTTAAAAAAATATTTAGTCTAATTTTGCTCAAACTCCAAATAACACAATTTCCTGCTCTCAAGTCACAATAACTCTTAATTACGTACAGATTCATCGCTAGTCGAAGTGTTATGTTTTGCTCCATCAGTACTTTCCTATGTTAAACAAAACTGACAAGAAAGTGTTGATACAAATGTACAAAGAAGTGGCTTCCTACGGGGTGTTGCAGAGTTAGGAAGCTTTTAGTCTTCATACAAATATATAAAATATTTCAACTTATCTCCATTCATCAGAATCCATTCGGTGTCTCTTGTCAAACCTGCGTGACAAATACAAGACCAGAAATTAGTCATTTATCAGTGAGCTCACAGGTATTTTCAGAGCATGCAGAAAAGTACCTGTAAGCTGTGAGGAGGAGTATGTTCCCCACACCCGCAATTTTGCTCTCACTAAGTGTACTTTGTTTACGCCCAGGCTCCAGGGATACAGTGTGGGTGTGAAACAAATCTTTTTGATCCACTAGCTTTTTCCACCCACACTCCAAATCTCTGTCTGATGAAACTTCATGACTCTGTTAAGAATACAAGCCTTTCAAGACTTCAGTTTTGCCCTCTGTACAGGGTAGCTGCTACCCAAGCCCCATCCCATTGCCCAGCTTCCCCAGCTAGGCATGGGTGAGGGGCTCCTGGGCGGCCGCAGCGATGCATCAGTTAGATAAAAATCAAAACAGTATTGGATTTTACCAGTAAATACTATTTACTCGCATCTGCCTGATGTATATGTATTATTTCTTTTATATTTTTTCCAGCTGCTTTGATAATTCTCATCTGTTGTTTCCTCTGCTCTGGCCATTAAAGTCCTTAGTGGTGGTGAGCGTCCTTCTTTGTCTCCTGTCCAAACTGAACAGACCCAGAGATTTTCAGCCTCTCTTCTTTTGGCAGTGCACCTGTTCCTCCTGCCTCTGCCACAACTCCACTCCTACCTTGGTTCTGCTTTAGTTTTCATGTCGGGCCAACACAGTCTGCATTTTCTGTGCTGTTTGTATAAACCCCACTGTAGTTAATTTATTTACTTATGTAAAGTGGGTGGGGGAGACTGTTTAGCTACTGTCTGGGGAATGGTGAGCAATTTCCATTGACCTGTCTCCAGCGTCTCTTTCCTGCATAGTCACAGCTAATTTGAAGCCCAGCATAGGGTCTATTCCTCCTCTCTTAGAAGTTAAGAGATCTCAGTGGTTGCTGTTGATATCGGTGGTTCCAGACAGCTCAATACTGAAGGAAACAGGTTTTGCAATTAACTTCCAAAAGTTCAAGACACAAACTTTCTCAGCATATATGTTTAATCAGCTAAGATAGAAGTATTTCAAAGGGAGGAATATCTCTATTTTCTGGTAAATTCTATTGAACTTGTGAACCTTTAATGAATGCTTAGAAAGTAGAGGGAAAAAAAAGCCATGGGAGAGAAAAAACCATGACAACAACATATATTTCACAGTTTGCTACTTAAAGTGAGTTTTTGCTGTGCTCCTGGATGTGTGTGTAGGCTATACTTATTTGAGCAAGTATTGGAGGGACATTCAAAAGGCTGGAAAGCTTTCAGAAGAAACACTTCCCTGGAGAAAAGAGGCGCTATTAAGAGAAACCCTGCATGGCTTACACTAACTGCTTGAAAGTGTTGGTGACTTTTGAATAAAGAAGTCAGAAGTTAATTAACTCGACTTGAAAACAAAGTGAGGGTGTGTCACTGTCCATGGGACGGAGGTCATAAAACCACACATAGTGCTACTAACATGCACTGCAGCACTTGGCAATCAAACGTCATGGCCTCGCACTCAGTGAGGCAACGTACTATTTTGTTTCAGCTGAAATTTCCGCCCAATCAGGTAATTTTAAGTACCTTCTGATCTCGAAAACCAAAATCCAACTTTAAGGCTGCAGCTGATGGCTCCCCGGGATATGCACACACATGTAATCCTGTCCTATATAATTACCGCCTGCCTACGCACGCTCCCCTTGTGTTTCAGTCGCGTATTCTCCTTTCTCTTTCAAACTGTTCTATGCCTGTTCCTCAATATCACAAGGTGACTGTTTTCTGGTGGTGGGTGGATAAAACATTGGTAGCTGTGATTAAACCTGAGTGCTCCATCCTGGGATCAGGAGAGAGGGAGGCTGTGTGGGGCGCAGCAGTCACATCCGAGCATAATGTGGTCCTCAGTGTCACAACCGCTTTCCGATCCTTCTGCTGAAAGAGGCCAACGTCAGGTTCTGCCTCCACACACAGCGTGGGCAGGTTTGTGGTGTGAAGGACAGCTCTAATTTAGCATTTTGGGGTTTAGGATTACATGATTTATTTTTTTTTATACCTTTCTAGCAGATTCAGCATCTTAGATGATAAGGCTGTGTTTCCTGCTGGTGTCATCCTGGAGGAGAAATCTGCCCTGTGTGGGAACTCCATGCTTACCTTCTCCAAGTAGTTTAGCATTTCCTCATTACCTGAACTCCTAATACCAGCTCTACTATGCTGCACACACCAAGGCCTCAGGGATCTTGGTGATAATGGTGCAAAGAAGATGGAGCCAGACTTTCCTCAGTAGTGCCCAGTGATAGGACAAGATAAACTGAAACATAGGGAATTTAAACAGGAAACAAAACTTTTACAGTCAGGGTAGTGAAACCCTGGCACAGGCTGCCCAGAGAGGTTGTATAGTCTCCACTCTTGGAGATATACAAAACCTGACTGGACATGTCCCTGCGCAGTGACCCTCTCCTGAGCTGGGGGTTGGACTGGATGGTCTACAAGGTGCTCTTGAGCCTCAGCTAGTCTGTGAGCCTGGGAAGAGTCTTTGTTTGTCCCAAGGGACACTGTCCTCCACTCACATGGAGGATTGTGGATTTGTGGGCTAGATGCAAGGTCCCTCCTTGCCCTTGCTTTGCTGTGGAACTGCCATTGAATTTACAAACAAAACCAACAACCTGTTGCACACTGTATTACCATGTTGCTAATATTCCGAGTACACTGGCTGCTGGGATTACTTTTAGTCACATGCTGCATTTCTTCAAATGCTCACAAACCTCTCACAGACCAAGAACTCTCACTGGTCAGTGAACTCACCAAAAGGTCTGCTGTCACCAGTTCACCCAGCCCAACATAGGCATAGCAGCTCTAGTCAAAGTTCCTTTTAGGCCACAGACCTACAGGACTAACTAATTAACAGGAGAAGCAAAAGAAACCCAACCCAAACTCATGTCTGTGCCCAAGAATCCTGCCACTTGCCATCCAAATGCAGGAGCAGCTAAATTGTGGATGATAAATTTTGTCTCAGTGCTCAGGCGCTGAGGAAAATCAAGCCCACTGTTACCCAATTTTGTCTAAAGCACACTGTGTTCAAGCGGTGCTATTTTAACACCTGCTAATAATATTACATTTCTCTCAGGTGTACTCTCCATTCTCTGGTTGCTTATAATTGCTACCTGAACTCCTTTTGCAGTCAGCAGACCTTCTGTTATCTCCCCATGATGCTCCAATCCACTCAGACCTCCCTCTGGCCAGCTCCAATTCTCTCTCTCCCAGCTCCCAAAGGCACATTATTTTTAGAGCTCACACTCCTCCAGAGATCAATGGGAGTCTGTAAACTCAAAAATAGGTTGCTTATGGTACATTAATAATCCTCACAGTTATGTTCCCTGGTTATTCTTTCAGCTGCTGCAGCTTATCTACCAGCGCCTCCCTCGACACTCCAATCATCAACCTCATTCTACTGAAAAACATTCTGCCATTTTAAAGAAGACAGAGAAGGGTGTACTTGAAAGCAAATGCTTAAATGTTATTCTGATTAAGGATGGACATAAGCATATGTTTAGGAGTGTTGGGGATTTTTTTTTTTTTTGAATTGTGGAATTAGAGGGTTTTTCAGCCCTCAAGACTTTATCTGTTCTCTGTCTGAGAATCTACAGGGCTGTGATTGCAGTGAGTTTTCTTATCACTGGAAAAAGCAATGCCCATTTTTATGTAAGAAATTATTTAATGATGTTCTATTGCATCTATCTATAGATGTAACCTCAAAAATAAAGCTAAATAAATTAATGAATTGCAAAAGCTCACTTTTTTTTTTCCAAATTACATTTTTTAATGTTGTATCTCACTTCTGTTGCCTGAAAACATGCCCAAACTGGTTAACTGCAAGCAGATAAAAGATTTACTCTCAAAAAAAAAAAAAAAATTTTGGCTGTATATGGACAGTAAAATGATCACATTCGAGGCTAATATTATATAATTAAACACTGTATATGAATCACCTGAACCCTAAGTAAAGTGTGTCTTCTTTTGAACAGCCTTATATATTTAACCCTAAGGCAGCCTGTTTTATAAGAAGTAACTTTACAAAGGGAAAAGAGGCATATCTCATTAGCACCTCATAGAAAATCAGTGATTACACCAAGGTTCAGTAAATGCCTCCCACTCAACAAGCTTCCAAAGTGAAGGACCACATGATGTTTACTCCTCACCACAACCCATTTATAGATCTCTTACTCACCACTATCACAGTCATCACAGAGTGCCACATTTAAGAAAAGACAGCAAGAGTCCTCTATTTGGGAGTGGGATGGGGAGTTACAGTCAGGGAACTGGGTCTTTTCTTTACAATACTCTTTAAACAAGCTGTGAAGCATGATTTAAATCACACTAAAGTTTATAATTGACTTAAAGCATTCATTCCATATTTTGGGTATTGCTCATGGACAACAGACGTGGCTGCTCACAAAAGTTTGCAGAGATTATAAAGTATTTTATTAAAATAATTTTTAAAAGCCTGTTTAAAAGCAGAAGTGAGAAATTAAGGCAGTGACTTCCTATGGAGTTAGGAGACCTAGGAAAGATTTTTGTCCCCACTTTTTTTAAATGACATCTGGGCATTCCTAGCAAATAGCAACCTGGGAATGAAAAGGGTGTCGGTTTCAGTAAGGTAAGAAGGGGACAGAGTTCATGAACTTTGGTTAGTCTAGAGCAGAAATAGCCTAGAATTACAAACACACAGATTTTCAGGAGGAAAAACTTGGGGAAAAGGTAAATCCAAGGACATGTCTTCTTTTATTTCTCTAGTGAATTTGGAATGTGAAATAAAGCTCGACTATCTCCTTCGACTCCCTAATTCTCCTGTACATCTGGCAAAAGCCTCGTCCCTCCTGAGACAGTAACCTGAAGTGCCAAGGGATCTATTTTAATTTGTCTGCCCTCGCTTCCCTTCAGTGGGCACCACTTACTAAGATCATCTGCAAATATTTATATTGCATCTGGAATCACTGTCCCACAGAGACAGCAGGGGAAGGAGTAGGAAGTCAAGTGTGTTCCAGGTGAATGTGTTGGTACTGTGATGGGACATCAGAGAGAGGGTTTAGATTGCACCAGGGAGTTCATCCTTGGACTCCTTCCCAGTGGTAGCTGGTTGACTAAATGAAAAAGCCTACTTTAAAATAAACTGTGATTCCTTGCATGCTTTTCTCACATTATTTCAAGATATTTGTCCTGTTTATATCAAGATAATAATAACAACTTTTGCATATCTGAGCATCTGTCATATATCTTTTTAAAGGTATTTGTTCTTATTTATATTTTCTGGGTGTGGTTCTAGGCACCCTCCTCTAGGTGGCCCATTTGAGCAGAGGGGTTGGATCAGATGGTGTCCAGAGGCCACTTTCAACCTCAACCAGTCCATGATTCTGTGAAACACGGAAAAGCTTAAATAGTTTCTCCTATATTTTTGCTCGTTGTCTACAGTCAATTGAGATATGTGGGGAAGCAGAATAAAAAATAAAAAAAAAGAAGATTCAGG
Source organism: Heliornis fulica (assembly GCA_013399135.1). Taxonomy (NCBI): domain Eukaryota; kingdom Metazoa; phylum Chordata; class Aves; order Gruiformes; family Heliornithidae; genus Heliornis; species Heliornis fulica. The sequence goes on along the minus strand of VXBZ01011550.1, from coordinate 348,246 downwards.
TTGCACACACAGACATACACAGTTTCAAAACAAAAAAGGGTCAAAACTTTTATTTTGTAGTTTTGTCTGACAAAGAATTTTAAGCAAAATGGATTTTTTGTAATAACCTCTGCTTATATTAACAACAAAACCGCATTCATTTCTATAATCTCAATTTCTCATACCTGTGCTGCTCCTCTAATCCACATCTGCCTCCAAACAGTATGACAGGGGGAACTGCGGACAGTCAACCCTTTGGTTTGGTAGTGCGTGCCCAAGCAAGCTGAAGTCCAGCTCTTTGCAACAGTCTGTCTAGTCAACCAAAACAGACCCTTTTACTTCAGGCAAATCAAAAAAACCCAGACAAGTAAAAACATTTCTCATGTTACAGAGTTGTCAAAATTTCTTGTTACCTACACTGACACAAAGCTTTGTCAGCAAAGGAACTTGCAAAAGAGAGACAATTTAACCCGGTGGCTCTGAAGTGACAGCTATTGAGTGGAGGCCATTCAGATCGATATGTTATGGCAGCAAATGTATATCCTGCCAAACAAGGAGCAAATCTGTGGCATTTTTGAAAGGTATAAATTAGATACTTGGCTGACATAACACAATTAAGAACGGCATTGCGCCGAGCTAATGGCTGCCATAACAGTTTAAGTAGTAAAAAATACAGATTAGATATCAGTACGTGCCCGGAGCTCTTTGGAGGAAGTTTGGCTCAGCACAGAGCCATTAAACAGCGCAGTGTTTCTAGGTTGATCCCAAGTTATTTGGAGAGTGCAACTACTTGGGCACAGGGGCTGATTTATGCAAATGATTCCCAGAGAGTTAATAAGCATGAACAGGAGAACACGTGAACAAATCATATGTGTGAATATTATTCACGGTGAGGTTTGAGCATGGGCTCCCAGCTGAAACCAGCTGAAGCAGCAGCTTGGCTTCTTTGCATTCTATACATCAGATGCTTTTTAACTTTCTAAGGCAAATGACTGAGTATTATGTAAGCACAGAAGTTTATCAGTTCCCTGAAGGACCAATATTTCCAGTGACAAAGAGAAAACTTCTTCCCATAAAAAATGTCTCCATTTCTTGACTAATACTAATGCAAAAGATTTAGGATTTTAACGTGTTACAAATGTTACACTCTCTAGTGTGTGGATATGTGTTCTGAACTTCTCTATCTATCTCCTCAGTCTTATCAGTCTTCTTTTTTTCTTCTGTTTGGGCATCTCTAGGCTGAGATCAGAAAGCTGCTTAAAACAATGTGCGATGGGCTGCTATTTATCATTTAGATGAAGTAGCACCTTAATGAGCACTTTTTTTTTTCCTATGGATTCACTCCAGGCTGTGCTATAAAGTTGTTTCTTCTAGGGATAAAACCCAACAGTTTTTTAAAGTTGGTGAACTGTATGATACCTTGAAGTTCATTATATCTGAGACGTTCATAAAGAGACTGATTTTTTAAGGACTGATTCTGCATAACGCCTCAAAATGGTATTACAAAACCCCCTATGCTAACTCTGATATACTTCCTGCAATTGCTATTGTTACTGCTGCTGTGACATTTTCTGGAGTTACTCTTAACATTTTCTCTCCACGGTTTACGTATCTCAAAGCTCATTGGCTGTAACATGTTTACCTCACATTAAATCCAAGTTTTCATTTCAATTCTCTGCTTTCCATTAACACTTTCTCACTCACCTCTCATAAACAAAAGTGTCATCCCTATAAAAAGGTTCCACAGACCCACCTTCAATTGCTTCAGGAGTGCATGAGGTCATCTGTGATTTGCAATGGGAAGCAAAGATCAAATAGTACATACCAAATGCAGCGATTAAAGCTGATTATGAGGAGTGTCAGCAGCTCCTTCTACCTCTGTTAATGAGAACTATGCTGCAATACCTGCTCTCTTTCTCATTACTGCCTCCTGAAGAGGAAAAAAACAGGTTTTCCCATGGCACTTTATTGAGCCTTGCTAGGTTCATGCAGGTCTCTGTTTCTAGTCATTATTCTCTGTAATTATTAATCAATTTAGGAGGGAAAAATGCTCTCAGAGTTTATGTTAAACTATTCTCGTTCACCCATACCGGTTCTTCTTCAAAAAGCATTCAATTCCCTGTGTAGGCCTCAATCAAGGACTTGGTCCCTTTCTTAAGATATCATCCTGACTGCATTAGCAAGTGTGCCCAAGTGGTCTCTTGAAGAAGCCACATGACTTAAAGAGCTTACGTAGTAAAAAAGTGTTATGGCGTTGAGATTAGAAAGGGATTTACAGGATAGTTTAGTTTTATTTCATGTCCATTCACCATGATGGCCACTCAGATTCTCAAGACAAAGTCTAACAGGGGTGGTGAAACTTCAGGAACTGTTTCTGTAGAAAATTCACCAGTGAGGAAGCCAAGGTCTAAAAACTGATCTTGCAAAGTGCTTATTACCTCCTTCAAGGTGCTACAGATCTTATTGATTTCTCCAATGATCCCCAAAACCATTTAGCAGCTTACAGGCACAGGAAGAAAAATAGCTGGGAGAAATGCACCTGGGTGGTGGTGAAAATGAAAAGATCCTGCCAGGTTCCCTTATGGAGTCAGAACTGTGATGTCTACAGGAGAAAGATATGTACAAAAGGGACTGGGCTAAGCAATACTGGAAATAAAATAATGATTGATTTAAAAAAGCAGCAATAAAACCCCACTACTAAATAAAAAAGTCAAAAAAAAGCTGTGACATTTGAAACAATGGGACATCTTTGTTGTACCGAGAGGGATGAAGGCTCTGTAAGGGGGCACTCACTAAGGCAACATGAAATGCCCCTGCTGCGAGTTAATTGCACAACTGGGGTTTCTCAACCAGGATGTGTCTCTGAAAGCTAACTTTCCAGCTAGGAGAAAATGTATGTGGGGGTGAGTGTTCTCACTCCAGAGACTCCCTACAGTCAGCATTTGGTAGCCCACCAAAGAGATAACTGAGGGGAAAGGCCTCACAGGTGCATGTGGCTAAAGCACAAGAGGTAAGAACACTATGACCAGTATTGCACCACATAACCTGGATTAAAATCATCAAATTATTATAAAGCTAAAAAACATATTTCCTGGATTGTTTCAAAATTGATGTATAAGTGTGGGGGCCACAGTTTTTTTGGTTGTATCATGGACTAATCCACCACAAGCACTATGACTCTGAAAAATTAAAATCCTTTCATGCCCCACGTAGGGCAGCGCAAGCAGAGGGACCAAAGATATTTAGCCCTTCTCAGAGCACTGCTGCCTGTTCTTATGGCAGTCCCATTCACTCTGGTCGAAGCTTCACTCCAGCAGCAAAGAAGGACCTTTGGTGTGGCATCTTTCAGCCTTGTAGAGCTTCAGTCACTACCTTAGACTATAATATTTTATAACAATTTAATGTCCTATGTCTGCACCAGACCCACAGCATCAAGGGTTTGAAGCCACTGAACAACCAGTGTCGGAAGTACTTAGAAATGCTATTTTTTCCTTGGCAGGCTGGAGAGATGGGCCAATACAAACCACATGAAGGTCAATAAGGCCAAGTGTAAGGTCCTGCGTGTGGGTCAGGGCAATCCCCAGCACAGCTACGGGCTAGATGGAGAATGGACTGAGCGCAACCCTGAGGAGAAGTCCTTTGGGGGTGCTGGTTGATGAGAAGCTCAACATGAGTCAGCAATATGTTCTTACAGCCCAGAAAAGCAACCATTTCCTGGGCTGCATTGAAAGTGTGATCAGAGGTGACTCTAGTGTGAAAGAGGTGACTGTCACTTTGCTCAGGTGAGACCCCACCTAGAGTACTGCAACCAGCTCTGGGGTGTGTATTACAAGAAAGACAAGGAGCTGTTGGAGCTGGTCCAGACGAGGACTACTAAAATGTTTAGAGGTCTTCCTTCTAGGAGCACCTCTCCTAGGAAGACAGGCTCAGAGAGTTGGGCTTATTCAGCCTGGAGAAGAGAAAGCTCCAGGGAGACCTTAGAGCGGCCTGACAGTAGCTGAAGGGGCCTACAGAAAAGATGGGAGGGATTTTTTACAAGGGCAGGTAGTGAAAGCACAAAGGGTAATGGATTTAAGCTAAAAGAGGGCAGATTTACATTAGATATAAGGAAGAAATTCTTCCCTGTGATGGCAGTGAGGCCGTGGCACAGGCTGCCCAGAGAAGCTGTGGCTGCCCCCTCCCTGGCAGTGTCCAAGGCCAGGGTGGATGGGGCTTTGGGCAGCCTGGGCTAGTGGAGAGTGTTTCTGCCTATGGCAGGGGGTTGGAACTAGATGGACTTTGAGTTCCCTTCCAACCCAAACCGGTCTGGGATTCTGGGATTGTTATTTGGGGTCGATGGGAAGCTGGAAATCTAACAAAGCAAAGCTGTTCACAAGAAGTGCCCGATTTACTTTACAGATTTTGGATCTTTCTCAGAAAATTGAAAAGCCCCAGATGTTCTGTGCTTCTCTGTGAAAATTTAGGCCTCATAATTTTGTTTTTCTAGACAAAGAGTTGATTTCAGGAGGCTGAAATTTTAGTGAAGGTGTCTTTACTTTTACTGAAACTTTTGTGGTAGCATAAAGACTCTTCCAGCTGAATACTTTCAGCTCTCTTATTGTGGTCCCTCAAACAGTGCAACAAATGCCTTCGAAGGAGAGGGTAATCACACTAAAGATCATACTGTTTGATGCTACATGAAATCTAAAATGCCTACCTCTGCTACATAATAAATGATGAACAATTATTTTCAACTAAGTTGTTTTACTACACTAATAAGATGCTGCAGGAAGGTGCTTACTTCAGATGTCTTTTGTGCTGGCACTTCATTTGGCACTAAAGCTGCAATCAAATATTGAAGCTTTACCCTAAATTATTCACAAAACTTTCTCACAAATCTGAATGCAACATATCACACTGCAAAATGCTGCTGCTGGAAAGGATCTCTGATTTCACACCTGAACGCTCATGTCTTTTGTTATTGTCATCCTGGCTGCCACATAATACCCCCTGATAAGCTGGCATTCTCTAGAGACGCACACCCAGTGGTAAGCTTGGTATCTGCATTGTTTTCACAAATTCAGAAAGGCTAAGAAAAAAATGTTTGCATTTTTAAAATAAAATGTTTTAATTAAGAGATTCTGAATTTTTATTCTGCAGGAGATAGTTGAGTTTCAGAGGAAAATGGTGTGGAAAGTGAGATATCTGGCACACCGCTGATTCCTACAGAGTCCTCAAGTCCATGCCCTCACCAATGGCATTTCTAAATGCAATTGGTCTTTGCTGCCTACAGACATTTGTGGAATCCACGGCTTTTTCCTTTACCAAAAAAAAAAAAAAAGCTGAGGAACCTGATGATAAAAAGCACACATTACAACAATATTAAGCTGATAAATCACTCACATAAGCATCAGTTAATCAGTTAAGAATGAACATGTAGCCTAACAATGGTTATTCATATTCAAAAGTTAAGATATAGGTACCAAGTTTCCTTTCTGCCATACTTAAAGAGAGGTGGGTTATTCCAGAGATGTACTGGGATCCACAAAGGATGACTCAGCATTACTGTGTTAGTTCTGTAGCCATGCATAATTTTGCAGATATCAGACGGTCACGGCAAATTGTTTCAAATGGTGGTTTTCAGGTACCGCAGCAGAAGGCAGGCTGCACCGACAAACACATCACCGATCTCCTTTAGCGTGCATGCTGCCCCATTTTTCAGTTCCTATACTAGACTTTACCATTGTCTGAATGTTTTTATGTCATTATTCTTCAGAATTCACATCTCCTCCAGGGTGCTAGCTCTGCCATTCATTTTTCATTGCAAATGCTCTCCATAGCTCATGCAACTTTAATGTTTGAGGGGAAAAGGTCTCAGCATTAGGTGTTAACTTGTTACACTTTAAAAGCCATGTGTTTAAACCTTGCCAGGGCAGACTTTGTCTTTCATTTGCCCCTGAAGAAAATGTGCATTTCATGCTGGTTTTAGAAAGGACTATATTAAAAAAAAATGTTTTATAAAACAAAGTCAGATCATGTGTGTCCTGAAGGTAATTGAATTTTGGTGTCGTTTGTGCATACATAATTTGGGATTAAAGCTATATATATTTATATTATGACTGTTTATGAATTTCAAATTCCAGGGCAATAAATCTAGAAGAAAACAGCATTTTGGTGTAACACAAACACAACCTTTCTTTTTTCAGTGAAGCCAAAAGCGAAAATGACAAGAGAATTATTAGGTTGGATAATTATGGGAGAAAAAGGCGAGTTTGCTTGATTTGTTGTTTCAGAGTTGGCATAGGCTGAGGCTGCTGAAGTTTATTTAAAATGCAATGAGCTTTTGTACTTCAGAGTATGCCAAGAGTCAAACTGGTCCAACGTTTTCTGATGGAACATTTCTCCACTGGGAAAGGTTTACGCTTTTGAAAGTGTAACTTTTTATGGAAACATCTTGCTTTCAGCAATTCTCCTGATGCAACACGGAACATTGAGCATGGCTGATCAGGGCAGTTTCTTATCAGCTCCCATACTGACTCGCCAGCAGCCTATCAAGAGGCCGGTGCAGGTCTTTGATGGGGTCTTCCGAAGGCCAAAACCTTAAGGTCACCCAGACTTAGAAACCAAAATTCCTGCTCAATGCCCCTAACATCCAGAAGCTGCTGGAGACAGTTAGGTTTGTTTCAACCCCAGCTGGTCCTGCAGCATCACGGCCCAGTTGGAAGCAGGGCACAGTTCTGCAGTTTAACAGAAATTGGTGTATCCTAACTGGTTCCACAGCCTCTGCCTCATTCCAGCTTCCTTCTGCATTGTTCTCCACCTTCGTTCAGGTGTGTGATGCCAAACCCTTTAATTCTTCCCTCCAAGATTCATTTTTGACAACTCCAAGCTCCCACAATTATGCCCAATATCTCCCAAATGCAAAGACCAGGCTGTGAGAAGTTAGGAAAAAAAAATCCAAATAAATTTTTATTAATTTTATTTCCCTTGTGGAGATCTGGCTATAAGGGTGTGCTTCTCTCCACTATTTTCTCCCACAGCAAGGGTCTTTGTAAACATCCCACAATGAAAGCCAAGCCCCACGCAGATGCTAAGCAATACTCACACACATAATGATAATGATTTTTTAAAAAACCCATCCAAAGGGATTTCTACTATACAATGAGATACAATTCACAACACGACAGCTTTGGGACAAAGAGAGGGATAAAGAAATGACAGCTCAGTTATATTGGGCAGAATAATTAGCTGATTTACAATAGGAGCTGCTTGGCTGCCGACACAGAGCAATGACTATTATCTTTATGCGAAAGGCTCCCTGAGCCATCTCAGGACAGTGTTTTGAAAGCATTTAGCTGTTTAAACATCCAAACCCCCACAGGACTTAGACACTTAACCTTTTTTAGGGGGTGAAGCCGATGAGGTTCTTTAAGCCGATCTGCATCTTTACAGAGCTTGAAGTATTTTAGAAGTCTGCCCTCTAGTTTCCCTGAAGAGTTACTGTCACAGTGCAGTATGTACATGTATGTTTTTTCTGTGATTTATCTCACTACAACAAATATTTTCCCTTCTTTTCCAAAAAAAAAAAAAAAACCCACACAAAAAAAGAGACCTGGCTCTGCTCACCCACACCCCACACCCCCTCAAACCCTACCAAGAACCCACAGCTTATAGAAACAATTCATCCTTAATCCTTTAGGGGATGTTCTACACCAGAGTCGTGATAGAAATAGTTTGTAAAACCACAGTTTCAAACTAATGCTTTGGAAAAATATAAAAATAGACTTCATTAATGATCATCCCCGTGGACACGAGAAATGACTGCCAGAAAGGGGGTCTCAGGCATTTTAGCACCTCACACTGCTGAAGCAGCCACAGGACACATTGTTCCTTTACGTTACTACCGAGAGGAGGGTGGGGGAAGTAAAAAAAAAATAAAAAATCCCATTTCTGTGGTAGCCAGGGAAACCCAGAAGGGCAGGAGCACGGGCTGCCCGCTTCTGCCCTCACAGTGAAAGAAGAAAACCACAGCAGAATTACCCATACAAATCCCTGTTGTAGGGCGGGAGATGGTGCCCTGATGCCTTTGCCGTCAAAGCCAAGAAGCTCCATGTAAAGCCTTGCCCGGCCGGTGCCCTCGCCCTCCTGCCACCCTGCCGTGCCCGGGGCCGGGCCAGGCTGGGGCCGTTTCCTCGCCGCCCCTGTGCCCCCCTCCCCAACCTGCCATGCCCTGCAACAGGTTGCCTGCTCTGCCGTAACCTCAGCTCTTTCAGGATTTATTTATCTTTATTTTGAGACTTTCACTGGCACTCAGGCGCTTTGAAACTCTTCAAGAGAGAGTGGCGTGCCCAGAGTACCCCGTCAGCTGAAGCGATGCTGAAGGGTCCTCCCTGCCTGAGGCACAAAGGCAGGGTGGGTTATTTCTCCTCATCAGTGGGGCTGGTGCAGAGGAGACCTGTAGCACCGCTTTAGTATGGCTGTCTTGCAGGAACGGCGACAGGGAGGGCGAGGGCCATGGGGTTGGGCCAAGTCAGGTGCTGCTGCTCCCGAAGGCTCCATCCCCAGGCTCGCCCACATTGATTTATTTGCTCTTAATGCTTCAGCAGCAAGCTCTGCCATCTTGGAGACGTTGAGAAGGGGATTCTCTCCAAGCAAGAAAACAGATATCTCAGCGGTCTCGATTTGGGCAGCAATATCCGATTTATTTGTCACGAATTCTGCCTCTTCTGCCACCTCAGCCAGGCTGTACTGCAAATAGCCCACATTTGACTCTCTGTGCTAGTTACAGTTTCTAAAAATGCTACTTTCTCCTGGTCATATGGCTGCTTCTCCACAGAACTCATAATGTATGAGTGAGTCTCATCCATATAAATATAGTGTACATCTGATATGCCTACAGATAACATCATGGCACAACTGAACTGTGATTAACCGTGGTACTATTCATCCACCTGTTTTCCTTCAGTATAACTCTGGTATATGCAGTAAAAAGAGAAGGCCCAAGACAACGCTCACATCCCTGCAAATATAGTTACAGAAAAGATGAAAGTTGCCTGTGGTTTTATCCTCAAAATATTCAAATCAAGGCTGAGACATCTCTGTGCACTTTGCAGAAACTTTTTCTGAACTGCTTAGCACTTTGCATGAAGCAAAACTCATTGAAAAAAATACAGCAAACAGAGGAAAATGAAAGGTGGTAAGAAGGTGATTGCTAGTGGTCGAAAACCAGCAGTCTTTCCCTAACTCACAATCTCTGCAGCCTTTTCTGAATATTTAACACTCTTGTCTCGGATTTCATGGCCCCATTGCCATGGAAAAAGCCAGAGGTCTTAATCAGCTCTGGAAATTTGACAGCCGTCTTGTGCATAACCCAGAGAATCTCTTCAGAGATGGATAAGCATGAAGGCAAGACATCATTCCCAGGCTGCTAATTTAACTTGACATGTAACTGACTGTATCAGAAAACTGTGTATTCTGACATCTGGTCCATGCAGGATATGCCTAATTCCTCATGTTATCTTGTTTCTTCAAAGCTAGTGCAGGTAGTGTGGTAACTGTCTCTTCTTTGGAAAGCTTATTGCCAAGTCATTTAATATTAATATTTGATACATACAGCTACAGTGCACATGAAGACCTTTCACATCAGTAATCAGTATGTATATGTGTGTATAAATATATATATATGTTGGGTTTATAGGGTTTTGTAATTTATTAAAGCTTCAAATAAAAGCTTTTATCCATGGAATAAAAAGATTTCTTCAAAACACAAATGAAGGCATTACAGCATGTTGCCTGTACGAGACTGTACTGTTAAATATTTGACTTTGTAACCTGTAACAAACAAGCATTTAGAAATGAAGTATAAGGATTGAGAGGAAGGTATATGGTAGGACTAAACTTTCCCATAACACCCTTTTTCACAACAGAAAACTGAATTTTGACTAAAAAAACATGGGGAGGAAAAAAAGGGGAAAAAAATAAGAGTCTTTTTTCCACAGAGAAATAGAAAAGGTCGGAGGAATCATCTGTTGTTAAAAACCATGCCTCCAAGACTAATTAGTTTTTGGTTTTGACTTTACACCAACATGGTCTACCATTCCTGTGGAAAAGATTTCTTCTGCCCAGCTCTGAAGAAAGGCTCTTTCCAAAACCTACAGGTTCCTGCTGAAGCACTCACGTGGCTCCATCAGCATGAGTCGTGGATCTGACTGCAGGAGGACTCAGAGGCCCATTCACGATTCATGGGGAACAATACACAACTTGCACATTCATGTTTTGAATGGGATGTTGAGAAGCACATAAGTGATTTAGGAGCAAAGTTCCCACTGAGTGGCAATAGGACCGTTCTCCTTGGTGCTGAGAGAACAGAGTCCCAGCAATTTAGATGTCTAAGGTGCAAATGGAACTTTGATGCTTAACTCCAAATCCATTATCCTCAAAACCATGGCCCAACCACACCGTAACCTCAAACTGTGCTCATGCTCCAAGTTTTGATAAACCCTCTCAGCTGTGTACCTGAGAGACATGGAACCTTGAGCAGTACCCAGAAACTTGGTGGGTTTCCACAGAGACCTTCCTCCTCATCACCTACCTAATTGCATCGGGCTTTGTACAAAAACCCAGCAGCAGCTACCTTGGTTTCTTTTAAAGCACAGCGGAGGAAGCTGTTGCTACACAAATTACCCTTTGGAGAAGGTACACAGCAACCCGCAGGCTAAGGCACATGGAAGCAGGTTTCCCTACTGCCAGCTGAGCTCCCCATCGCTAAGCTGCCGTCGGGCTCACTTGTCTACGGATTAATTTTAATTCATTTCTGCACAGCAGCCTAGCTCTAGCAAAGGGTCTGTGTGTGTCGTCCCCTCCCCCCGCCAAGGTAGTCTGCAGATTCCAGGGAGGCAACAAATGTGGGTTTTAATCCTTTTGAGGAGAAGAAGGAATTGACCTGCTTTATTCATGCATCCTGGCTGGGTAGGAGTGATAATCGCTGAGCCAAGGCAGAAGGGAGGGGCCACTGCCACGTTCCTTTTCTTGCACGTTTTCAAATTGTTCTTGTTTTTTAAAAAAGCACCCAGAGGCTTTTTCCAGTTCAGAAGGAGATCTGTAAATCCGATGTGGGCGGGTGTAAAGGCTCCTGGTGCTGCTTGGGACGTTGCTGAAGTCCCAGAGAAGACAATCTGATTGCTTTCAATTTTTGTCTGTTAGCTGTGTCTAAACAGCTCACCACACAAGCTTCACGATGCTGCTTGCAGAAGTGGCTGGAGGTCTCTTAACAGCGCACGCAGCGCCACCTTCTTGAGATGCCAGAAGAGCACGTTTCTGCAAGGAAGGCTTCCGAATACACTGTGTGATCAGAGATACTGGGGACGGTGGGTGAGACAGAGGTCCCATCTCCCTGTCTTCTCTCTGCAACCTTGCATGTCTCCTGACAGCCAGGTACCTCCTGGGAGGGACCAGGACCTGTCCCTCAGCAATGTTGGTGTACCCTGCCAGGGGAAACCAGGGCCTTCGCTCAGCCCTTGGTACGCAACAGTCAAGGCAGAAGGTAGTGCTACAGGTTGTAGGACATCTGTTCTCCACTTCTGTCTGCCTACCCCCAGGGTGTAGGGAACTTCAGCTCCCCTCTTTAATGGTGAGGCCAGGCAGCCAGCCAGTAGGTAGGCTGGTAACAGGGAGTGGAATCTGAGTGGTTGTACCCACTGGTAGTTCACGCAAGAGGATTATCTTTCTAAAGAGAGACTTTGGGAGATGCGGAGCTTGCAATGCCTCTCTGAGGCTAACAAGCACACAGTGGTGTAAGGTGTCATTCTGCCAGCCTCCACGGTTATCAGAAACAGCTGCCTGCATCATTCAGCCCCAAATTATCTAATCCCTGTGCTGTTAAAATAAAATCCCAAATGCTGGTGAGGGATGTGAAGGAACATTCCATTGGCTCAAGGCCAACTGCCATTGCACCTGATTTTCCTACCATGACCTTGCCTTGATGGAAATGGTTAGAAGTCAAAACTCTTGCAGCAGATGGGGTGCCAAGGACTTTCCTTTGATGAAGGATGGTCAGTCTTCAGCTCAAAACTGAGCCCTTCAGCATTAGGTCAGCTGGGAATGAGCCTTGTCATCTCTCTGGTGCCTATTAATGTAAGGCATCGTAGAAGTTGGAGCTAGTTGTTCTATTTCTCATACTTTGGGAAACAGATTTCCTTAGTTCCAATCAAACTAAAAACTACAAATTGGCCAAGTGACCAAGTCATCCCATGAGCCAGCAAGCTACTGCTTGTCAGCTGAGCTGTGCTGTTCACCCAGGTTCAACCTCTTATTCTCTACACATGTGAAGCAGACCATGAACATCTTCCCTGAGGTTTCTGGTAGCTTCTCAAAAGCTTTGAACCATACCATACTCAGGTCAGGTGACTCAGGTGGTGTCTGCCCATGCACTAAACTGCAGAAACTTAGCAAATGCTTAGCTGCTCCTTAAATTAGCAGAACTGGTTTGCCCCAGAAGTAACATAATAATAGTAAACGTATTCCATGTCAGACTTCAGAATAAAAATAGGAGAAGCATATAAAAAGTGGAAAGGACTGCAATACATCATTGGGAAAAAAAGAAGGGGTACATATGAGATACACCCATCTGAATTCACTTTACTATCTGCAAAATGGACCGAAAAACTGAAAATATGGCACTTGTCTTCATAGAGAGCTCTTCTGGTCTTGAGAACTAAAAGGGAGAAAGATTGCAATTTTTTCCAGAACAATCACTTTCTGCTCAAACTCCGAGGAGACAGATGAATTCAGCTATTACAGAGAAAATCACAAAACCAAGGAAATTAAGAAATTCAAAAGTAAAAGGTCTGAGATTCTCAATTAAATGCTTAATTAAGGTCTGAGATCCTTAATTAATCACAGCAGAGGACATACTTTATCCTGGTCTTTGACAGTCTTTGGGAAGCATACTGCACTCAAGAACTGCATGATCTGCAAACACACAAACAACTGGAGGTTTGCTCTTCCTGATATTCTGTCTCTTTCAGCTCAAATATTTTATTTCAGGTCTTTGGATTTGTATTTTCTTCCATTTCAGTACACACTTTGTGTTGGTTACATCTTATGTATAGAGGCAGCACCTTTGAAAGCCTTGAAATAACACCATCCAGTTATTGTCATCGTCCTTCCCTCAGAACAGGAGCTTTGGGGGAAGTTGTTTTGTTCTCTGAAGTTACCTTCGTAAAAGCGATTCTGCCAGCCTCACTCTTTTGTTGTGCGCACCAGTATCACCGCTACCACCACTGTTAAAATGGACTGGGGCGGCGGCAGACATGGCTGGTTAGTACGCCGCCCCCGTGGTTCGTTGGCTATCAGGGAGAGTACGGCCATCGCCCCCTTCTTCCCTAAGTGCAGCCGTGGCTGTAGCTATTGTTCCCTGTGAGATTACATTTCTGTACCATGAAAGGCTCCGTAAGGACGCACAGGAGTAATGGCGATTTTAAGATGAGGTTTGCTCCAAGGCAACAAACAGGAACAAAGACCCAGGAGAGCTAAAAGTTGAAGGACTCGATTTATTTATATTTTTTCAATCATCTGAATAACTGAATAATGAAATTAAAATCAATATTGCAGTGACTTAGCAGAGTGGGGGAGTCAGTTCTGAACACCACATCTGAGGGTTTTATTCTGCTTTTACTGAATCTGTGTGTGCACGTGGAGCTCAGCCATTTGCAGCCAGAAGCAAATACATCTGTACAACTACAACCACTAAATGGAGGAAGATAAAACCAGACTTTACACTTGTTCCCAAGTTCAAGTAAAGGTTATTTCAGCTAAGCTTCCTTCCAACCAGCTACAACCTGCTGCAAATCAAATGTGCAAATTAGAGTATGTCCAACACCGAGAGTTGAACCAATACATATTCCCGTAGGAGATGCTTATTTACGCTGTGTGCTTTGTTCTATTAGTGCATGGAAATACAGTGTGTTTGAGACTGCTGCTGCAAGTCAAAGGGGAATCAGGAGGTTACAACAGCAGCAGGTAGGGAGAGTAAACCCTGTAACATCTGCTGCATAGTATTTCCTCAGCAGTGCTGACAACTGGGCAACAGATGTTGGGATCACTGTCATGGTGAGCTCTACCTATAGACAATGCTCTACCTATGTACGATGAGCTCTATCATAATATGATGTTACTTATTCTCAGGAGGGATTTGCAAACAAGTGTGAAAGAGAGGTAGCCTTGGCACTAAGGAGAGCTACATTTTTTCCAAACAAGGCACGCAAGGAGCAATTTGGTGGCTGAAGCAGGTGGAACCCTAAGTACAGAGTAGGGCTTGTGACACTTGCAGATGAACTGGTCCCAGACAGGGGTCACAAGGCTCTTGCAATATCAAGCCATCTCTGCAAAAGGTAGCAAAGCACAGTGATGCAGTAATTTATGTGGTTCTTGAGAACAAGGCTGTGAAAACATAATTAGGTAGTCTTTTATCAAATGAAATGAATAAAAACTATAAAACAAAATGATGAGGCACTAAATTTAGAAGAAAATTCATTTGATTATCACATCAGAGCAGTGAAATTTCAGATCATACTGTCAACTTAATTGGCTACAATTTATGTAGATTTGATAAAACAATCTGAGCTGCTAATAACGTAGGAAGTTGCACTTCATGTATGCAAAAGCAGTTAGCCTTTTTACTCTGATGTAGGCACTTGAAAAACCTTTGTGCTGAATACATTTTGAACTGCGTAAGGCTGGAGGCTGGAATTGCTTGTTATTTGGGGTTTCTGGCAATGCCTGTCACTGCAGTGTCCCTGTGCTCCAGGCAAACCTAACACAGGTAGGACAGATCCCAGGTACAGAGAAACAGCATCACCCTCATCTCCCCCATAACTCTTTAACAGTGGTCTGTATGATCTCCTTCCACTCTCCAAACAGTTTCTAATACCCGCAGGTCCCTGGTTACAATTAGTTCCGCATGGCTATATAGGCACATGCCTTGGGGTAAGTGTCATGTCAGTCACAGGCCCCTCTCTAAATACCAGGATCTGTTCATGCAGCAAATACCTGAGGGTTTAGGGATTCCCAATATTGCATTCTGACAATTCCAAGAGGAATGCATTCCACTGGTACTTATTGCTTAATGCTGTGAGTTGTTCATACTACCTCTGCGTACATACAGAAGAAATGAACAAGGAAAAGCCCACTGACTGTACCGCATCTTCACACTTCACCGATCCCTCCATGCCTGGTGTCTTCGGGAGGCTTCCTGTCTTTCTGAGCCTTACTTAAGGCACATCATCCCAGAAATTGGATCTAACTCGGGGAATTGACTGAAAAGTTTAGTTCTGACAAAAATCTGCCATGAACAGCACTGATGGAAACACAAGGGTTTCTGTATAAAAGAGTCTGACAGTAAAAGTTCAGGACCAAGTAGCCAACAGACCAATCACAGAACAGCAGTTGTTAAATAGAAGTGACTTTTTCTTTTTTTTCTCTAAAGGAAAATTTTCAGCTCTCAACCAAAACAGTCGGTACTTCTTCCCAGAAACTAACGGAGCAGAGATTTGCAGGACCACATTGCTAATGTGGGAAGTATTTTGTTACTTTAAGGGCATTAATGTCTCAAAGCAAGTGGCCCAGTGAAACAGTTTCTTCTCTTTCTGTGCAGAGGCCTTTTCATCTCCACACATCTGCAGACTCTCTTGAGCACAGTGAAGGCAGAGAAGAAAATAACATGCTTATGTTTTAAAAATCAGTGGAGAGCTCTTTATTACTTTATGCTCATCTCTTCCACTAGTAAAAATGCTCTGCTTGAAGACACAGTATGGAAATAAAAGACTTTTTTGGCGCTTCCCCCACCCCGCATATTCTATGTTCTGGAAAAAATACAAGTATCCGTTCTTGAGGTTTGCTGTGGAGCAAAATGTTTTCTGATTTTTCAGTGCTTGTTTTGAAGTTATTAGTTTTCAAAACCACAAAGCACAATCTTTTCCTATCTAGTCTAGGTAGAAGCTTTTGTGGCTCATAAGAATATGGCCTTGCCTTTACTTGGTAAAATCAACCTCCTAACACATACCTTCACGCTTTCTTAGGCACCCAGAAAGCAGAGTCTTTCCGGTCTGCTTTCCTACTCGCTTCCAGTGTTCAACTATAGAATGAGCAGGAAACCTCTCCTCGACTTGCAAAGGCCTGAGGAATGACATGCTGGGGCTTACCACCACATTGCATCAGTGCTGGAAAAGAGACAGACAGCTGCAAGCCGTGTTAGAGACAATTAACTAAATTTTTACTTCTGAACAAAGAAACTCTGGCAAACAAAACATTAATAACTTTTTTTTTTCTCGAGGAGATAGCGTGATTCCAAAGGTTCCTCTGATATTAAATTATGTCCTGGAGATTCCAGTTTTCTCTTTGAAAATAGATTTCTAGTTCTTCTGTTTTAAAGTCTGAAAGCATGACATAAGGAGACTCAAAAAAACCTGAAAGGCAAACCAAAAGAACCTTAAATGTGCTGTTAAAAATCCTAAAACCCCTTCTCCTACCTAGTCTCTTAAAGCACTTTTACAAACAGAAGTGATCTGGCAAAATTGATGCTGGCCATGAAATCCCCAAGTGCTGCTAATCTGGGATTTTGGAACCAAAGATAGCAAGATGGTAGGAAACCAATGGGATAAGAACACCAGAGGGACTTGGCACAGGCCAAACAATGAGTTGGTCCAGGGATTGCTCATCATTGGGTACCACTGGAAAGAGCCTGGCTTTGCACTCTGTGCACCCTCCTCCTTTCAGCTACCTGTATACATTGATGAGATACAGTATATCTAATATACATATATATATATATGGTATATCTAATATATATGGGATATGGTTTAGGAGAGGACAGGTACAGTTGGACTTCATGATCTTAAAGGTCTTTTCCAACCTAGTCATTCTGTGATTCTGAGAGATGCCCCCAAGCCTCCTCTGACTTTTTCAGATGAGTCCTGCAGAAATCCTTGCAGCACATCCTCTTCTTTCCTCCATTGCTCCCACTCCAGCTAAGGAGATCTGAGCTCCTGACCTACCTTGGCATCCTCTGGAGGCAGGATTCCCTTCTCACACAACGTGGCAACGTGGGCTATATCAAATGAACACATTTTCTTAAAACTGTGGGGCTGTTTCAAGAGCTCACAGCAAGTCAGAGTTCCTCTATTAGCAAAACATTGGGTGTGTTTCTGGAGGAAATGGCATTAACTTCACTTGTAACTGTACAGCAGTTTAACTGTATCCCTCCAGTCCCTGTGAGCCCAGGAACAAGACACAATCATCTAACTGTGCATCAGAGCAGTGACGTGGGGAGAGGGGCACAGCTACTGTTAACTGAGATGCAGCCTAAGAACAGCGTATAGCATGAAGCTGTAAGCAAAATCTGCAGTCCTTGGTGGACAAAGTCATAATGTGTATTTTTAGCCCAGGTTAATTGACATTTTTTGTAAATAATTAATAGCAACACCAAGGAACATCTAGTAAGTATGGATAAGAGAGCTCTATTCCCTAAGGGACTTCAGAGGATTTTCTTGTGTTTAGAATGTTTTTCCCCCTTTCTCTCTTTTTTCCCTAAGTGATGCTAATCTCAGAGGCTGCTCTACCAACAAGATTCCTCATTTTATGAAGGACAGGATTCCCAATATGCTACAGAGCAGGTAATGCTGCAAGTAATGCAAAAAATAAGCTGCACTGGGAAGATGCTCTCTGTACTTCTGCCCTCAAAATACAACTCCCTTGCTTCTCTAACCTGACAACACAACTACCTTCTGCAATTAAACAACCCTCCCCAGTGGGGAGCTGTTCCTCCTAATACAATCACAGTGCCAGCAGTGCTGCCCTAATGTCCATCACAGACATTTTTTGTAACTTCAAGGTGGCAAACATCTCTTTTTGCCTTCTGAGAAGTTCCTTCAAGATAAAAAGACTTGACCACCCTAGGCTGAAGGTTTAGGTCTTTTCAAACCAAAGTCCAGCATCCAGACTCCACGGCATTGTAAAAAGCCCTGTTACACGAACCCATCCCACCCACCCTGCCCCGCACTTCCGGATGCAAAACATGAAGGAATGGAGAATATACAGAATGGAGAACAAACGTGAGTTGCAGCAGTAACTGACTGCAATTCTACTATATATTTTCAGGTGAAATGCCAGTTTGTGCTCAGGCCCATTTTCGGGTACAGTTGCCATCCTAGTTATCACATGAGATATCACAACAACCAGTAACAAATCTCAGCCACAGTGAGCTCCATTTGTCACAAATTAAATGCTTCCTACTATTCCTTACTCAATAAGACATACATTTAGCTGATTAGTGTGTGCTATTTTGTTACTATTTTATTTTGTGTGTTTCTCTCTTGTGCATGTAGAAATGTGCAGAAGCAAAGGGAGCAGCAAAAGAAAGAATTACAGGTGGAGAAAAGGAAAAAATAATCACAATTCATGTTGTATATTAAAACTAGCTGCATCAAACACATCATCTACAGGTCTATGGAAAAAAAAAGCAACTTTCATGACAGCGTAAGCTAATTAGCTATTTATAGATGACAGACCAACAGCAGGGGATGACTACAGGAATATCTGAACTGATAAGGACTTCATGACCTTCAATGGATCCAGCTTCATGACATCTCACAAATTATATCCCTCCCACAAACTGTTAGACTCATAATGATGATCTTAGCAAGTCTAGTCGTGTTTCCTAATTTGGTGAAAGAGCAAAACCAACAGATGTTTGACAGAAGTTACTCTCAACCAGAAATTATGTAGGAATAGGTTAGTAAGTAATCAATGAACCTACTGTATTTCAGGTTCCTTATATTTGCTGATGGGTTTGCAGTCTATAAAACTGAGCAAGAAAACATGGATCATAATTTAACAAAAATTGATCATGTTGCTTGGCTCTGTTCCAAACCCAAACTCCAAGTGCCCAGCGAGTACCATGTCTATAACTGTTCTGTGCAAGAATTAAGTTGTCTTGGTCACTGTCAGAACCTGACAACCAATGCAACACCAAAAGAAGGGTGGAGACAGATCTTTCTTCATAATGTCCTCGTAACTTTCAAGATGTCTGTTGCTTTGCTGACCTTTCTGCAGAAATCTTCTCTTTAGAGTGAATTTCTGTGCATACCCTAAAATTTCTGTCAGTCTAAGTAAGCTATTTATTCAAAAACTTTTAAAAGGTGAAAGTAGCAATGATGGAAAAATAAATATGGAGGTAAATTTATGTCTAAATATCTTACAGAGAAAAACCTCTTTACAGCCTTGCATTAGGAACTCAAATTTCTCTGGGCACTGCTTTAGCGCGATGACTACAATGTTGCATTTTACAAAATGTTAATTTTCCTTTTCCCAAGTTTTCTGAGGAGAAAGACTGCATTGTCTCTTTAAAATAACAGGAACATTACGACACAGCAGGGTAAAAGCAAGAAAAAACCTAACACTTTCTCTTTCTAAATGGCAAGTTTATGCTGTATTCAAAAATAAGTTAATGTTGCAGTATGTATTGGGGTGATTCATTCAGATTATGCACCATTCCTTTCAACATTCCTGGCCCATAGTGCTTCTGCGCTCCCAGAACCCTTTTGCACTGCTTTCTGTTTGCTTCTGTTCTTCATTCAAGTTGTGGTGCAGTACATTTCAGATGAACTTTGCCTGCTCAGCTTAGTTCCTCTGTCTCTCTTCATGGCAAAAAGGGCTTGTGTCAATAGGCACAGTGGCAATTCAGATGACTACTGTGTGACGCAATTATCTTTTTCTCACGGTAGCCAAGGTGGGTATGTATTGAAGCTTCTCTGAGCAGCTGAATCTCCATTGTAGCTGCCTGATGCATCTTTATTGACTCAGGCATTTCAAAGAATATCAGAGGATAATTTCAAGGACAGAAATTACCACTAATTTCCTTAAGGGTCAGAATGTAGAACAATGGAAGCTTCTGGGCCATGTTTGAAATCAGGTGGAAATTATTCTGAAATCTGTCTTGAAGTGCTGAATGTTTCCTTTTAAATAAAATAATCATACAGTAGTGGAAGGGACATTTAAAGGTCATCTAGTCCAATCCCCCTGAAGTAAGCAGGGACACCTTCAAACAGATCAGATTGCTCAGAGCCTCATCCAATCTGGCCTTCAATGTTTCCAGATACAGAGCATCTACCACCTCTCCGGGCAACCTGTTCCAGCATTTTACCAACCTCATAATAAAAAATTTCATCTAATCTAAATTTTCTTGTTTAGAACCACTACCTTTTTCCTAATCATCTTCATGGTTCTCCTCTGGACCTGCTTCAATAGCTCATGTCTCTCTTGTAGTGGGGACTCCAGAGCTGAATGCAGTACTCAGGTGGGGCAGGTCTCATGAGAGCACAGTAGAGGAGGAGAATCACCTCCCTTGACCTGCTGGTCATGCTTCTTTTGATGCTGTGCAGGATGCAACTGGCTTTCTGGGCTGAGTGCACATTTCTGGCTTATGGACACTTTTCATCCCGGTCAAGTCCTTCTCCTCAGAGCTGCTCTCAATCTCTTCATCACCCAGCCTGTACTGATATTGGGGGTTGTGCCAACCCAGGAAAAGGACCTCGCATTTGGTACTGTTGAGCCTCATGAAGTTAATTTCTTGAGCTTGTCCAGGTTCCTCTGAATTACATCCCATCTCTCTGACATGTCAACCACACCACTCAGTGTCACCTTTAAATTTGCTCAGGGTGCACTTGATCCAACTGTCTACGTCATTCAAGAAGATATTAAGCAGTTCTGGTCCCAATACGACTCCCCCCTCCCAAGAGGCTGTTCAGTAGGGCCTGTTGTGACAGGACAAGGGGTAATGGTTTTAAAATAGAGGGAGGTAGATTTAGATTGGATATTAGAAAAAAGTTCTTTACTGTAAGAGTGGTGGAGCACTGGAACAGGTTGCCCAGGGAGGTGGTGGATGCCCCATCCCTGGAGACGTTCAAGGCCAGGTTGGATGAGGCCCTGAGCAACCTGATCTAGTTGGGGGTGTCCCTGCTTCTTGCAGGGGGGTTGGACTAGATTACCTCTGTGAGTCCCTTCCAACTCTAATCATTCTATGATTCTATGAGACACATCACTAATCTCCATCTAGACGTTGAGCAAGATGAGATGATGTCTAAGCTATGGTGCTGGTCACAGACCAGTGGTTCAACCCATAGGTGTCTAGTGCTGTCTGCAGTGCCTGAGGGTCTCTGCCTGGTCTCCATCTGCCACTCTAGAAAAGCAAAGATCTCTCTAAGGTCTTACATCATATATCTAAGCCCTGCACATAGATATAGCAAGTCCTTGGGTGCCACAAGGGGCATCTGTGTGATGAAATACATGGAGCCATTCGTATGTCAGTTTTGAATTTCAGAAATAAAATAATATAAAATGTCTAAGGCTCAAAATGAGTTTTTTTACAAAACTGTCCCACTTCTCCATCATGGAAATAAATGCGTATGCATTGTAATACCTTTATTGGTAGTTAGTGTGTACAGATACGAGTCCTATATTGTGTAAAACTGGAGCGCGTGCTTGTGAGGCAATAAGCTGGTATTTTTAAGATGGCTTTAATATTCCTAATAGCTGAATACACTTTTTGTTAGGCCAGCATATGGGTCCATGTGTCATTGGATATAGCCTTCTACATGCTCCGTGCTGCAAAACAGCAGAGAATTCCAAGGATTAAGACCTTTTCTTCTTATACTTTGTCTTTGCAATGGGGGGTGTGATTATGGACCCTTTGAAGTAACTGGAAAGACATCTTTTGGCACAAAGAGATTTCTATGTCAGACTGCTTCTCTCAGGGCCATGCCAAGGACCTCTCTTTTACTCACCTGCCTGTTCCAGCTACTGCTCAGCTTTAGGGACAAATTTCAGCTCGCTTTTTATGTTCTGAATCTCTGACAAGTTGACAGCAGGACCTGGTAGCTTCTTAGCTCCTGGGAGATGTTTCTTGTCTTTCTCTTCCTCTGTTGAAGCAGGAACACTCTGCAAAACAGAGTACCAGTGACCTTACTACCACAACAGCAATCTCTCGAGCATCAGATAGGTTGGTTACTTCAGAAACAGGAAAGGATGTTTATATACTAAAATGCAATCCCAATCAAAAATGTGGGTAGGGAGGTGGGGTAGGAGGAAGACAGGTTATTTCGTTGATATTTTGTTGATTAGTCTAAAATTACTAAAAACATTCATGAAAAAAAATTAGAAGGTGCTCAGTGCAGAGGAAGGTGGATCTCATGATAAATAAGAATTTACAGTGTCAGACCATTAGCAGAAAATTAACTGAGTGGAGCATTAAAGTCAACTCTAAGGTTCATCATATTTTAGGGGAAAAAAGCTGAAGAACCATTTTTATTGTCTGATTTCTCTCAGATGCTCATAGTTGCTAGCCAGCTGGGGAGGAATGACGTTCTGCAGCTCTGGAGAAGACATGTGAGAGTAGATTTCAGACCACAAAAGCTCCATCCAAGCTCAGTTTAAATTGATTTTTAATTTTTCTTAACCTCCGTTGTAAGACCAGAAGGGGGTTTTGTCATTTTATGCTTGAATTAGGGTAGTGCCTGACAACTATTTTGCTGACACTGTAAAAATTCAGGCTAAATAACAGCACTCACACAATAGCAAGCAACTCAGCTAATTTCCCGATGGACCAAAGTATTTTAGTCCTTTGTACCTCCTCAGCTGTACTATTGCTATGTATTTTAGATAATTTCTATTCTAGACTGAGCAACATTTTGAAGGAGTAGTTTTCTACTAGGGAGTTTAAGGTTCCTCCACCCCGTTTGTTTTGGGGTTTTTCCAGTATTTTATCAAGCTGACATAGAGGGGTGAATCATGTAGTTATAGAGATGAAGTAAGATTCTACTACAAATAATTTCACAAATATTTATTTTTGTTTTTTAATTACTCCATGCACATCCTTTTGTGGTGGATAGTGTCTTTGGAGTGAATTCAGTAATTGGAATTATTAGCCTTTCTGGAAAGCTGTATTGACCTTGAACAGCCAATTATTAATATTTGGCTTCACTTTTAAAATCACAAAGTTATCTGTCAAGTATTTTGGGCCAGTACAAACTATTTGATGTTGTAAAAAGTTTGCTTGCTTATTAGCATGTAGTCCATTATTCAAGAAATAAAAGAGGGATTTACTGGACAATAATATTTGCTGTACCAACAACGCAAACTTTGATGATCTTTTTGGAGACTTTGCTTCAGAAACTGATGTCAGCTTTCCCTTCTAATCTTGGGTGTGTGCTGTTTATGACTGCACCTCTCCCCGTATCAGCAAAGCTGAAATAAGACCTTGGCCTTCAGTTTTATTGAAGGAGGTCTGAAGAGCAACTTAGATACACGACAGAAGTTAACAAATACCTGCATGGAAATGCTCTGACTGAAGAAGATTATTTTATGAAATTCCCACCCCCTATTCCTTCTGCATGTTAGCATGTCCACTCCGTTGACCTTCAGAAATGTGTTCCCTCCTGACTTCACCATCCCTCTGAGTAAGACCTAGATTTCTCTCATCTCTTTTGCCAAGATTTTGAAACACAGTGAAAAATGCCAAGCACTGCTAGCAAAAGTTGTATTTGTCTAAAACTGATCCAAGGAATCATGAGCTGTACTGCAAAACTTAATGAGATGAGAAAGCTGAAGAAATAAGTGTACGGGTAGAGTTTTTATTCTCTTCCTGTCTATGTAGTTTAAAATCCCATTGCTTTGGTCACATACTGGCTATAAAATCAGTGCCAAGAACTTTCATTCCATAATGTCAATTTTATATATAGTATTCACATAAGAGAGAAGCAAAGCAATATTCAATTACCCAACCAAGTCTAATTACCAGCACTAGTAATTTATTTTATTTCTCAAATACTACCAGAGTTCACACATGCTGAATTAGTTTCTGCTTAATACCATGCATTCCTCTACCAGTTTAATTACTGCAGAAGAACAGGTTTTTGTTCCTTTTCAGGGAAGAAAGTCACAATATGCGATCAAGGTCACTTTGTATGTTTGGTTTTGTTTTTTTTAAATCTTCTTTGGAAGAGTTAACTCAGCCCCGATTTCTTCAGGGAACTTCTCTGTAAATAGAGCACTATCTACATTAAATATGTTGAAATTCAGAAAGAAAAAGTGTGTCTGATTTTGGCAGAACAGGAAGAATTAGCTCTTACACAACTGCACCTGGCCATTTTAAGTGCCTGTACCAGGTCAGAGGATGTTGATGATTTGTCCAAAACTGCTCTGGCTGCTTCTTGATGGGGGCTGAATCACCAGCAGTTATTAATAATTCCTTGGTTTAATTTGCAATTGTATAGTCTCCACATTCAATATCTTCTTGTAGATAAATTCTAAAAAAACCCAGCAGGTTTGAAAACCTGTTCCAATATCATTAAGCTGTAACTGTAAATCCCACCACAGGGCAGCAGGTAGTAGCATAATATTTCAAAGCCTAGCTATAATTTTTCCTGATGTATTCCATCAACTCCCATCCAGATAAATACTGCTAGTGAAATCTTGGCTCCCTTTCTTGACAGTAGATTATCATCATAGAATCGTTAATCTTTAAGGTTGGAAAAGACCACTAAGATCATCAAGTCCAACCCTCTGTTCAATACCATCATGTCAACTAAACAACCAGAATGCCATGTCTACATGTTTTTTTAACACCTCCAGGCGTGGTGACTCCATCACCTCTCTGGGCAGCTTGTTCCAGTGCCTGACCGCTCTGCCAGCAAAAATTTTTTTCTTTTAAACTTCCCCTGGCATAACTTGAGGCTGTCCCTTGAGACCAATATCCACCTGGCTACAGCGTCCTTTCATGCAGTTGTAGGGAGCTGTAAGATTTCCTCTCAGCTTCCTCTTCTCCAGGCTAAACAACCCCTATTTCTTCATCTGTTCCTCATAACACTTGTGCTCCAGACCCTTCAGCAGCTTCGCTGCCCTTCTCTGGACCCACTCCAGGACCGCAATGTCCTTCTAATGAGGGGTCCAAAACTAAACACAGTGCTCAAGATGGACTCACTAGTGCCAAGTACATCCTACTGTTGAAGCAGAGCTACAAACTTTTGAAACGGTTTAAATTCCTGTCAGTGCTTTTGCATCGAAACCAGAACAGTATGAAGTGTTTAGTAGATGGCCAGTAATTTCCATGAAGGATCATGAATGTTCAGCTGAGGTACCTAAGATTGGGAGGTAGTGCTATAAGGTTCATTAAAAGGCTTTCTTCCATCAATGTCAAGGATTCTTCTGGAGAAAAAACAAATATCAAAAGTCTCTTTATTTTCTTACCTCCTCCACTTCTTCAGGTGTAAGTTCTTTTCTTCTATGAGGGTGGCCTGCACCAGGTCGAAATGCTCCCATCGGGATGTTAATATTAGCCTGTAAGAAGACAATTATGATGCATATAATAGTGACTGATAAATAGATGTACAGTTGGTAAACAACAAAACTCAAAAGCGTTGGGACAAAGTATAGACATTATTGTGGCTTCTGAGAACTTATGCCTTCAATGTATACACATCACACTACTCCTGTGGGAAAGAGAAGTGCTTTCATCTCCATTTTAAAGACAGAAAGTAAAAAAAACCAAAGCTACCTAGAAAGCTTTTGAAGTTCTGTGTTTTAGTCTAATGTTCCCTGATTTCATTGGACTTTAAACAAAGGAGTACTAGACACCAAAGTGTCTTCTGGCATCTGTCTCTCCTTTGATTTGTTCAAGATCAAACACAAAGTGAGTGCCAGAATAAACATTTGAATGTAAATCACTCAAATCCTACAACACCCAAGCCACTCTCCCTGCCATGGTGACACCGGTTCTCACTTCATTTAATCACAGGTAGCTGGAAGGAAAGCCTGTCCCTGACCAACTTAAGCCATGGGTGTTTAAAATGTGATTTTACCAGCAAAATTTACCCACAGGTGTACAAACTAAAAATGCATTGCCTTAATCATAGAAATACACTTTGCGATGTTGCAAGGACACGCGGGAAAAGCAGAAGGCTTTATGACTCCCCAGCCCCCACTGGATTTTGCCCAGCCACCCCAGCCTGGTCTGCAGGAGGGGCTCATGGCTCCAGGCAGGTTGATCTGGCTCCAAAGCTGGACAGACCGCTGGCCCCCAGCTTTAACAAATCCCCTTTGGAATGATACCCACACGACTTTATCAGTCTGGCTTTTTATCTGTGGCAGAAAACCTGCAGCCATAATATAAATAGGGCTTGTAGCAGATACCTGAAAAGTAAAGATTTTTGAGTGAAGAATGGCAGAAAACGTTGCTTAGGAAAGAAGAGCTAAAATGTATCTATTTCCTCTTGTGACCCAGCCTGGATTACTGTAAAAGTCAAATGGTGTGATCAACTAAATGCACAGTTTATTCTTATTCTTCTTTTCATGGTCT
Organism: Heliornis fulica; assembly: GCA_013399135.1. Taxonomy (NCBI): domain Eukaryota; kingdom Metazoa; phylum Chordata; class Aves; order Gruiformes; family Heliornithidae; genus Heliornis; species Heliornis fulica. Next base: position 321,884 of record VXBZ01011550.1, on the reverse strand, counting down.
CAGAAGAGAAGCTGCTCCTAGGAAGCGTCAACAAAATACCATGACTCCCACTGGTAAAACCACAGAAGGGAGGTCAGTAATGTTATGGAGCGGAGATGGAGACAGAGACCCTTCCAGCAGCGAGCTGTGTTATTGTAGTTTGCCATCTGACTGATCCACATTAAATGAAGATGAATAATCCCATGTTTCTGCTCAAACGATGGTCTTGTAGATCATGCCCCACAGCCCACTATTTTCAGTAGCAACAACTGTTGTGATAGCCTTTTGACAAGAAAGAAGCATCTTTCCCTGTATTCCATTTATCTGTTTGCCTGCCTTTTATTTCTGTAAGGTGATGCTTCCATTTCAGAGGAGCTAGCAAATGCTTGCAGAGCTATGCACTTTATACACAACTGGGTATTGGTCTACCAACGCCTCTTCACCAAGGATTGGGTTAGCTACTGTGAAACCTTTCACCTGCCCTTCCTAACTTCCCAGGAAACAGGACATTTTCAGCCTCACAGTATGTAACCCATTATTTCATTTAGGAGTGGAAAAAAAACCCTATGTTTGCTATTTTTAATTTTAAGCATCATCCCTGCCAGGCAGCTTCTTTTTGGGGGATTATGAAGCTTCTCTACACTTTCCAGCTAGCGTGGTCATACCGGTTTGCAGAATGAAGCACTAAGAGTTCCTTCTCCTCTTAGTGCTTGTTTCAAACTCAGGCACTCCTGTCCCTTAGGGTCAGTAAAAGCAGAACCCAGCTCTTCCTCCCCCAGGTGGCAGGGCTCTTGGCACCTGTCTGCTAGGATGGAGATTGGAGCTTCAGTGATCTCTTCCTCACCTGCTCCCCAGAAAATGAAATGTTATACAGGAAAATTTTTGTTCCAAACTCCTAAAATCCTAAATTACAATTGCTTTAGGAAGACTTTCTATGTGTGACTATTATTTTTAATCATACTAATTACTAAAACTACAGGGTTTCCATCTTCCTTTTCTTTTGAAAAGTGCCTGCTGTATTTTGGATGTCACTGCAGTTTTTGTACTGTGTAGTAATGTGTACTGATGTACTGTACTAAAGTATTCCTCATAAGATTGAAGGTAAAATATCTATAAGCATGATATACAACATATATTGCTGGTTTGACTTGATTAAACTGGTATTGAGAGATGCATTTGCATTTTTCTTTCTGTTTGCTAGAAACAAGGCACTGAGATCAAGAACTGCCAGGTCTTGGAATTAGCAGCAGTGCATGGGTGGAGGACTGTCATGGTTACATTCTCCACAAACTCACAGTCATTCCTAGTTATCTAGAAGGACAACCAAGTAAGCTGGAAAGCCACTTCTGTATAAACATATTTAAAAAAATTTAAAAGGAACTACAGAGAAAACTGAATGGAATTCAGAGGAAAAAAAAAAAAAGGGAAAATTTTCCCCTTACCTCTGTGGAAAGCCAAGAGTGGTGTTTGTAGGTAGAACAATTTTCAGGTCAGAGTCATACACAACATTTTACACACTAAGAGAGGGAAGCCAGCAATGGGTGTCACCAGGAACTAACTGTACTTTGGTCCTCTATCGCCCCCAAATGCTCTTGGGAACCAGCTGCTACCTTTAACACTCCCATATCTGTATTTAGTGGCTGTTGGCAAGCAAGGATTTTAGCACCAGCAAGAAGCCACTTCTGATGTGGAGTACCATGAAATACTTCTGTTAGTGAAGTGCCATTGCATTTCCATTGCTGCAGCACAATGTATATTCTCCAGGGGATGTTGGTTTCACTATAATAGAACATAATGGGAAAGGATCATAGTACATGAATCACAATGTAAAAAAGTAATGTGACATTTAGAGCCACAGTCCTTAGAATGGTCAAAGTGTAACAGGCATCAATTCAAGTGTAAGTCTTCCTGCTGGAGCAACCTTTGACACAATGTTTTATAGATTTACTTAAAAGTTTGTGTTATAATTTGCAAGAATTTCTTAAAATATTAAACTTAGTGCTTAGACTTAATGTGCTTTATAAGTGGACAAACTAGAAGCACGTTTTTTTTTAACAAGTTGGAAAGTCATCATAAAAATACAAAGGAGTCTGTAACTACTTCTCTAAGGAAAGAAAAGTAAACCAAATTGATTCCTTAAAAATGCTTGTATGTGCCTATGGAGTTTAAATGTAAGATGTAAACACTTCTGAGCTATAACTATCTAAAGTTTTTCATTAATCACACACACATTTCTGTAGTCGCTGTGAAAGAGGGATGAAAATTTGAACTGAGTGAAACCAATGTCAAACTTCTCCTAATTTCAGCTGAATTAGGGTACAGTAGTTTGCTTGCCTGCTCCAGTAGAGTTGATGGAGATAAAAAGAATTAGCATTTTACTGTGCCTTGCAACTTCAGTGTGCTGTCTACCCATTGGGTAATTAATCTTCTTGATACTCCAACCCACTGAGTTAGTATTAACTTGAGGAAACAGAAGACAGATCAGGCTTTAGAAATTTTACTTTGTGTTTCTTACATAACTTCAAGGGACCCTGAACTTGTCATAAAATTTAATTGCAAGTTCATTTCCTAACGTACAAGAAGATTCTGTGAAATTTTGCAGTTCAGGAGGTATTTGGCCTTTTGACAAGAATAGCATTGGTAGCATTGAACAGAATTGATAGCATTCACTAAATACACTCTTTGTGATGGTACCTGATGATGATGATGATGATGATGATGATGATGATGATATTGAGATAATTCTCCGGCAGTTTCTTTTACAAGTATGTAACAACCACTCATCCTTACGAGCCTATGCCATTTGAGGATGTATGCGACATACAATGATTTACACGACAAGATCAAGTTTTCTCTTAAATTCTCTTACTTGTTTCTTAACCAAATACTGGAAGGTGTGGGGTTTTCTTCCTAAAGGAATGCAGGCAGGAAAAACTTCACAATACCCATGCCATCTTTTTCAGCCTATAATACTTCAAACATGATGTTAACTCTGTGCAAAATCTAAGTTGCAAGAATTAGTTTTACTCATAATGCTGATCAGTTATGCAGATGTATCAATGTGTTTTGCTTAGCTGATCCAGCAACAGGCATGAGCTAATTCTGGAAAAAGCAAGCGATCAACCAACCTATCTGTTCCAGCTTTTTAACAGCTCAGACTGTAAGATGCTCTTCAGGTCAAACTTCTTCAGTGCTTTTCTATCTACCAAGCTTTCCACTTTAAAAGAATAATCCCCAGCTAGCACTTCCTTGGTGTTTTATCTGAGCAAAAATGCTCAGTTTGCCAAGAAACAGAGGTTGAGATTTATTATCCTATGATATTAGAAACATAAATACTGTCTCTTACCTGAATGGCTTTGACATGTGACGCTGGCTGTTTTGACATTTTTAAGACAGAGGCTTATCCCTGCAAGCAAAATGGGAAAGTGTTACAGGCTCCGACATTCTGATAGCTAAGGCAGATAAACTAGAACTTAACCCATGCCGCCTCTTGACAGGCATCCATTTCATCTGCCCAGCTCCTGTTTCTATCTGTTTCCAAGTTGCTTAGTTATTCCTTCTGAATATCAGAAGGAGACAGAACACCTGAGCTTCTCCAATTAATCTTTCATAGCCACAAATGGAGCTATCTCTTTCACATTAAAAACAATAATGGGTAGAGATAAGGAATGTCTCAAACCTTAACAGCATTGTGAAATGAGTAAGAATTAAGGGAAGCATTTGAGAATAAACAACATATGATTATCTCTGTCACAGTACATAGAATTATTAGAAATTCGCAGTTTATACCTTCTTTCAAATAGAAAAGGTATTTTGACTGGCTCTCTCCTTTTCCCCCCCTTCCCCGAGTTTCCCTACAGAGCAATACTGACCATCAGCCACAGAAAAATAAACCTTAGATTACAAACACATCTATTACCGAAGTGATTACTTCACTTTTATACAAAAGAGTATAACTGGCTACAAAACACTGATAAATGCAGAAATAGCCACTTTCTGACTCATAAATCCTTGCAAATCTTTAATGCCCACAGACTGAAAATTATCAAGATGCTCAAACTGTAAAGTTCTCTTTGGCAGTTGCCGGGGCACAAAGTAGCCTCACTTCAAAGTTTTAAATAGTGTAGATTTATCAATTTGTATAAGATAAAAGAGGTTTCTATATACTTTGATACAGGCAAATAGATATGGACTGATACAATACTAATATACTATAACAAAGGGAAATACACAAAGTCAAGAGATTCTGTAAAGATTAAAAAAAAAGGAAGTAAGAACTTTTACTGTCAGATTAACTGAAACATTATCCGTGTCCTTTATTCTTTCACTGAGAACTAAGATTCTAACTGGACTAGACCTTCATCAAAGTCTGGTTATCTAACTTTTAAAATATGAAATGAGGTAGCAATACTAAACTGGTGAGAAATTACTTCATCACAGAACTCATTGATCACAATGAAACTACAGCATATTTTTTCTACTATATTTAACCTGGGGTGAGAAGAAAAATACTGAGAAAAGTAAAAAATTACAAAGGAGGGAATAGTAGAAATACACTGAGAAATCAAATGTGGGTCAAAGACTTGGGGACCTCCAAAGATTACAGCTGTTGTGTGGAGGCAGTATCAAAGAAAAGTGTAAATGATGTTGTAGGTTGGCTTCAGCCTGGAACACCAGCCTGAAATTTTATCCCTGGAACTGCATGGCAGACTTGGTCTTGCAGGTCTCACGACTTCAAATCTGCATATAACACTGAACATAAAAATGACCTGCCATAAGAGGTCTCCCTCTGATCACACTCTCTCCCAGCTGTAAAGAGTGTTGTCCAAACCAAGTGTTAAGTCAGAGGACACCACCTTCACAGGTGGCTTTGGGTTTACATTTCTTCCACTGAATTAATAAATCAGAAAAAAATCCTGCCATGCAAAATAAAACCAGCAGGCTTCCAGTGAGTTTTATATTGTGGCTTCTCTTTCACATTTGCAATCTTAAAATATGAAGTAGTTTTAAAAACTTCAGAATTCACTTTGGGGGATGAAATCTCAGCCACTGAAGCTCATGACACAATTTACACACGCTTCAAAAAGACAGGAGGATTCATTGCATTCTCTCTCCTTTTGAAAGTTTTTACTAAGCAGAGAAATAACTGTGCTGTTAACCAGTGCTTGTATTCCAGAGACAAATACAAAACAACGCCCTGGATTTTTGGAAAGATAGGACTCATAATACAGAAAAGTTTAATTAATTTTTCTTATCATCTTTTCCACTTTCTAATCAGAACAAAAAAATGGAAACAAAAGCACAGGAAATTAACATGAAACGTTTTAAACCACCATTTTAAACTACTTTCCAAACACTGTCACAAAGAAATTCACACTGAGATCTACTTCTCCATCTTGCATGCCTGTGCACTGCAAGAACACTGATACACACTTCTAGGGCCACCTAGAGCTAAGGTGAATCTCTACTCTAAAACAAGTGCAGCGACAGCACTCCTCAGTGAGGTGCTCTGGGTTCACCAGAAGCCTGGGTTGGAAATGATTGCAATCAGACACTGGTTCCTAAAGATGGATGCATGATACAATTGTGTAGGACTGCTTTTGGAGGAGGTGATTTTCCTACCAGTTTGTGCTGTCCTCATTACTGCCGGGGAAATCAGGACAACAGCACGCTGATGAGTAAAAATAGACAATCTTCTCTGACTCTCTCCCTTTCCTCTCCTTCCCTGAGTATCCCTACAGAGCAATACTGACCATCAGCCACAGAAAAACAAACCTTAGATTACAAACGCATCTATTATCAAAGTGATTACTTCACTTTTATAAATTCCTTTGTTCTTTTGCCACACATCTCAGCAAGACATTTGAGAGTGCTGTGCTGATTGTATTATTTCTGGCACCCCAATCAGCTCTGCAAACTTGAAAAAAATCACTCCTCATCCTCATTTGCACGGCAGGATTTCACATGTATGCAGCCAGAGAAATGCAGACGCATGCCGCCTGTATTCCCCGGTGTCTTTCTGGCCTCCCACACCTTACCTTTTACCTTTTATGGGCTGCGTGCTGAGCCACATTTAGAAAGCCACGGCAACATTAGTTTGGTTGGGAGCTGGTTTATGCCAGAATTCCCTTGCAAATTCCCTTGTTTCGCAGTGAAAGTGCTCATGGACAGGACTACTTGTGAACCACAGAACAACTACAGTGAAATGAGCAAGTGTTTTGGAGAGAAACTTTGTGAAACAAAGGACCTATCTTCTGTCCCTCTGCTAAAAATAATTTCTGACCAGGCTGCAGCAAGATAATAAGCTGACTTACTCAATTTGCTTTAAATACAATGAGATATCATAATGCCATCTTTTGTAATCTGCACAAGAGATGCACAGTAGCATGCAAACAACACAAAGAGCCCCCCCACTCTCTCCCCTTCTGGAAGCTGTCCTTTCCCCCCGCCACACTCACAGCATCAAGCACAACGGGTGTTTCGGACACAGAACTGCAGTGTATTATCACACTAAAAGGCTTTGACAGGAACTCCACTACTGTGAGACCCAGCTAGTACAAAGAAAGAAGAGAACCCCCCACTTTGCAGCTTCCAGCCTGTTACACAAAAACTTACTACATGCTCTAGGCAAATGCGATCACATTCTCTGTAATGCGGTTGTTTCAGCTGCAGTTGCCTGCTAAGCTTACAGTAAAAGAGCATCTCTCTCAACACAGAACCCCCCATTATATATTTCACCAGCTATAACAAACATACATAAAACAATCACCATGTACCTATGTACTACATTATTTGAGTTAATGCACAGCTACGCTTCTTATGAGTCACTAGGTATCTAAGCGACTTTCTGGTTTAAATCCTTAAAGATCCCCATGGACTACAAAGCAATAACTATAACAATCTGCTCTGAATATGCTGATATGCTGTGAGAGATATTAAAACAAGCAGAAACCCACAATTATTGTAGTCACCTCACAGCACTCCTTAAACAGTTTTCTTAAGGGTCTTTCAAGTTTTTAATCAACCCCCTTCAAGATTAGCTTACTTATTTAATTATATAAGAAAAGCTCCAAACCGTCAAGTGAGTATGTGCACCTCCTTTCGATGCTGAAAGAGGTACCTTCTTCTACCAGCTGAGGTATTGACTGCGATCCTTTTAATGTGTCTGAAATAGCTCCGATGCTTTCAGCCTGGACGGCACTGAGAGCTGCTCCGGGCTGGAGTGGGACTCGGCTCAGAAGAGAAGTGTAAAAGGGAATTCTTGTCATAGCTTCCAGTTGTTCTTGCTAAATATAGAGTTTGATTCACCCTGTAACTTAGTCCCCTGTGACACTTGACCATCATAAAACCAGGGCTCAAGTGTCAGACGGGAGGTGTTGATGGAACACACCTTTGGGTCCTCTTCCTGCCCTCCCTCTCCCTGTCATTCTGGGTTTTTCACAAGCGCCGGGAATATGGTGGCAAAAGGTAACACACAACTCCTCCCATAGTGTTTGGGGCAGCACAGGCCTCCCTACTGCCACACCGGAGAAGGAAATAATTACAGAGACATAATTATGAAAAAATCACCTCATAGGATCTAACCAGGTGAAGTGAATGCCACACCAATGTGACTGTATCGCACAGTCACAGGAGAGAAGTGTCTCAGCAGGTGGCTTAGGGACTTGGCACAGCGTTCCTCCATGTGGGACAGATGTGTGCATGGGGAGGAGGGCTTCTGACTGCATGAGGCCATCACAGAGGGCTGTTGAGCCTTCAGGAGTGTGGACAAACAGAAGCTAACGGAAGGGTGCGAGAGGGAGTTGTTACAGCTCATGAGGGATGTGAAGTGTTATTATATGGTCATGCACATGCTGGTGGAAGTACTGTCCTCAGTGAGATCTACAGAAGGAGATCTGCCACACCAAGTCATATGTGGGGCACAGCCTCATGTCTCCAATCCCAGCAGCACAGCCCCCTGCTCACTGCAGCTTCACAACTGTGAGCTTTCTTCGTCATTCCTCTGCCATGCCTGTTCTTTGCCTGACCCACAATGCTACCGGTGACAAGGGCAGTATCCTTATGGGCACTGGCCACTTGCTGCTGATACTTGCAGCTTTTATGAGAAGATCGACAATTTTTAAAATTAGTTCCAAAGACATTTTGAACAACTAGTGGCTGGAACAGTGATTTCAGAGAGGATTTCCCTTGACTTTAACTTAACTGACCAATCACTCTACACATTTCAAGTATCTCAAAAGAGAAGATGTTCACCCAGACCACTTCCTTAAGCCTCTGACTCACTCTCTGCTGCCGTCTTTCCCAAAAGTGCTGTCCTCGAGAAGCAGGTGATAAAGCTGAAGACTTGCTGCAGCAGCTTGCAGACTAATTATGACAAGTCAGGCACACAACTAGGCATGCAACAAGCATGTGCACTTGTGCTACGTCAAGCCTGACGAAGGTACATAGAGCAACTGGCTCACTCCAAGGACAGCCCTTGGCCTATTCCTTCAGAAAGGCCGAGCATGGCTGATGACAAATATTTTGAGGCACGAGAAGACTCTTAAACTTGAAACATGGCAGAAGTCACAACAGGGCTCACACACGTCTTTTGCCTAGAATGGAGGAGTTTGCTGCTACAGGCTAAGGTCTGTCCTGCCTTTTCGGTGGCTGAGACCATGTTAAAGCAAAGCTGGAGTCAGAGAAGGACTTTACATACCTCCTTGTAAAGGTTCATATTTACAACAAAAGTATTTACAAGGCAATGAAAGAGGCAATATGCTTTTGTAACACGGTCTCGTACGTGAATTTATTTCAATTTATATTACAAACCAGGTCTGGAAGACACAGTTCTTTCTTCTGTGTGTCATTATTGTAGCAAAGGTAGGCCATTTCATACATTTTATAATCTAATCATCATCTTTTATAATCTCATCATTTTATAATCTCAACACTGATTCCTTCAACAAATTTTTACAGCAGTGACAAGTAATTTAATAGATAATAGGAATTAGGAATGTGAATAGGAAAAGAATCTACCTCTGTCACATACCTAACACCCATAAACTACTACACCTAAACTGTTTTTAATTGTGGGGATAAAAGCAGCAAACCCAGATTTACATCTATGATCAGAAAACGTAGATCTGAGTACATCTAAAAGGAAAAAATAGACACATTTAGCATTATTTTGCAGAGTACCATTGTCTCCAAATAACCATTGGGATGTACAGCCCCATGACTTGTAGATTCATCTGCTAAATACATGCATTGGATGATTTAATAAGTAAATAATGAGACATATGTGGATTCAAATGATGAATTCAATGTCTGGCAAGTTTGGGCCAGGTACGTCGACACACACTGCATAAAATTCTTGTGTCTCATGTGCCAAGATCCAAAAGACAAAGTAACAATGTATTTATTTGATGTATGGAAAATCCCAGTATAGTTCAAAATATGCTTTTGTTGCATTCCTTGAAGCCTGTCTAATTAACATACTCCCTGGAACAGCATATTAGTTTTGAAAGCAAAGTTGATGGTTAAGAGAAATGTGTATGTGTCTTACTTCTGGACTGAGACATTTCACTGTCTAATGTCAGAATTGTTTCTTTAAGCTGTCACTACTTAACATGCTTACTTAAACGTTTTGGTTTTTGAGAAACCTCGTGAGCGCAGACGTAACTTCCCTGAGACTCCCAAAAGAAAAACAATTTTTCTATTACAGTCCAAAATATTTTAGTGTAACGCAAACAATGTAATACAATTGAAAATGCAAGTCAGCAAAGGAGCAGTGACAACCTTGGCTCACTTCTTATAAAACTTCTTTAAAGTAAAATGTTAAAAAATACATTCCTGGGGTTTTGTTTGAAATTACCAAGTAGCCACAACATAATATAGAACTTTGGCAATGCAATTACTTGCTTACTTATCTTAATTTTAGCTCTAGAAACTGCAGCTTATTACCAGGTAGAGAATAGTGGGCCCACAATATTAAGTATTAGGCTAATTAATTCCTCCCACTACCTTAATTTGAATTGTTTGGTGGAGAATATGAAAACCAAAGTTACAATACAACTAGCGCAACTACTATCTCCATTCAGCGCACCTAATTTTTTTACTAAGATATTGAAAATCAGAAACCTGCTATCAGACAGATTTATCAGAGGGCCAAGATCGTGGATAAAAAAATAAAACTGCCCATTTTCTAATGCATACAGACTTTGTACTTTTGGACTGTTTTTCCTTTAGTGTGTATCTGCTTCACGTAGTAATGATTTAGTACACAGGCTTGATGAAAGGCAGAGACTTTCAGGAATGGTACCCAGTCGCATGAGGTTAGACAGAACTACAAAAATTTTAAATACAGTGGAGCTAAGAATTACCAGGCACCAGAGTCCATTTGTACTCTTGCTTTAAAATGAAAATAATTTTGAATCCTAGATTTCAGGAAGAATATCAGACCTTAGCTTGTCAAAGCAACAGCTATTTAAGGAAGTATCATCTCCTGTTTGATTGTTTCTCTCGGTTTCCCTCAATCTATATGCTTCTTAATATCAAGAAAAAAATAAGCACTTTCTCTTGAGTTTCTACTAGTATGGCTATACCAACAACATTAATATCAGGCTATTTGAATAGTGAATTACATCAGTTGGCATGCAGAAATGTTTGCTATTTGCTAGTGGACAGGAAATCAACAAACATATCTAAATTAGCTGATTTTGTTTCTGTGACTTTTCTGAACTGCTAAATATTAATTCAACTCCTGCATGCTCTCTTTCTTTTCCATATAAAAGCATGGTGATTATTATCACAGACTGTTCCATCAAGAAATAATTAGCCATGTATTAAGAAGATGGTCTAATTAGAGGCTGCCAGTGACCTTGTTCTAAATTTCACAGTTCCAGCATCTTTTAATAGCTCTGTTAGCATCATCGAAGAATTTGCATAAAGTTCTAAAAACTACTTTATGATATAACCCACACAAATGCTACAACGTCATTACTTTGACAACTGAATTACCTATAAGAGCCATATTCTATGTTGCTTTGTATTCTGTAAAATTCTTACTTACCAAAATGTTTTAAGTAACTGAAATGTGATGATGACGTACAAGCAACAAATTTGTTTCCACTTGTCTCCTGGGAAATTTTAGCCACTGTACCTGGCAAAGCTGATACTATAAGAAAGAGCAAGGCTACTGGCAGATCTTGAAGGGAGTATAGATTTTAAATGACACACTGATTTTGTAAACATCCTGTCTGCTACAATGATTCAGCATCATTTGTAAAAGAAACAAAAACCATGACATTGCACCATCAGGTATTATTCTCAGCAAATGAGTTTGACAAAATAGGAACTGACTGGTCATTGGCGAAATTTTCAACTGAAAGACTATTCATTGTTTTCACAAATCAGGATATTTGAATAGGCATCTATTATCTTTTTCAATCCCGTAACAGACTTCTTTTGATGAAAGCCATCCCCATCAGCTGATTACCTCTGCTGAACACGATTAGCTCTTGTCTTCTTTGGTCAGATTAAGACCCCGCCTGATGTACAGTAAGGATTTTTGCCATTGCACCCATCTGACCCAAAGATGTAGTAGAACTAGGTATGGGTATAGTAGAGGACTTGGGCACTCGGCATCAGACAAAGCAATGTACATATCTCTTGTAACAGAGCATGAAATAAAACTGCAATCGTGCAGGTAATCAGCTCACACATAGCTATGATCCCGCTGTGAGAGCAAATGTAGTAGTCTTGAGTAGAGCAATCACCTCAAGTCTAACCAAGAGAACAAAGACTAATTTCTGATGATTCCTCATGGCATATGAACAGGAATAAAGACATGGTTGAGACACGAAAATGTCTGCCTGGCAGAAAGATGCACTCAAAACAAGGCAGTTGAAGCAATAGGCTGGAGGAAACAGAATACCAAGGACATTTAGATTAAAAAAAAATACCAAATTGTAGTACAACTGCACCAACTTGCTGAATCATACATGACTGATCAGTTGCTATCTTTCATTTGTATCTGCTGAACAGAAAATAAAAGATGAAGATTGATAAAATGTGGGTGTGAAGATTTTTAAAGTTTTAATCAATATCAGGACACTTCTCTTAGTTCCCATGAGTCATAAGGAAAAAAAATCCTTAGCTTCTCATATCTCTAATCTTCTGAAATATAAGACAATTAAGAATGAATGCTTTCCGTGGTGAAGATATGAATAAACCTACCAGTCATACCTATCTATCAAGTAGTCAAACATGATATACATCAAACTTTACCTTTACTTAATCAGATCTGCGACAGGAACCTTTTTATAATATGTGGGCTCCTGAGAAACAAATATTGTACCTGATCAGAGGGACATTGCCAAACAAATCAGTCATGGCACAGAAATACCAGAAAAGTCCTCCAGCTGCTAATTTCTAGATTATGTTTCCAAACACAGTATCAAATCTCAAGCATTATAAATAGTATAAATAGTTTCTCTTAGGAAATTATAAAAATGATGATGATGATAAAATCTTCACATCTTATCTTGCACCCATATGAGACTAGCAATATCTTCTATACAAGAATAATAACACACCTGAAAAAAGAAACTGCAAATATTAAGCTGCTCCATTGAGTCGCATCAGACTGTACAATGAAGAGAGTAGCCCTTTGGAGTACAGTTCAGTTCTCAAGATTTGAAGCAAAAAGTAGTGTTTGAAAATCATCTGCCCTGGAAATAGCTTCTGAGAACTTCAGGCTGCTCTATTTCTTGTGCCCACCAACTATTGGTGAGGTGTTGGGCCACAAGGGTAGATTTAGATGAGATATAAGGAAGAAATTCTTCCCTATGAGGGCAGTGTAGCCCTGGCACAGGTTACCCAGAGAAGCTGTGACTGCCCCTTCCCTGGCAGTGTCCAAGGTCAAGTTGGATGGGGCTTTGGGCAACCTGGTCTGGTGGAGGGTGTCCCTGCCAACGGCAGGGAGCTGGAACTAGATGGGTTTTGATGTCCCTTCCAATACAAAATTGGTTGTGACTCTATTCTATAATCTTCATATTCAGATTAAAGTATTCATGAAGATGCTCACAGTATTATTGAAGCCAACTCCCAAATCAAGTATTTATTTTTATGAGGAAAAAGGAAATGTTCTCAGCTGAGGTTCCTAACATACACTGACCTTCAGAAGGCCAAACCACTACTTTGCCGTGGATAGTTCTCAGGTGCACTGGCTGACAAGGCACTGAGGGGATTTGTAGCACTGGGACATCAGTCAAGATTACAGACTCCGCTGCATGGAGAGCTATGTGATCATGAAGCAGCTCCATGGAGTCTGGTTCTTGTGGCAGAACACAATCAGTGCTGGTTTAACTGGGTACCATGGTGTATGATGAAACAACGAACGAGTTACTTCAACTGTCTGTACAGTCTAGGCGGACAGTTATGATGATACCTTCATCAGTTCATCCTGTGCAAGACGTTATTCAGCACAGCTAAATACCACATATGCTTAGGTGAATAGAAATGCTACAGATTTTAACAGCCTGTTAAACAATGAACTACAAATTGTTTTGTCTTCTCCAAAGTGTTATCTCACTTTGAGTTACTCAAGCTAAGAGCACTTCTTTCCCTAGGGTTCAAGGCTGCCCTATGTATTTTGAGGTTCAAAGTTGATAGGTCTAATGCTATCATGTGCATTTACTTTAGGTCACTGTCAGCATGAAACAATGCCTGTTAGATGGAAACTATTCCATATTTATTTTCTATTCTACAGCAGAATAGGGGATCGTGCCCACAGGAACTTCACAGGCAATTTAAATAAAATAATAATAATAAAAACAAAACAAAACAAAACAAAGTACAACAAATCCACAACTATTTGTCATTATCTTCCTTTGTGTGCTCTCCTTCACTGACTGAGCCCTTTTTTTTTCCCTGCAGTTTAGGTAAATTCAGTTTCAAGAACAGATTTTTTTAAGTTGTAAAGGGATCCCAACATAGGAGCTAATGCTCTTCAGCAGACATTCCATGCCTTTCCTCACTTACAGCTTCTAAATGATTGCAGAGGATACAAAGCTCAACAGGTGAGCAAGCAAGACCAGCAGCTGAGTAGCTGAAGCCATAAGACAATAATCTTACAGAACTGTATTCTAGAACAATATTTGGGCCACATCTCTTAAGTTTCTCCTTGTCCTCTGTTTTTCTTTAGACCCTGACACTCATTTCTCCTCGGAGTGCAACAGCTGTGGAGGACTTTCTTTTTGATGTAATTCCAGTTGTGATCATAGAATGGCTAGAGTTGGAAGGGACTCCCAGAGGTCATGTAGTCCAACCCCCCTGCAAGAATCAGGGACACCCCCAACTAGATCAGGTTGCTCAGGGCCTCATCCAACCTGGCCTTGAACCTCTCCAGCGATGGGGCATCCACCACCTCTCTGGGCAACCTGTTCCAGTGCTCCACCACTCTTACAGTGAAGAACATTTTTTCTAATATCTAATCTAAATCTACCTCCCTCCATTTTAAAACCATTAAAATAGAGGCCCTAACAGAATTGTGATGACCCTAACAGAATTGTGATGGATGAGTAAATGCTAGAAATTGATAGAAATTAAGAAAAATCTGTAATTTGTTTAGTTATAGATCAGTGCCAGTAATTAACAAATGGTGAAAAAGCATGTACAACTACTCGTTCTAGCAGGTTAACCTTGTAAAGGTACATTTCTGCAAATACTGCTTTCCTGTTACATTGCTCATATGAAGTGACTTAAGAATCAAAATCCCACCTTTCCAGCACGTATTTTTGGTAACCAGGTTAAATACTGGAAACAAATTCTGAACCTTTAACAGAATATTTTGACCTAATTTCTAGTTAAACAAAGCAAGACTGTTTTATACTGTAAGTGGAACATAAAAGTCTGTCAAGAAAATCGCGTAACATTCTGTTCTTTCTTCTCTAGGCACAGCAAGGATTAAAGTTGGAGTTTGGGGTTTGTGGTTTGTTTTTTTTTTTTCTTGTTTGGGTTTCAGATTAAAAGGTAGCACATATTAATGTGTCCATAAGTCTCACTAACTGAATTTCTCCCATATACTGAGATTTCTGCTTACTAATGTTAGTAAGGTAAATGAAAACCTATTTGTTCTTCAAACATTTTCAGCCAATGCTCTATACATCTCTGCGGTGTGCCAGTCTTTGTTTCTCTCCTGTTGTGTCTCAGATTTCTTCTTTACTCTGATCTTTTTATTCCCTCCAGAAGCAACCTCCTAACCTGCATAAGTGCTTAATGGGCCAGCTATTTCATCCTTACCCACCTATTTCTTCTTTCATGCATCCTTGTCTGTACTGTAAATTCCCAGCTAGGCTTGGGCACTCATTCTGCAAATAGTCACGTACTCCATGAAAGCACCCCTTCGTTCCAAGTTACACTGGCACATAAGCACTTGCAGAATCACATTTTACTCCAGCCTTCCTTTCCTCTGCTTAGCTCATCTCAACACCCAAGAATCCCACGACAAATACTGCTCAAATATATCTAAACCCCGCTTCACTCTCCTCAAGGCTAAAGTTCTTACCCAACAAACCACTGGTTTGATTGCACTATCTTCAAACTGACAAAATTCACAACCACCAAAGCCCACATGGTAGCTGATTTTCGGTCTGAGCCTGCAATGAACTGTGATCAGGCACAATTGCCCTGAAGCCTTGAAAACCCCTCTAACATGAGAGCTTTTCAAAGTGTTAGTAAGACTGTTTTTACTTTAATTTTGCAATGTATTTTCCATGGTAATAGCTGAATAATCACATATCTACGACAATAATAGATCAAAGTTGAAGAGATTAATTATTAGACATATTTATAATTAATTTTGTGATAAGTGTATTTATGTCTAGAAAAAATACATCTATGACATTAAGGCCCTAACTGAATTTGGTAATATCTTAATTAACATACTAATAAGATATTCTCTTTGGTATTTACTTGCCAAATTACATTTAATTGACCCTATTATGCTTATGAGATTATTAATCTTCTAAAGTTTTTTTACTTGGACTTAGAAACTCTTGCATGCTTTTTTAACAGTATTTGAACTTAGAATCTATCTTCTGTATTCTATAAAAGTGTCTCTTTGTTTTGTTTGTTTCCTTGTAATAAACTTTATAGCAATAAAATTTCAGTTGCATTCCTTTTTGGTTTCACTGCTGTCATGGGTTTGCAATGTGGCTTCTTTAAGAAGCAGCTAGAAGCTTCCTAAGGGTCCAACAAAATAAATCTCAGCTGAGCACCAAAGGCCAAACTCCCAAACCCTGTTACTGACAAGGCCGGCCGGGCCAATCAGCACCAGTCACAGCACCACTGGGAATCACATTTTAGAGAGAGAAAAACACAAACAGCCACATTTTGTCACCAGAGAAGGGAGTGAGAAGATGTGAGAAACTTTGCAGACACCAAGGTCAGTGAAGCAGGGGGAGGAGGAGGCTCTGAGAGAAGATTCCCTGCGGCCTGTAGACAATACCATGGTGAAGCAAGGGTCCCCCCGCAGCCCATGGAGGATGAAGAGACCCCACTTGTAGCCCATGGAGAGGCACCTGGGCCAGGCAGGAGCCCACCATGGAGCAGGTGGAGAAATATGGAAGAATNAGGACTGTCTCCTGTGGGTGGGACCCCACACTGGCACAGGGAAAGAATGTGAGAAATAACACAACCCACTCACCCCCAAGAAGGAGAACAACTCATGAAGAACTGACCGAAGACAGAAGCCTCCATACCCTATTTCACCCCCTTTCCGCATTGCCATCCTGAGGAGGAGAAACATTATGAATAGAGTGAAGTCTGCAAAGAAGAGGGGGAGGGGTTGGTTTAAGAGCTGTTTGTACTTCTCATTATCTGACTCTGGTTTCTCTGTGTGTGTAGTGTAATAAATTAGAGAGTTTTCTGTCCTTTCTTCTGTGTTGAGTCTGTTTTGCCCATGACACTAATTGTGGAATGATCTCTCTCTGTCCTTATCTCGACTCCAAAGCCTCTCAACATGGATTTTCTCCCCTGTCCAGCTAAAAGGGGAGGGATAGAGCAGCTTTGGTGGGAGTCTGGCCTCCAGCCAAACCACCACAACTGCCAATTTCTATGCCAATTCAGTAATATTCAGGTCTGTACTTTCTACAGTATACTAAGTGAACATAGAATAAAAATACAATAATGTTTCATAACCTGTTTATCAGGTGGATCATCTAAACATGCCCATTTTTCTGTTCACCAGGGAATGTAGTGATAGGACATGGGTCAATGGCTTCAAGCTGGAATATGGTAGTTTTAGATTATATGTTAGGAAGAAATCCTTTACTATGAGGGTGAAGAGGCCCTGGAACAGGTTGCCCAGAGAGGTTGTGGAAACCCGTTCTCTGGAAGTGCTTAATGCCAGCTTGGATGTGGCTTTGGGCAACCTGGTGTAGTGAAGTGCCCATGGCAGGCAGTTGGAACTTGAGGATCTTTGAGGTCTCCTCCAACCCAAACCAGTGTGGGTTTCCGTGATTTCAGTGAGGCTATGCCACTAGAAAAAAGTACTCATTTTCTTGAAGACGATTCTTTTCCATTGCTTCTGAAGACCACCACTATACTGTTGCTGTGGTTGTTTTTGTGAACCCTTCCTCTTAGGGAAGTCCCAGCTCTTCCACAGAATGCTCCATGAACCCATGGACTAGGACATCAGAGCTGAAGGATGGCCATCGGGAGAGAGATGCCTGTCTGAATCATTTCTCACAAACTGGCCAAGGAAAATTTACCTGAGGCACATAGGAAAAGGTGGAGTGGAAGCCATAAACCTGTATTAACAGCAAAAAAAAAAAAATGCCCAAGAGGAGGGAGATCCAGAGAGGCCCACAATCAGAGAATTAGTCCCCTTGTCCTCAGCTCTGGTGAGGCTGCACCTAGAGTGCTGTGTTCAGTTTTAAAAGCCCCTCACTACAAGAAGGACGTTGGGATACTGGACCGTGTCCAGAGAAGGGCAACAAAGCTGGTGAAGGGTCTGGAGCACAAGTTCTACGAGGAGCAGCTGAGAGAACTGGGGCTTTTTAGTCTGGAGAAAAGGAGGCTGAGGGGANTGGTGGAGTCACCGTCCCTGGAGGTATCTAAAAGGCAAACAGATGATGTGCTGAAGGATGTGATCTAGAGGCGGACTAGGCAGGGTTAGGCTGTGGATGGACTCGATGATCTTGGTCTCTTCCAACCCAAGTGATTCTGTACAGGACTGAGAAGGAAACTCAGTGCTCCAGAGTCAGCTTGCCTGAACCTCACGCTTACAAGCCTCATGAAGCGATTCTGCTGTTTCTGGAAGTTAGTGTTTAATTTCTGAGATAACGTCAGTAGTTAAAGGGACTCCCATCATGTCCCCATCACGTCAGTGCTGCCACAGTCAGCTTTTATCTCACCACCGCGAACGCCTCTTGCACTCCCCCACGCCCTCCCCATCACAGAATCATAGAAAAGCTCCAGCTCCCTCAGCGGCTCCTCACAGGAACTGAGCACCTCGGGCAGCCGCCGACCCAAGAGGCGCCTCCTCCAGCTCTTACACCCGCAGCGCCACGGGCACTGCCGAGGCCTCACCGGGAGCGGCTGGTGAGCTCAGCCCTGGTAAGACAG
>VXBZ01011550.1:243477-303287 GCA_013399135.1 Heliornis fulica | reverse complement strand
ACTGCTTCTGTCATTCAGCAAGTGACAGACAGTGGTCACGCCTCTTCCTGACTCGCGTACACACCAAGCTGCGACCTAAACACAGAAGGAGGCGGGGCCGAGCCTGCCTGTGGCGATAGACCCTAAACCACTCAGCTCCCCCCCTCTCCTCAATCAGCAGCCCTAAACGCCTGCTCGCCGCGCAGGCGCACTCAGGCCCGTGCCTCGCCGTGGCGGGAGGGCCTGCCGGCTCTCTGCGCACGCGCACGGCCGCAACCAGCGCCGCGCCGTGCGCTCTCCTCCGTGACGTCACCCCGGCACCTGCCGCCGCTCAGCGCGGTGCCCGGAAGCGCCCGGCCAGGCGGTATAGCCGANCCGGGGTCTCCACCGCACGGACCGCCGCCGCCTCGGCCGCAACAATGATCCCGATCCCGGTGGTGGTGTGCGTGCTGGGGGGCTGGTGCGCCGTCTACCTGGCGGACACGCTGCTCAAGGTGAGGGCTGCGGGAGCACAGCCGGACGGGAGCGACCGCCCCCGCACACCCCGCCGGGGCAGGAGCGCCGCTTCGACACGGCAGCTCCCTCCCCCTCCCCTCCCCCTGGGCCGCGTTCTGCAGCCGCCACCGAGAAGAGGCCTCCTCGCCTCGCCCGCCCTCCGAAACACCAGAGGTGTTCCCCCCCACCAGCCGCAGTCACGGCATCAGGGCNAAAACAGCCCGAAGCACACGACATTGTGTTTGCTGTGTGGACTATATTTATATAATTATAAAATTCTATAATTCTATAAATTCTATAATTATCACACTGTATAATGATGTTTTTTCTAAAAATAATGTATGTAGAAAACACTTTTCTTTTGGAATGTCCTTAATTTTACTGACAAAAAAAAAAAGTCAATGCAAATACTTTCTAACGAAATAAACTTTAATCTTCAGAGAGTGTTCCAAGGCTTATCTTCTTCCTCCTGATGGAGAAGGGAAGGTTTGAAAAGAAAGCATACCAACAGGACATCGCTTGTTATATCCAGGAATGCGTTTGTGCATTGCACAAGTGTCATTAAGGGTTTTTAAAGCCTGGGAGATAGGATTTGCAAGAGATGATTGAAATAGTGAAGTATGTACACAAAACAGGTTGTATCCTGGTTAAATATGAGGGGAAAAGAGAAATGTTTGATTTGTGATTATCTTTATTTTCTACATTGTCAGAAGGCCAGAAGCTAGATCTTTTTATGCCAAGTGTAGATAGGGCCTAGTTATTTCAAAGTAAAAAGCTGGGCTGTGGGTTTTTTTCTCCTGTGAAACGGGAAGACGTGTAAGAAATTCTGGGTGATGAAAAAACTTGGAAAAATGAGTGGCTCCCCCTGCTGCTAAAGGTTGGAGAGCAGATATAGTTCAATAATTTATGAGAGCTATTAGTTGCCAAATACTAGTCTGTGCATAGTGACAATAGGAAATACAGAAATTTCTCTGAAGGTTTTTCACATTTTATTACATCAATTCTGTAGTAGGTATTTGGAAACAAAAGGTGGCATTGTTTTGAAACGCATTACAAGGTTGGTCAAATACTGGACAAATGTGCTCCTGACTGTAGTGAGATGCAGCAAACCCCACCAGAATGGTCAGCTAGTAAGCTGGTTTCCTTTTGACAGTAACTTTGTGACCAAAGAAGAGTCTTAAGAGTCTGAAGCAAGAGCTTAATTCAGCTAGAGGACTTGTGCCAGGATGTAGAAACCTTTTTGTCTTTCTGAGGTTCTGAAGTTCTCTTTCATCATTAGACCTTAAAATGTTTCTCTTTTGTAAGCAGGAGTAGCCACTGCTTTTCTTATTACAAGCTCTGGTAAAGCTTAGCAGCAGCAAAGGAGACAAAAAAAGCCCCATATTGTTTGGAACCAATTTAGTGCCTTATGTATGTTGAAGGGAGAATGCCTGGAATACTATAGCAAGCAAAAGAGTCCAGGAGTTAAATTTTAACTTTAATCTTTTAATTAAAAGTTGACAGAGGTTGTTCATCGTCAGCAAGTACATGATAGCTGTTGGATGTTAGCGAACTTACTGGTAGATGTCACGTGCATACATCTCAGTGATTAGTTTCACTGTGAGCACTGCAACCAAAATAGAATTTGGGTTAAAGAGCCACATTTATATAAATGGGAAGCTCAGCATTGCTTGTTTTATTGCCAGTACTGTAAATCTCCCACCACATTCATAACCCGAGGCTGTTAACAACCGTAGCAAAAGACAGCCCCTGCTTAAACCTCAGCTCACAATTTAATTACTCCAAAAGGACGTACATAGCATGAGTGAAAACTAATACAGGATTGCTTTTCCACGCATGATCCTGTTGATATTTTTGGCCAGAGAAGGTTGGTGCTGTATCTTGTGCTTGATGTTTATTTTGTGAACTTATTCAATGCACAACCTATCTTGCTCAGTTTGTTCCCTTACTGGTTTTGTTCAGGTTTCACATGTTTTGTCAGGCAGTCTGACTCTTAGGAAATCTGCAGCACAGAAGGCATGACTGTGAGTATAAATGCATTTTTGCACACATAAATTCATGGATTACATGCTGTTAAGAGTTCCATTACAAGATACATTTGTGTTAGCAAACTAAAAATATGCTGAATCAATCTGGGACTTGGAATTTTAAGTCCCTCTTGTTACTCTCATTGAACATGAGACTTTCCACTGAATCTTTGATCCTACAAAAGGGAGTCACTTGAACAGACCCTGCAATTCCTTCTCTGTGGCATTCTAAATCATCCCATTTCCTTCTGCCTGAAGGATCAGGAATGAGCAAAGGGTAGAAGGTTGACCAGGCTTCTGCTATGGGAAATAAGGGATGTATTAGACACATTCAGTCAAGGTTAGCCTTCAGCTTTTAAGGTCAGGAAGCCAAAATGGTTCAGAGCTCTCAAACAGATTTTGTCAGCAAAGAAGAATGTTAAGGACTCCGTCTTGCTGGTAGATATTTATGGAGCTCCTGGAGGATTTAGCAGGCGCTCATTGTTTTGAAGGCTTGCATAAAAAAAAAAAAAAAGGTATTGCTTTTATAGTAAAATTAATATAACTGAGATCACTTAGAACTAACTCAAAGAAGCAGAGCCAAGGCCTGTGTGAAGGAAGCTTGAAATGTAATGTCGGATGCCAATGTAATTCACACCAGGGCACGAGGAAGGTGCACATGGTAATGTAGTGTTCCTATTGAGCTCAGGACAGAAGGAGGAAAAGTTTCACAGAGCTTTTTAATATGTTTTGCAAAGTGGTGCAGTCATTTAGTGATCATGAATACCATTTGCATAAGTTGCAAGGAAAATGCAAAAGGAAAATGTATTTTGCTACCTTTGTACTTCCCCATCCCCTACATTTAGCAAATGTGAGGTGAATAGCCTCATATTTCTCATGAAAAACTTCATATTTATTTATGCCTTGCTACCACAGTGGTACTGTGATGTGGTTGGAATGAGTTTGAAGGGATGAATTTTTTTTTATTTCTAGGGAAAATGTGAGTTTTGTAGTAGGCTGGTTGTTTACTTAATTCCCAAAAGACAGTTCCTCATATCAGAGGTACTTAATGTCATACATACTTTTGTTCTTAATTATCTGGTAGGTTATGTGAGGAGGTCTTCTTTGTTTCTTTGGCTTATGTTTTTTTAATTGTACAAGTGTGATCATCTTTTTGATCTCTTAGTAAATGCTGATCTGGTTGTGAATGCTAAACTTAGTGGTGTTATAAGTACAATGAAAGTTTCTGTTGGTACCCTCGGCCAGCTGACCAAAAATGTGGCTGAAGTCAGTAGGGTGAGGAAGGAAATGACACAGAAATAAACAGGCAGAAAGGATAAATGGTGTAAGAGGTGATACAAGAACAATGACCTGAAGTAAATAATTGGTTTCATGGCCTAGGAAAATAGTTATTTGAAATTATTTTTTAGTGTTCACGTTTTAATTAATTCAACAAAATGAGAAAGGCTACGAATATAGTTGTGCAAGATGAGATCCTCATTCCTTAGCACCACTGCAGCAGGACAGGAGGAATGCAAGGAAGTAATTCATTTGAAGAACCAGCCAGAACCTTGTGAAGTTCCTTTTGTTGTGAGCTATATCTTCAGTAGGTGCTGCTGCTCACAGGGAAACTTGGGAACAATGCTCCACTTCAGATGGCTCCAAACTGTCTGGATTATGTCAGAGACATTCCTGCATTCCTGCTTTGGTAACTGCCCAAAGGCCGAAGGCTGGAAGCTCTGGTGTGCTTTTCCTGAGCTGTGAGTTTCTCTTTCACCTCCACAGAAAGCACTCATGGAGTTGGGTTTCTGATGCTTTCGTGAAGCAAGCTCCCCAGCGAAGCCTAGTGAGAATAAAACCACTATATGATATAAAATAGAAATTGCAAAATTATGCTTGTCAGTCTGTTATAACAGATAATACTGCAGATAAGGCTCGCCCTATAGTTTATAGGTCACATTTCTCATAAAGAGAAATCTGTGCATCCATCCAGTGAGATGTGGACAGGCTGGAGAGCTGGGCAGGGAGAAGTCTAGTGAGATTTAACAAGGGTAAGGGTAAGTGTAACGTCTTGCATCTGGGGAGCAAAAACCCCAGGTACCAGTATAGGTTGGGGACTGGCCTGTTGGAGAGCAGTGTAGGTGAGAGGGACCCAGGGGTCCTCGTGGACAGCAGGATGACCATGAGCCAGCAATGTGTCCTCATGGCTGAGAAGGCCAGTGACATCCTGGGATGCATTAGAAGGGGGGTGGCTAGTAGGTCAAGAGAGGTCCTTCTCCCCCTCTACCCTGGTGAGACCTCACCTGGAATATTGTGTCCAGTTCTGGGTCCCTCAGTTCCAGAAGGACATAGAACTCCCTTGAAAGAGTCCAGTGCAGGGCCACCAAGATGATGGAGTGGAACACCTTTTTTACAAGGAAAGGCTGAGGAAGCTGGGTCTCTTAAGCTTGGAGAAGAGGATATGGAGGGATGACCTCAGTAATGTCTATAAATATGTAAAGGGTGAGTGTCAGGAGGATGGATCCAGGCTCTTTTCAGTGATGATCAGTGATAGGACAAGGGACAATGGGTCCAAACTGGAACATAGGAAGTTCTATGTGAACCTAAGGAAAATATTTCTCCCTATGAGGGCACCGGATCACTGAGACAGGCTGCCCAGAGAGGTTGTGGAGTCTCCTTCTCTGGAGACATTCAAGACCAATCTGGACACATTCCTGTGTGATTTAATATAGGTGATTCTGCTCTGGCAGGGAGGTTGGACTAGATGATTTTTCAAGGTCCCTTCCAGCTCCTAACGTTCTGTGGTTCTGTGGATGCTTGCAATGCAGGTTAATAATTTAAAGATTCATTCTGGCTTTTTGTTAATATCAACTATTTCACGCTCTCTTTAGGCATAGTCTTTGTGTTTGAAAAGCAGACCTCATTTTTACCCTAACTAAAAGGTACCCGCAGTACCAATCTGTGTCTTGAACCATGTTTCTTTATTTTAGTTTTTAGGATGGTGACTGGAATATAACTGCACACTGAAAAATTACCATAATCAGTTCAATCTTTGGCCATCTAACCAGTCAGTTAAAATCTACTGAAAATTATTTAACACTGGGATAGATGATATAAGATTATGTTTGACAAATAATTCTGGATACTCAATCTCTCACAATCTTAGAACGGTTGTGATTTACATCAAAACAGTGGCATAACTTTTGCACATTACATGTTGCACCTATGTGTCAAAATATAAATATTTTTTGTAATATGCAGGGCATTTACCTGAAGTTACACATTCTTCTTTATATGAACAAATCCCATTTACTGCTTGGTCACATAACACAGCATCTCCCTGGATGTTTTTTTTCACACTGATTTTCCACTGTTTTGCAGTCATCCAGCTCTCTGAAGGCATCTTATGAAGACTGGCTGCTGACATACGGCTTGAGCGTCTCTCCTTTTCACATGCGATGGCAAACAGCTCTCTTCAACCGCCAGTTCTACAACTGGGGAAGATGGAAACCCAGATTTCTGTATTTATGGTATAAATTCAGGATTTTATTTTCTTCTGTCAAATACAGAGTCAGCTGCTTAGCCACGGCCTTTCAGCCGTAAAAATGTGATGGATAGACATGGTTATTTCACAAGGCTAATGATAAAAACAAGTCACCGTGGTTGCCTTACATGGACTGTAGCTCAAGTCTTTCATCTATGTTAAAAAGTACATAGCTGCAATGTAGGTTGCATAGCTATAAAGCTAAAAACTGTAAACTTGTTTTACCTGTGGTTTGAACTACACACAATTCTTGAGTTCAGCTGCTATCTGTAATGCTGCATGCAGAAGTAGGTCTGAAAGCAGCTTCTCATGTCCTAGTTCTGTCCATCCCTGTGCACTGAGCTTTCCCCTGATCACTAGAGTTTACAAAGCATTTAGAGACTGTTTTGTCCCTGTTGTCAATCATGGCCCAGGCATTCAGCAAATATACCTGCTCAGAAGCACACTGCTCACCTTCTGTCTATAATCTGCTGCGCTGTTGGCTGCACAGACTGCTGGGAGTGGTCAGTAAGCAGGGACGTTAGTAAGAGACGGTGGACACATGGACAGTGTTAGAAAACTATTGTTCACTTGCTTTCCTAGCATTACTTTATATATGCTTTGAGAATATAAATTGGGTAAAGTTTGAATTACCCTTCTGTGAGATAGTAATAAAAGAGAGGTCTGCTTCATATTGGTATCTCTTCATGTATAATGATTTTACTATTTAAGTTTGCAATAGCTCTATATCAATCACAATTTTTTAATGTGTGTAATTTATTGCAGGATAATGTTTCAACCAGTCTCTTTAATTAACATTACAAGTATGTATTGCTTAAAATAAATTACTAATTTCCAGTGAGGTTCATTAAGGGTGATAAGAGAACAGTTATGCTATTGTGAGAGGAAGAAGGACTGTTAGTGAACTGAAGTGATTTAACTAAAAAATAAACTTTATCACATCCTTCAACTATTGGGCAAAGGATGATGATGATGATGATGATGATGATGATGATGATGATGATGATGATGATGATGAAGAAGAATAAAAATTCACCATTAGATGGACTTATGTAAATTTAATTTTTTTCAACAATGACTTTAAAACTGGTGAGGAGAACAATATGTTTTGAGTAATTGATTTTAATCTGGTCTTGCAGTTGTGCCTTTTAGCTATTCTTTAAAAAGGTTGAGTCTCATTTATTGTTCCTTAGCACTTTTTATTATTTGCGAGGAAGTTGTAAAATTTATTGAAAAAGTTTTTAGACATGTATGCTACCCCATCATTTGATCCAGGTCTCTCAACAGTGGTATGACATGGTAAATTATACATCACTAGTTACGTTTTTGTATTCATAGCTGATGGCAAGTTACATGTATTGAATAACTGTAGAAAATACAGAAGGTGTAAGAACAACATTAAAATATTTGAATATTAATCAAGATGTGGTTTGGATATAAAACATTTATTAAATTAGGGAAATATATATTAATAATAAATATTATTCTTGTTCTTAGTTTCCTTTAGCTAATGTTTTTGTACAGGATTGTTGGTACATGGTTGGTAGTAGCATCAGGTTAAGTTTTGCCCCAAGAGTTTGCTGTGCTTTAAGCTGTGCTAAAGCCATTACACGTGCAGAGAATATAGCCCATCTTCTTGTGGCTATGCATTGCTACAATATTTGCTTCTCTTTGCAGGTTCAGTGTTGGAATGGTGTTTGGTATCATTGCCATGTTTGGCTCTGTTATTCTTCTCGGAAAGACATTGATGCAAACACTGACACAGATGCTCACCGAGGCACCGAAAGCCCAGAATGATCGTATGCTGCAAGTTGTGGTGAGTTTTCTCAGGTCTTTGAGAGTTGTGAACTTACCTTAACAAGCTTCTTAATGGCGTATATGATGCTAAAATCTTCCCATGCAAGAATAACCTAACTCCTGATACTCATATATGTAAAATTTTGCATGTTGGTTATCAGCCTTAAAAATAGGAAGTGGAGGTAGTAAAAGAGGGGAAAACAAATGAAGTCAAACTTGTGGAAGAGTTTATAATAAAAATTATCAGGAATGAGAGTTGGCTAGTGATTTTTGAAGGCCCCAAATTGTCATAGCACTAAGAATACAAAACAGTTAAGAATTTGCCTGCATTGAGCGGTGCAGTATGGAGGCACTGTTGGCCTTAAAATTTTCAGAGCTCATAACCCACAGGAAGAGAGGAATTCTGTTTCATATGCTACAATACATAGCTTCAGTGGAAAAGGAAAGAGCTGTAAAGAGCTTTGTGTGATCATGGAAGCAAAGATTCATTAAGGAGTAGATGGCATATTTTTTGATTGTTCAAGGACTTGTGCCCAAATTTATGGTGTGAAATTAAAAGTGCTGTTTCTGGCAGTATCTACTCAAAGGCCTAATAATGATGCATTTAATTATTGTATGGATTTCTGATGCTGGACAAGATATTGTGTGATTTTAGAAAGGATTGTATATCGCAGAATGGGAGAGATGGCAAATGCTTTTTCTTACCTCTGCGTGAGGCAGTAATGGAAGAACTGACTTTGCCTTACAGCAAAGTTTTACCTGGAAGGATTTCTGGCCACACTTCCTTCCCCAAGAGTGCTGTCTGGCCAGAATGTACAGTCATTTTCCAGAAAGGGGGAAGGTCCAATGAGATTGCTTTGCCTTCTGTTGCGTGGCTTAGAGCAGGGATGCCCAACCATTTTACTCTCAGTACTCTGCTAGTCTAGCATAGACCGAAGTTGGGAGTTGCATGCTGCCATGACAGGCCTACCCGTAAGTGCTAAACACTGTGTGCAGCTCAACTTAAAATATTGCACGAGCGCAGGACGCCTCATCATTAGTGTGTGCCATAAACTCGGTGCCTGTGGGGTGCTTTGGGTCTGTTTCACACATGCAGGGTGAACATAGCAAATGCAGTATGTGTTGGCAATCGTGGGCAATGAGGCCTGGGAGAGAACTGCTGGTACTGCCGCTGTAGTCACCTAGACCACAGCCTGCTCCTGGATTACCTCTAGAAGCAGACAGCGTGTCCAGTAGAGCACGAGTTGAACATGAGACAGAAATTTTTTAATTAATGGGGTCTGTCCTAAGCACCTATGTCTGTTACATTCTGTAGTAAGAAAAGCATCTGTTACATCTTAATTTTCTGAGATTGGTGTAAGGATCTATCCATTTTTGTGACAGCAGAGTAAAGTAGCCATTTGTAGTGTATTGCTCTTTGAAGAAAGTAACGTAGAGGCAACCAAAGCAAACATGAGCCTTTGGAATTAATCTGGTGTGAATTGGAGCTATGAAAGCAGAAATCTAGGATAATGTTCACAATTTCAATGTGGAACTGATTCCTCATTGACTGCCTACTGGCAGCATCACTGCATTCAAACCAAAGACAGACTGGCACTGAAGATCTAAATTGTAGGGATAATGTAAAATCTTGTGTGGGGATGTGGGTACTTCTTATGAGTTGACTAGTGATTCTCTTTCTGTCCCACCTTGTTCCTTCATTTCTGAGTTGTCATAGTTTAAGGATTTCCAGTAATCTTTATAGAGGGGAATATGCTAGCATAAGTTGACACAAAAATGTAACCATGCAAAGAGGTGAAGAACAAGTCAGGAGGACCTTCTCGTTTAAATTAGTTACTTGTATTTGAATGACTGGAGGAGAGTGAATTAGTTTAAAAAAAAAACAAACAACTTTTTTTTTTTAACTCAACTTTAGCCTGTGGCATAAATCTGTTTAGCCTTTGGCTATGGAGACAGTGAGAGAGAGAGAGAGAGAGAGAGAGAGAGAGAGTGTTCTGCTTATGCTTTATTAAGATTTTGTCTCCTTCCTCTGTTGTTCAGTCACGTACTTAATCTAACATACCTATCTGTCAGTAACTGGGCTGTTTTTCTTCAGCTACCCTCTCCTGGGTTAGTTCCCTGCTGACAAGAGTGGGAAAGAGGCAGATCAATTAGTTACTAATAAAGGATGCCTTAGTAAACTAAAAGGATTTCCAGAAGACTGTAAAATAGAAGATGTCAATGCTTATTAAGAAATTACTGCTATTGATTTCAGAACCCTTCATGAGAGTTAGCTTCCCTTGTAGGTAAATATTAAACTGGCTTCTTTGATGTGAAATCCGAAAGCATCTGATGCTGTGTTCTAACAGGCTGTAGTCATAATGGCATTAAGGTGTCAACCCTTGCTATTGCTGTCTGTCCTCCCCTGTGCCAGGAGCAGAGGGCCACTGGCAATGCCAGTTACCTGATGCATTAGTGCCACCAGCTGATGCTATAATAAAGGCAGTGGATGCTTAACGAATGAAAAACAGCTGTCATTATAAAGTGAGGTAAGATGGTCGTGCCATTTAACAAAAATATTTTGGGCATGATCACACTCTGGACAGAATTTGTTAAATGATTGAGTATAATGTTAGTGAACATAGTCTTTTGAAGTTTTTCTTTCATATTGATTGTCTTGCCAACCTATTGTAGAGTTCGGCTGCATTGGTAGGTGAATGCATATAATTAAGGAATGCGAAGGACTAAATGAAGGTAGAAGCAAAAGCATTCTGCTCAGTTAGATCTGCGGCCTTTTGTGTCCCAAAAAGGTAGTTTATAGAGTCTCAAAGGCAGGCCAGGAATTTTTGTCTACGGCATCTCTTTTCTGCCACTGCATTGCATTCAAGTTGTGTTCACATCAACTGTTAGTGATGGTAGCAGAGTGCACCCTGTCTTGAGCAGGGACACCTGTGGAGCAGACAGGAAAGCTGTCCCACAGCAAGCAGCAGAGGTGGCTTTACCATCCCACTGCAGCATGGCAGCTGTGCAGAGATGGGAACCCAGAAGGAGGAAAGAGGAGACTGCATGAGCCAGCAGTGGGCCCTCGTGGCCAAGAAGGCCTGTGGTATCCTGGGTTGTATGAAGAGCATAGCCAGCAGGTCAAGGGATGTTATACCCCTCTGCTCTTCTCTTGTGAGGCCATATCTGGAGGACAGTGTCCAGTTCTGAGCTCCCCAGTTCAAGAGAGACAGGGAACTACTGGAGAGAGTACAGCAAATGGTTACAAGAAAGCTGAGGGCACTGGAGCATCTCTCGTATGAGGAAATGCTGAGAGAGCTGGGTCTGTTCAACCTGGAGAAGAACAGTCTGAGAGGGGATCTGATTAATGTTTCTAAATACCTTAAGGGTGAGTGTTAAGAGGATGGGGCCAGGCTCTTTTCACTGGTGCCCAGTGACAGGTAAAGGGGCAGTGGGCACAAAACTGGAATATGGTATGTTCCACTTCAGTATGAGGAAAAGCTTCTTCACTCTGTGGGTGACAGAGCACTGGAACAAGCTTCCCAGAGAGGCTGAGGAATCTCCTCTGGAGATGTTCAAAACCCACCTGGATGGGATTCTGTGCAACCTGTTCTAGGCGACACTGCTCTGATAGGGGTTTGGACTAGGTGATCTACAGAGGTCCCTTCCAACCCTTGCCCTTCTGTGATCCTGTTCCTCATTCTCTGACTCATGACTGCTTTGAAGCCCATCTGGAAGCAGTTGGCGGCTCATGACTAGTGTAGTGAAGGACTCGGGGAGTGGTGGGAATCCACAGCAAGAGAAGGAATGTGAGGATCCTGCACATTGTGTCTCTCACAAATTAAAGTGGTGTACTCATTTTAAGTGTTTTGTTGGTTTTTTTTTTTTAAGGTTAAATTGCCATATGATGACTCCCAAACTTGAACAACACATAAAATTTACCCTTTTTGACCTTGTAAATTTGGTATGGTCTCGTGATTTGGATAGGGAGAGAAAAGGGACACTCAGTTCCAATTGTAGGCTCTTTTATTTTTTTTAAGTTTCAGGGCTCATAGTGTTTTCAGTGCTATACAATTTTAAATGTTTTTATTTGAAGGGAAGAACTTCTCTCTAGCTACATGACTCGCTACAGGAAATTATAACTAATGCTTATGGTTGCCAAGCCTGTTTCATTTGAGTGTAAGTCTGTGTACGTTTTTTACAAACTTCTTGAGCTTAATATAGAGTAGGACACATTCAACAGGACTGTGAGGAATAAGTAGGGCTATATTTAGTATTAAATACATTAAATATATATTTACTATATTTAATATTAAATATATTAAATATATATTTAATATATTTTAAAACACATTGGATAAATTGGGAGAAGAGGTACAAACTGCTAGTGCTGCATGAGAGTGGCTGCTGTTTTGGGTCTGAAGAAGCTGAGTGAGAGCCACAAGTTTAGGGGCAGAATGATTTGTCTTTGCACCTCTTGGTTTCCTCCTGTGTTTTGTTTTGTTGTCATGCCCACATCAACAGGTGCCTGGTGTAAATTTGCCTGTCAGCCAGCTGACCTATTTCTTCTCTGCAATCCTCATCAGTGGTGTGATACACGAAGTCGGCCATGGGGTGGCAGCTATTCGGTAATGCAAATAACTTTTCTTTTACTATGAGCCAACGTGAGCCTAATATTCCAGAGCATTTATTTGCAGGTGGATGTTGTTAACATTGCTTCAGTTTATCTAGAAAGGGTGTTTATTCTGTATTTCATAGCTTTTCAAGATTTTAAGTTTGGGAGTACAATTAAGGATAAAGTTTTAATACAGTGTCTGTTTTACAGGTCACGAGAAAGGACTTCAGCTTTGCAATCACACCACACTGCATCGGGTTTAAAGTAATGCTTCTGTTAAGTGGCCCTGTTTTTCACACAGCAATTGCATTTATGCAGCTGTGGCACTTGAAGAGGACCCGTGTGCTATTGCACAATTGTACTTTTAATAAGATTTTTACATTGATGTGCAGCATACCAACAGGCTGAAGCAGTAACTCAGTCCAATGTGATTTTCCTCTATCCATCCCAGTGATGTGTTGATTTTTATCATAGGTGGTATTTTTATGTCACTTAACTCTGTTATTACTTCACAAAAAAGTTATTTGATACGGTTAGTCATTACTGTTTAATAACACTGCAGCAGAGTGTTTATTGGTGGTTACTGGGACTGATACTACAGCATCCTCTGCATTTCTCCTGGACATCACCATTGTCTGTCCCATGAGCATGAAGTCCTAGGTCATTTCTCTGATTTTTTGAGTGTAGTCTTAAGGGAGTCTTGAGTCATGACTGCATCTTAATCAATTGCTACCTTTTTTATAATCTAAAATGTCCTCAATTAAAGGGATGGTTTGGGACCCTCTCTGTTTCATATGCTCTGTTTCAGCTTTTTTTTTTTCCTCTAATATTCACAGGGATTTTTCTGTGGAGGATGAAGCTCTGGCTTATCCAATCACAGGAAGAAGCAGTAAAATTTCCTTTCTCTTACAGTGCTTTCACATGCTGCTGGCTAACTGCAGAGAAGCCAGGAGTGACTATATATTAATGAATAATTCTTACACGTTACTGATAAGGTATCTTCATTCAAGATCTAGAGTAAAGGCTCTGAATATTCCATTTGGGTTATGTTTTTTGTGAAAAAAATTGATTCACAGCTATTTCCAGGAGAAAAAAATCATTTGTCCATTGTGCATTGCTGTTACTACTGACATTTTCTGATGGACTTTTTTTTTTTTTTTTTCTAGTGCAGGTTGGGTCTAAAGTGCTGTTAAGGTCAATCCTCAAGGTTTTGACTTTACTATATACCTGTGCTGTGGGCAAATCTTATTTGACTCTCTGATCTAATACACTTTTGCCAACTTAATTCAAGATAGTAGCGAATGTGAACTACAGGAGCTTGAAATATTTGAGTCTTAGCTTAGTCAAGGCTTGTGCCAAAAATGGCTTTTTCTTCTTCCTCTGTACCTCCTTCCCAAGTCGGGAAATCATGTATTAGACTGCCTATTACTAATGGAACCATGGGTAGGTCTGATGAGTTAACTCTAGAGAATTAATGTATTACTTCAGTCTGATGCATTTTGTAGAATTCTGTGTCTTCTTTTATTGCATACACCCAATTAATAAATAAATATGAATAAATAAAATACCATACCCAGTCTGTTGCCTCAGTAAAGATACAGGTTTAGCTGATCCATGCCTGGATTGTCTAGAATAATAATTGGACTGTAATCGTCTTGGAACATGATTGTCATGCCTCTGTAAGTCCCTATGAAATTTCTAGCTTCATAAAACTTTCACGTAGCTATTCCAAAAAGAGCCATTTCTGACAGTGACAGCTACTAGTATATCTAAATAGCATTTGTCCCTTTAAACTCTTGACTTGTCATCTGAAAAGATGACATTTCCCTTATTTTTTCTTAGTTTACAATTTACTCTTCATTTCATTTAGGAGAAACAGAAAACTATAAATTCCAGAAATGACTGTTTCTTTAAAATGAAAGCTATTGCTTCTTCCAGATCATTTTTCATACATTAGTTTGAAACCACATCCTATAGACTGCCATTTTTTTACTTTAAAAAATATCACCAAAACATTAAAATATATGTTAACATAGGTTTGGTTTGGTTTTGGTTTTTTTTTAGAAAAAGGTATTTTATGTGTTACTGTTATCAGGAGACAGAAAGGAAGTTGAACTTTATATTTTAGCAGGCTTGCGAAACTGTGCTGTTGAAAAGTGGCAACAATTGCAAAAAATTTCCATTAGCTTAATTATCTTTCAGGTTTTTGTATTATGAAAAGTAAGTTAGTATTATAATTTTTATTATTTTCATTGTCAAAAATATGTGTGCTATGTAGAATCACTACATTTCCTTTTTTTAAATTTGCACTAACACCACTTCATTTTTCTTTTCTTCTTTTTAAGAGAACAAGTACGATTTAATGGATTTGGGATTTTTATCTTCATTGTCTATCCTGGAGCATTTGTTGACCTCTTCACAACCCACTTGCAACTGATATCTCCAGTCCAGCAATTAAGGATATTTTGTGCAGGTAATAACAGTTTGTGCTTTTTTTATTAAACCTTTGCTTAGCACAGTTACTTATTCCATAGGCATCATTTGTGAATCCTTGATGGAGGACTGAAGGTTTAAAATGAAGAAACACAAGAGATTCTCTTTTAACTAGAGGTGATCCTTCTGTTCTGGTCCAAAATTGTGAGGTCAGAAAATCATTTGATCCTTAATTACTGTCCATGTTGTGCTGTTTTCTGGAGTTCCTAGGAACTTAAATGAGTACCTACTTCCTGTCATGAAAAAATGTTATATCCTAGATCTGACTCAGAATAGTTATGCATAAGAAATTCCAGTTTTGTCCTTGGGGAAAATACGTGGTTTCTGACCTTCCTCTCTCATTAGAAAAATCCCTTAGTACGTACTTATTGTATGGCAACATGTATGGAGCAAAACCTTGGACACACAAGCTGGAAAATACTCAGCCAGAAGACTGGTGATACAAGAATGTGTCTTGCTGTTACAGGTGAACACCCTTGAGCAATTCACCACCATTTTCTGCAATAGCAGCAATCTATTATATGTTTTTTTCAATAGTATTGTGGTTTTCAGTGATGCGTGAGTTATGTTGTTACACAGGTCACTGTGCTTTGATGTTGCCATCAGGAGGAAATAAAAACTAAAACACAAACATCCAAAGAGAATCCCAGCTTATGGCTCCAGATAACCTCCAAATGGTTTTGATTTGGTGTGTTTTGGTCTCTGGCTACTGGGAAGTAGAGCCTTCTTGCTGGGGGAGGTTAGACTGAGACTGTATTATGCTGCCTGAGCTACATTTATAATTGATTCTTAGAAACAAAGGTGGCTCCCAAGCTACTGAAACAAAGACAGAAAAGTTATCATCATGGTTTAGTTCTTTGTGTTGATGTTTTTCTGTTGCAGGCGACGTAGGATAGCAGCCAGCCTGTTGTAATGTTTAGAGGCTAACCTGGCATATTGTAACTAAATCATTATATAGAGGGGTTTTGGCTGGGCATACAGAATCCTTTAGCAAAGTATATTTCCAGGGTTTCATAAATCAAGTGAACAATATTAAATGTGAGGTAAGTAAATATATCTATATTCCTTATGTGCTCTAACTAACTAAAAACATTTGCTGCCATAGACTTAACTTTTATGAAGCCCTGTCTCTCAAATTTCCATTTCCAGCTATCCCAAACAGAACCGAAAGAGAAGACTTACTGACTTTCCAAAAGGGGTTCCTTACATACATTCCTGAGAAATCATCTAGAAAAATTCAATTGCAAGCTGTAATAGAAATTAATTGCTTTCAAGTTTTTCATGCCAAGCATGAAAATTTTTCAGGTTTCTTGGGAAGCCTGAAATAGGGGAATACAGAGTAGAAACAAGTGTATTACAAGACTGGTTAGCATCAAAGGCTTGTTATCAGTTAGGCATAATATATATATGCATCTTTTACTGCTAATCGTAGATACATTTCAGACTAGGTTGTTTGATAATGATAAGACATGATATTCAGTAAACTTGGCTTTGTTTTTCCTAATAATCAGAGCAGCTGAATGAATCAGTTCTCAGGGTTCTGAAGACCTGAGTTTACAGAGTCATGCTTTCAGTTTTTTCTGTGGCAGATAAATGAAAGAGCTAGAGTAGAGAATGACACGGAATACTCCTTTTGTTATCCACCTGTACTCTGGAGATTAAAGAGTATATTTGTTGTACAGCAGATGGCATCGTGAGTTCAAGAATAGTGAATGAGCGCTCTGTAAGTTTTGTGATGCTTTAAGCATTAATTCTACACCTAGTAGATAAAAAGTCCATTGTGCAGCTCATTCTTATAATTAATTCAAATATTTATATTATTTTCTGAGATCCATTTTTGTATGCCTTTGTCTTGTCTTTGATAGGAAAAGGAGCTAAAGATTTTTAAAACATTATTTTAAAGTCTTTTAAAGGCAATGTAAAGTGTCCCTTTTTAAATATAAGGCTTTTGGTATCCAAGGGTGAGGCTGTTTTAATAAAATGAAATCGACAGTATACTCAGCTGTGTGCCTCCACAGGTATTTTTTGATTTTGAGACAGTTTATTTTTCCATGGATTGCCCGGGACGAATTTGAAGCCTTTCTGATTTAGACTTTTTTTGTTGTATTCCACATAGCACACTGTATAGATTATGGTATTAAGGCTCTTGTTTTTGTAGCTGTTTGAAGGTATTCCTTGTCACATCCAGCAGTTCCTTCACCTATTTTTTTTTCTTATTTTTTTTCCAGTTTACTCTCTAACAGTCACAATATTAAAGGAATTTTGTTTCTGTCTTAGATTTTGATCCTTTCTTAAGGTGCAAAAAATAAAGTTTATGTTTAAGGTTAAAATGGTACAATATTTACTTAACACTTTTGGTTCTGTTGCACTGCTCTTTGGGTCTGTACACTTACATGTGTATACATGAGAAAAAGAGAACATGCTCAAACATGTCAGCTACCTGATAAGAATGAAATAAGGATTCCTCAACATGCAGGAGTTTTCCTGCATTGGTGATACAGAATGTTTGTCCAAGAACAGAAATAAAATGAGAAAACCTGTGTAGTACTGGATGTTGGAGGAAGCCAAGCGTGTCTTGTGATAGCATTTAATTTCTTCCCATGGAGAACAGCAGACTATAAAGGTTGCAGTTGAAAATACATTGCCCAAAGAAGTGTGTCAGGAAATTCTGATTGTACAACTTAATTTTTTGATGTGGTTTTAGATCCAGATTTCTTTGTAAAAGAAGCCTTTTCTCAAGTAATTTTCTGAACTTGTTGGCATATATACATGTAATTATTTTCATTGATACAATGGACATAACCCTGAAAAATACTGAAATGCAACTAAATTTCATCTATCTTGCTGGGACTGGGACAAGCAGTGTTTATTCACATAAATTGATTTTTAAATCCATCAGTTTGTTATAAGACAAGTAATACATTTCATTCCACTAGTTTTTTAATATTCATGACTGATGACACAACTGTAGATAGAAACTGTAGTATAAGAATTAATTCCAAAGCCCAGTTTTTCTTCTGGATACTCTGCCCACTGTATGCTACGTATAAAAGTAGCGTTATGTGATGAAATACCAATATGGTAGAATGACACCTTATAAAATAGACTTAGTGCTTCCCTGTCTTTTCTGATAGTATAAATCTCAGTGGTTCAGAGGCTTCTATGATTCAGATTCTAAGATTCTCTAACTCCCCTACAAAGTGAAATCATAGAAATGTAAGTTTATTTATATATTATTTATAAACTATTCTTCAGTCATGCCTGTGTTCACAAATTGTGTTTTCATCCATTCTTACAGTAATTATTTCAGGAAAATTAATCAGAAGGTAACTGTAAAGTCTTGCATGTCAAAACCCACGTTTTTGTTATTAATGTTTATTTAGAAACATGGATTTTTTTTTTCCTTCTCCTTAGGAGTGTGGCATAATTTTGTTCTTGGTGTTGCAAGTTTCATGGTTTTGTTTCTGCTGCCAGCCATTCTTTTCCCTTTCTATTACACTGGCGTTGGGGCACTTGTCACTGAGGTCGCAGAGGTAAGCAAAGATCTTTACTGTTTTCATATTAAATGCTTTGTGACCTGGAGTGTACCTGTGTCTCTTGTCACACTCATATTTAGTCAGTGCAGCACTCCTCAGAATCTAATACACTGCACTTTTTGTCTGCTTAAAGTTTCCTTCTCAGTCTTACGGGTTTTAGTACTAGTAAATGAAGGAACATGGCGTGAATAATTATAGACTATTCAGCGTACTATAAAACTGTTTAGACAGATGAGTTTGCAGGCTTATTTCTGGCTGGGTTGTTGGTTGGTTTGGTTTTTTTTTTTTGACCTTATTTTCAGTACTGGCTCCAAGTAAGTCTACTGGAAACTGCATTATCACTGTAGTTATTGCTATCTGGTTTTAATGTTAAAGATTATTTTGAGCTGATTTCATTGCTTGTTTGGTCAGCTGGAAGCAAAGTAGAGACAGACTGCTGAGTTTCTGGAAAGAACTGATTTATTGTTTTTCTGACTTAATCAAATACAGCACAGTTGAACAGCAGAGCTGAAAGGATCCAGTCTTTCTTGGATTTAAGTGACCTGATATAACTCAGGAGGAGAGTGACATTTATTATGATTTATACCTTTGAAAGTATAGGTACACCCTGCTTTGTTGAAAGATTCAGGGTATTAATTTAAGCTTCTTGAACTTAAAATGGTAGGAAAAAACATAACATATTAACTTGTATGAAAATACTCAGATTTGAAGAGGCACCCCAGAACACTTGGAATTTGCCCTTTTCTTTATCTTCTTTTCAATAAATAAATTATTCTTTGTACAGGATGTCATTTTTGTAATGCTCTAAGTTGAAATAATCAGTTCTAGTGGAGCCTGAGGTTTTCTGTTTATCTGGAAATAGCATTTTATCATAAAGATTTCATGGGTATTTGGCAGAACTAAATCCTTGTACTTTTAACAATAATAACATGACTGACTTCACTGTTTCTTCTCAGGATTCTCCAGCCAATGGACCAAGAGGTCTTTTTGTGGGAGACATTGTCACTAACCTACAAGACTGCCCAGTTTACAATGTAGAAGACTGGAACTCCTGTCTGGGAGACATTTCGGAGAAGTCACAGGTCGGCTACTGTATAAGTGCGGCCACTCTGCAGCAACTAAGCTTTCCAACTAGAGGTATGACTTTAGGTGCTCACTTCATTATTTTATGTTGTAATTTTGTCATGTCTTAAAGACTGGTTTGTGTTTAGGAGTTGTTGGTGGAAATAGCTTACTTACAAGTTCCTTCTGCTATCTTAAGCAGTGGCCAATATGCCATTCGTTTTTGGGCAATCTGAAAGCGAGGAAGAGATCAATAGAAGATTTTCTCTGGTCTTCCACTCATCCTATACAAATATCCTGTATGATCAGAATAATGAAATTTGCCTCTTCAGGACTCTGCATAACTTGGTTATTAACTAAGATATATATTATATAACTTGGTTAGAGAGCAGTGTAGGTGAGAGAGACCTGGGGGTCCCTGTAGATAGCAGGATGACCATGAGCCAGCAATGAGCCCTTGTGGCCAAGAAGGCCAATGTCATCCTGGGGTGTGTTAGAAGGGAGGTGGCTAGTAGGTCAAGAGAGGTCCTTCTCCCCCTCTACTCTGCCCTGGTGAGACCTCACCTGGTATATTGCGTCCAGTTCTGGGTCCCTCAGTTCCAGAAGGACATAGAACTCCTTGAAAGAATCCAGTTCAGGGCCACCAAGATGATGGAGTGAAATGTCTTCCTTATGAGGACAGGCTGAGGGAGCTGGGTCTCTTCAGCTTGGAGAAGAGGAGATGGAGGGGTGATGTCATTAATGTTTATAAATATGTAAAGGGTGAGTGTCAGGAAGATGGATCCAGGCTCTTCTCATGATGGCCAGTGATAGAACAAGGGGCAGTGGGTTGAAACTGGAACATAGGAAGTTCCATGTGAACCTGGGGAAAAACTTTCTCACTATGAGGGTGCCAGATCACTGAGACAGGCTGCCCAGAGAGGTTGTGGAGTCTCCTTCTCTGGAGACATTCAAGACCAATCTGGACATGTTCCTATGTGATCTCCTCTAGATGATCCTGCTTGGGCAGTTGGGTTGGACTGAGTGATCTTTTGAGGTCTCTTCCAGCTCCTAATATTCTATGTGATTCTGTGATTAGCAGTATACAATTATCTCCTCTACTTTTAGTTCAGTTACATGGATCAACTCAGTGATCTTTTGCAGATGTAAATTCCACCCATTACCTTACTGCTCTGATCAGCATGACATTACAAATTGTGTGGCTTAACCCAATGATGTGCTTTATTATGGACACATTTTCTGATGTGTCTCATTATGTGGGTTTTACGTTTCTGCTGCTGCTTCAGCCTCACAGTGTCATTGCTCACAAACTCAGTTTTGCCTGGATTGCACATACTGCTTCTAAAAGTCAGCCTATTTCCTTCTGTTTTCATTTATACGTTACAGTGCTTGTTGCTGTAGCAGCTTACCCCTAAGAAACAAAAAAAAAGAGAACCGAACTAAACTAGAACTATAAACAAAAATTAAGTAGAACAAAACAGAACAGTCAAATTAGATTGGCTGAATGTTTTGTGACATGCACTAAAGCTCTCTAGAGCTTATTTCCCGAAAAGATCCAAAGTTAAGGGGCTGAATCCCAAAGGTAAGAGGCTGCTGCTCAACAAAACCTACATGATGCTATTCAAGAGCTTTAAAATTGTCACTGAATTTTTCCATCATACTTGAAGAAAACAGGAGGTCTACCCATGTATTTTGATGCCTTATAATTCTCTTGTGAGACTGAGAAAGTAATCTTTTATTTTTAGTATGTAAGGAAAGTAATCTTACATCTGGAACTAAGGCAAATATTTAAACTGGAAACTAGCAGAGTATGGGCAAAATCCTGCTCTTAGAGGCCTAAGTTCAGATTAGCCCTCTGAAAAGGAGGGTGGCTTTGCACAGGCTTTCCGCTGGGCAGGGACGGCAGATAAGAACCGGTTCTGAGGGGCTGTAGGTGTGTATATGTGTATATATATATATGTATATGTATATGCTCAGATTTTGCTGTTCTCTGAAATGCAATTTCAAAGTCATGGGTAATAAAGCTGCATATTCTGCAACTGAACCAGTCCTATTTAGATTGAAACACTAGGGACTGAATACTAGATGCTCAATATTGCTTCCAAGCTTGGTTGCAGTATTGTGTTAGCAGCCCACTGCTGCATTCTAATCAGACCAGTCTGTCTGCATTTTTGGAGCCATAAGCCTCCAGCAGTGAGAAATATTCCTCTGAAATTAAATGAACTCTGTTCAGTCTCTAGCAGCTGTCATTTGTCAAAATCTTCTCAGTTCACAACTTGATATAAGTACAGAATATAAATAAAAATGAATCTAGCAAATAGACCCTATTTACTTGACCATAAAACAAATGGAAAGTAAACTGTTTGAGTATCAAGCTAGAAAAAAACAATGCCCCAAGGACCTTATTGACATTAAAAAAAAAAAAAAAAGAGAAGTGTTTTCAACGTAGTTTATAAGGAAACTAATTCCATGCTCATTCAGTATTCAGACATATATGTGTCTGGTTAGCCTCAGGGTGCTTGAAAACAGGATTATAGGGTACAGTGCTTGCACCTGTAAGCCCCAGGCATAAAGCTCCCTGTTGGGGGACTGCAGGTTATGCAGTGATAAATCATCACACAGTATCACAGACTTGATCTGCCTAAGGAAGGTACTGCAGTGCTGCTGTAGCACAGATTCTTACATTGACCACTCTTTTGTGGTTTTATTGAGAGTTGGCATTGTAGAGTAAGTTGTTTAAGTCACATAAAGAGCATCGGTACAAAGAGCCTGTACCAGACTATTTAAATCACGATTTAAAACATCAGTTATTCATTGCTGCAGTCTTCAAGGCTTGGGAAGCTTTCAAAAAATGAATCTTCCAAATACTGTCACATTTTAAAGGGGATGCTCTGAGTCTTTGGTCATTTCCATAGCCAGCCAGTGAAATGAGTACAGTAGCAGGTACCAGATTTCTGTGCCAAACCTTAATGCAACAGATAAAAGTATTTTCTAACCCATAATGCTCAGAGCATTGCAGTGGTAGATCCCCAGTATCTGAAGGAGATTTATTAAGATGAAAAAAAATCACTATGTGACATAATTGAAATCAGGGGCCACTGTTAAAGCGGTGAAGTGTATTTTTAGTTGTGGCTGAACCACAGCTAGGCTTTGTGGATTACTGCAATTCTTGAAGGTTACAGAACAATTACAGAATCACAGAATCACAGAATCACAGAATATGAGGATCTGGAAGAGACCTCGAAAGATCACTAAGTCCACCCCCCCGCCCGAGCAGGATCATCTAGACTAGATCACACAGGAACGTGTCCAGATTGGTCTGAAATGTCTCCAGAGAAGGAGGCTTCACAACCTCTCTGGGCAGCCTGTTCTGGTGCTATGTCACCCTCACAGTGAGAAAGTTCCTCCTTATATTGGGATGGAACTTTCTATGTTCCAGTTTGGAACAATTTCCCCTTGTCCTATCACTGCCCTTATTCAGAAGCTAATTTCTTTTCAGGAAGTTACTATAATACCGATAATTTTCTCTATGCCTATGTTCTTTAGTCTATAGAAGACTCGATGGCACAGTTGAGTGTTGCAGTAACAACAGCCTCACAGACATTTGCTTTTCATACAGCAATAACTTGGACAGCCATATGGTAAGTTACTTAAACTGCTTATTCTGTTTGGTAAATCTGAAATTATTTAAATCAAACTAGTGATATTTACCAATTTTTTGCAGCATACTTGAGTGTGTAAGAATGCCTACAGTTTGCAATAAAGGTGTGTATATAGGTTATTCTCCCCATTTACAGCTTAAAATACCAAAGTATTGCTTATTATTTTTCCCATGGTCAATCAGGGTGTCTCTGGGACAACCAGAGAAGATCTTAGACCCTTCATTCATTTAGGTAGAAAGTCACCTCTCCATTTTCACCACTGAATGAGAATGTTTTTGAGAAAAAACAACTTTTGAGAGTAGGGTGAGATAGCTCATTTTGGTACTTCGGTCTTTAAAGGTACTGAGCATTACAGGCAAAGCAAAGCACTGGACTGACTATCTGTTCAGTTATTTTGTCTGATGTCAGCAGTGTTGTTCACTAGGTTAAACTAAAAAAAAAAAACAGAAACAAAGGTCCTAGAGATTGCCTAAATTCTCAAAATCAGAGCCTCTAATTTCTTTTTGACAATGTTGATTTACTAGTAATATGTGGAAGTGCAGAAAGTTTCTCAGTAGGATTCTGACTTACTCTTGAAAATACAGAAATATTTGTCGGAATACATGATCCACATTGACAGTAATGTAATATTTCTAACAGTTCTCTTTACAAGAAAGAGAACACAAGTACCAACTGTGTGAACTTTTCTACATGTACCAGTTTGTTATTGTTCTGACCTCTAGTGATAGATACCTAAAGAAATGGAAATTAGTGTGTTCCTACATCTGCTGTGTTTACAGTTTCTTCGATGATAAACTTCCATAGTGTTTTTGTGGTGTTTAACCACTAACAATTGAGCACAGACCAGCAGTTCATTTGAAATATGACAGTGGCTAGTAACGTCCTGGAGTTCAGCAAGATTTGATAAATCACTACCCCACTGAGCTTTGACACTCTTAAGCTCATAGCTCTGCTTAGGAGCAGAGAAGAAAAAAAGCATCCAGAAGCCTGTGACCTTCAAGTGTCCTTAGACTGGCTGTGAGTTTTTGCACAGTTATTTTAAATATTCTTTGCAGTGCTGTGCAGCAGTGTTTGAAAGTGCCCTCTCCCTGTCACTGGTATGGAAAGAGCGTGTATTGGGGTTAACAGAGTGTGCCTGACACTCATGCAGCTACGGGGAGTGTAATGCCCAGGTCAAGGAGAAAGAGAATCTGCTTTTTTTTACTTTCTTTTTTTTTTTTTTTTACCTAAGGCAAACAGTAGATGAAGAACACTTGCTTGTGTTTAGGAACAAAAGTAAAACCATCACTTAGCTTTTATGAGAGACATGAGGGAGAAAACTAATTTCCTGTTCCTTTCTGCTGTACTCCCTTCGGCCTGTGGGGAGCAAGAAAGAGCTGGTCTTCCAGACTGCAGAGTGAAAGCCTGTTTGCTAGAGGAAGGACTAGGGACACAGCACTGCATTAAGGCCTGTGTTATCTTAGTTGAAAACGGTTTCTTAGCTACAGCACAGCCAGTAAGTTTGTTGGTTTGTTTGCTGAACATAAGGTTTTGTTCAGCCAAATGAGGTTTTAGGTCAGCGAAGACTAAAACTTCTCAAACAGGTAAGTCATTGGTATGTTGATGTTCATTAGAAATCACTGACGTTTAGGAGCCTTGATGTTTTTGTTGTACACGTGTGTACCTTTTAAAAAATAGCTTTTATTTTGGTATATGTGTGCACCCTCTCATCCACCTTCTACCAAATATGGAGTGACAGGTTGAATATGTATCTAGTAGAGGTTCTGAAGGATTTGACAAAAATACCGCCCAAAAATGGGCTGGTATTAGTATAAGTGAGGCACTTCCTTTGCTTTAAAAAGGAATATATAGTACCTTTTATTCTGATCTGTTGGAAAATGCATCTGATAATTACTAAATGTCCTTTGCAGTATGCCTGCCTGCCAGCACGAAAAGTTATTGAGGCCAGCAAAGTTTGCCGAACCACTGTGGACTGCCAGAAGGACTCTGTTCCAAGCTTCTGTGTGACTCCTTCTTTAGAGAACCAAACAAGGCTAATCAGGGTGAAGCACCCACCCCATATTGACATGCTGTATGTAGGACATCCCATGCATCTTCAGTACACAGGTTGGTATTGTTTATTAAAACACTTTACAAAAGATTCCCAATGCGGTTTGCTTTGCCTGGCTGCGTGAACAAGGTCTTGTCAGTTAACTTATTTAATGCAGAATCCATTTCTTGTTCCAGCCAGTGGAGAGACATGGACTATTCAGGCCTAAAATGAAATGTGCACAGTGTAATGAGTTACGAAGGTAATAGAAACCACATGTGATATGAGACAGTTGGGTTTTTTCAGGAAAGTATGAAAGGGCTATTTCTGTAACAGATCTCACTCAGGTTAGTCACAGGAACCAGGTATCCATGCTTTCCTAACACGTAAACTTCAAATACTATTGTAAAATCTCTAGAGCATCTAGCTGACACCTTCCCTGGAATATTAGCATGACTGCTTAAATCACACCTAATAACCAAGTGTCTGTGACAGATTCCCATGATGACTGAGTCACAAGTACAGTCACAACATAGGTTTTTCCTGATTATTTTTGTATTTATTTGAGCGTCCTAAATTAAGTAACATCTAACAGTTTCATTCCTTACTTTGAAGTGGACTATGGCTCTCCTTTAGGTAAGCTTATAGCCTTGAGCCAGGTATACAAGTAAAACTTAATTCTGCTCTTGGAGCACATGTTGAAAAAACAAACAAGCTCATCAATGTCCGTACTTATTACCTTGAGTGACGTGGTGAAATTTGGCTTCAGGTGGCCTTAAAATGTACGCAGTCTTAAACTGCTTTCCCTTTTTGTGAGGAACCTGCCTGTTCCTCACAGACAGCTGTACCTCGCAGGAGGAAACTTTACTTCAGACATCGTGAAGTACACCCTTAGCAAGGAATTGTATTTTTCTAATAAGCACTGGAATTAGGTACAAAAGAGCTTTTGAAAAAGTGATGGAATCTGCAGTAATGTATATCCATTAGCATTCTTCCTTTAATGTGTTTTTTGTTAATCTGTGAGTCACTATCTTTCTTAGCTGGTCATATTTTGATACTCCATGACAAATTATTTCTACTTGTTTAGACTGTACCCTCATTTAAGCTCAAAATGTGATCTCTTTGCTTGTTATTTCTGCCCTCTTGC
Source organism: Heliornis fulica (assembly GCA_013399135.1). Classification (NCBI taxonomy): domain Eukaryota; kingdom Metazoa; phylum Chordata; class Aves; order Gruiformes; family Heliornithidae; genus Heliornis; species Heliornis fulica. The sequence goes on along the minus strand of VXBZ01011550.1, from coordinate 276,943 downwards.
CATTCAGGAGGAAAACACCTGGATGATACTAACACACAATTCTGATGATATCTATTCCAAATGCAGGAAAAAATGTTAAGAATAGAGTTTGATAGATATTTTAAGTTCCCTTTCTTAGTATCTAACAATACAAATGGTAGGTACCATAGAACAATTGATGTTGTTCTGTTTTCCAATATGTTGGAGGAATGGCGTTTTAGTCAGTTTCCTAATTCCAGTAATTCAGCAAAAGAACAAACCTGAAAAACCTTTGGAAGTCAGAAAGGAAGGCTCTTGCTTCTAAAGAGGTGGTTCTACATTAAGAAATCACTGTGTGAAAAATAGTGTATTTATGGGAATATAATTCTAAAGTGGTTTACTGTCCCCTGGGAATTGCACATTGAATGTGTCATTTGAAAGCTAAAAGTTTTACTTTATTACAAACTTTTCTGCAAATGCAACATGTTCTCTGTGTTCCCCTTGGAAAAAGCACCAGAGCTAAAATTACTGGACCTTGGCTTGGGCAGCAGGTAGTCTGCTGCATCATCATAGAGTTCCACACATTCCAAGGAAAAGGATTCTAAATATTTCAGAGTTAACTTTGCACTGTACAATGCTGGCTTAGCAGGTTTGATTATAATTTTTTTTTTCCCAAATGTGGCAGATCAGAACGTGGTAACTGTTTATTTACAGTGAAGAAAGGAAAATAATTTCTTCCTCTCCTGTGTGAATTTGGAAATAAGAATAAGTTTTAGTGAAATTCTTTAGTGTGATCTTTCTGCCTGCAGGAAATATTACTGTTTAGAGCGGTGCTACATTTGACACACAGCCTGATACTAGTGCATGAGTTGCACTAGTGTGCACTGTGAATTGGCTTCCTCTAGAAATGTTACTAAAGTGATGTTTGGAAAACACTATAAGATTATGCATTAGTTATTTTCTACTTAGGCTTGTCATGATAGTCCTGATCTATGGAGAAGCAGTAATTACCTCATAAACAGAAACTGATATATTTTGAAAAATTTATGTCTGTATTAGCTACCTGCAAGAAATAGACTATATAGCTTGCTTCTATAAAATATTACTGTTTCCTCAAAATAAAATACCCTAGGTAAATTATTTTTCATCACTATGGGCATTATATATAGCTCTTGTTTCTGGTATAAAACAAAAAACTATAAGGAGTCATAATTTTAAATGAATTTAAGAGCACCGGAGATTTGGCCAAAAATAAAATGGAAGGAGTGATTAGGCACGCATGTTGTTTCGGATGGGCACAGTAATTAATCCTTTTTATTTGCATTCTCTTTGTAAAAAGCGTCTAATGTAATCCAATATAAATTCATACTGTGGGTTTCATTCATGTGCTGTTACTCAAGACTTCCAGAGTTTACTTACAGGGGCCAGTTATGCTCTAGAGGCTCTCCCTGTGTTGAGAGAAAGCAAGGTTGCAGTGGAGTGCCCCATTGTTATTGACCATGCAACTTTGTAGTGTTTCTTTGTTGTTTTGTAAGGGATTTTATTATTCCTTCGTGTCATTTCTGGTACTGTGAAATGTTGGCTTCCTTCTCTGGCCCTCATTGGTTGGGAAGGATCTGGTAACTAACATCCACGTTTGGAATTCAGACTGCTTGAGGGAAGATCATATCCCTGAACATTACTGTGTCTGCATCATCCATCAGGGATCAGAAACTACAAGATTTCCTTCATGAAAAGAAGCTGGAACTTTCCTAGAAGATAATTTCACCAAACTGAACCAGTCTCCTGTTTCTGTTTTATCCAAGTCTTCTTTAAAAAGGAAAACGTCACTTCCTAGCTTTGGGGAGATTTTGGGTTAACAGCAGCCATAAGCCCCGATTAATAGTCTGGTATCTCAGTATTTCCATGCTCCTTTTCCCTTATTGCTGAGGACGATCCTTCTTTGCTTTCAACCCATATTTAAAGGGTTACACATATTGTTCTTCTGGAGACCACACAGAAGTGCCTCATGCTGTACTGTCTCTCTCCTCCATAGCACACATGCCCTTACCCCCGTGAAGAGGTTTTGAAAATCTCTTTAGACAAGCCAGTCTCCCAGTCACTTCTAATTAAAATTGTGTCTGTTGTGCATTCTTTTCAATATTTTCCAACATTGTCTAGCATTAGCCAACAAAATAAGTGTTAATTCCAGGTCAAAGAATAGTTTAATTAGAGTGGAAAAGCAATGACTGTTTTCTCTCACCCAGCATTATTACTGTTCACCTCTTCCCACTGGTGTCTTTTGAAGACAATCTGAACATAGTATCTGTAATTCTTTTCTTACTCCTCGAAGGACGGATTTGCCCATTGTCATTAGATTTGATCCATTACAGCCACTAAACTCATTGCCTCATATCACAGTGCCTACAGCTCAGTCCAACATCTTCATGAAGAGTTTTTTTGCATTTTGGAGATCGCTTCAGCAGCAAGGTTTGATATTCAGATCCATGTCTAGTGGCTGTTGTAACAAAGGGGGAAGGAGATTAGTGATCCCTTCTCAATGTGGGCACAACTTCAGGTTTGGGGTGGTGACAGAAATTACAGTATATTGCAGTGTGTGTCTCTTGAAACCTGTCTGAATACACTGGCTGCCTCAGCCATTTTGCTATTTTTGGCTCGCGAGCAAGAGGTCTGATCAGATGTTCTGATACCAGCCTTGAACTCGAGTTGTTTTGCTTTGGATGTCATTTGACTTGGATGCCTCTGACTTTCTGAGCTGTGTGGTGCCCAGGATTTTTGTTTGTTATTTTTATCGCTCAGTAGTCCAACAGACACACTTATTTTCTCTCAGTTCCCTTCAATCAAAGATCTCTCTTAAGCTAAGGTAGAGACAACATGATTTTCAAGTTGTCTTGGCATAGCTGAGGCAGTTTTGCTATCAGAAGGTTCTTTGCTTGTTGCCACACCNTTTTTTTTTTTGCACTCCTTGCTATCCAAATCTCTCCATCCCATGGTATGCTTGCCAGTTGGACTAATTATCGCTTCTGACTCATCAGAAGGGTCTCTATTAACAGAAGAAAATGTGTTTACATGACTGAGTGGGCCAGTTCTCTGCCTCGTGTGCCTCTGGAGCTACTTTCCACTTGTCTTTGTTCCTGTGTCCTTGAATTGTTTATTGAACCTGAAGAAATCTGATCTCACTCTTAACTAAGATATACTTAGCAGCTCTTTTGTTATGTTACTTACTAGTGTTGTCAGGTTTCTAGTGTCCTCAGCCTGTGGTTTTAAAATTTCTCACAGGGTGGGTTAAACCCTTTCTTTCCCAAGGGATGTTGGTATTGAGTAGGATTTGAACACTTGCTTTCATGTTTCTCTGTGGAGATGGTATTTCTTACAGCCCCAACTTTTTCCCAGGTTGTTAGGGAAAACACAGACCATTGTGTCTGGCCTCAATTCATGTCCAGAGTTGTTCCTTAGAGACACAGTGACTACTGTTGATACTGTGCAACTTCATTCTTAAGGTGATTTTCTAATTTTGCTTAAATTTATCTAAACCTCTTCTATTTGGGATAAGACTCTGCAAGGCTATGAGTGGAGCCTTCTAGTAGGAAAGGCTCTTCCACTCTTACAGCTCTCACAGAACTGAGGCTTTCAAACATTCCCTGAAGCTGGCAGACTGAGACTACTGTTGGCTTTGAAAGACCACATCAAGACTTTTTGTAAGACAGCCCAGATGAAGGATCCTTGGGTGCACTCTGGGAAGTCTCAAGCTACCTCTGTTTTCTTTGAGGAGTCTCTCATAACCATTTGCCATGCAGCCAGCTTGTGTGCACCTTCAAAGAAGTTACAGTACCAAAGAAGGGTTTCAAGGTCGTTGCAATTAATACCGCAGTTTTCCAGTCACTATTTATAGGAAGTCTCCCCCTCCCAGGTTTTTAAGTTGCACTCAGTTACATCTTGGAGTCACCCTATCATCTGAAGACAGAAAAAGAAGCTACGTGGTGGGTATTGGCTAAGTGGTGTTGTGTATCATCTCGTAGCCTTTTCTTTCCCAGTGACTCCAGAACTCTGCTGCCTACCTGTCGCACTCCTACACACTATGAGGTCAGCCTCAGGTCTGGGGGATCTTCTGCAGGTACTGCAAGAGAAGAATTTTCTGGCCTTCAGAGAAAGTACACATGTGCACCCACAGTACGAATGCTTGTACATGTGGACTGCATATGGGGAAAAAGTCTGGTGACTGTAATCTCTTCTTATAAGTTTTTCTTTGAAAAGGACTTAAATTACATAATGTAGCCTTTATGGATACAGATGTCTAGCCACCTCTGAAAATTTATATCTTAGATCTATTTTTACTGAAATCATGCTAATTGTATTTTGTGGGGTGACCAGGTTTAAGAAAGATGTAATGGCTGCATTCAAGCAAAACTGTATTTAGATTGCTTATTCATCCTTGAAGAAATGTCATTTCAAATCTGATTTTTCTGCAAGGTTCTAATCTAAAATTCATAATGCTATAATCCTGGAATTACTGCTCATGTTTTGTGTATCTTTATATTTTCTTTCAGTAAGTCTCAGCAGTTTCATACCACGACAAAACTTTCTCAGCATCGATCTGCCTGTGGTAATAGAGACATTTTGCAAGTATCCTTTGAAGTATGTTTGTTCTTTTAGAGCAAGAAGGGAACCCTTTAGAATTTGATGACCCAGCAAAATTTTAGTTGGATGTTGTTTTAGACAGGATGCCCTGAAACATTTCTGTAGAGTTTTGACATCTTTATCCCATCTCTGCATTGATTACTGGGTATTGTTGTTTTGTTTTCTTCAAGAGAGAAGAAAACTTGGCCTATTTGAAAAGCAAGAAGCTAATTCAGTTAAAAACATGCATAGTAATTCTATATATATATATATATATATGTACACACACATGCATAAAGGTTAGTAGGCTTGAATATGGCTAATCTAAGAACCCTCTGCTTTAGAGACTGAAATGTTTATGTGTGGCTGTAGAATTATTAAACAGTGTGGTTCAGTGTAGTCTCTAAAACTAGAGAAAAGATGCTCTATAAACTCTGCTTTCCCTGGGAACGTGCCAGGGTTCACCCTGATCCATCTGCTTTCTGAGTCATACATCTGGTTGTCCAGCCACTATAGGATGAAGGTAGGCGCTGAAGTTAGCAAGTCTTTACCAACAATAAAAATCTACCTTTGCCTCATTCTCACATGCACATGCACGTACAGAAATCTATTTTTCTGACTAACAGGTAGGTAGGAGAGGCCAGATTTCCAATCATGTTCTAGTCATTTACTTACCCAAGCAAGGGAGTGTTCTGGAAAATTTTCCTAATTGTTATTTCATCCTTAGCTCATAGATCTAGAATATCTTCTTACTCCAGGCATGGTGTCAGAGCTGTAACCTTCCTCCAAAACCACACACAGCAAGGGAGGAAGATGGGCAGTATTAAGAGTGATTTTGCTGTTTCCTGCTTTCATCCAAATCCTAAAGAGCACAGATTGTTTAGGTACCCAAGCCTACTGATTCAAAACAAATGAATCTATAAAGGCAGTGCTCTGCGCTAGTACGTTATGGTGTAAAACTCACTATAGTCATAGTGAAACCAAATGGCAGTTCATACAAATAGCCCTCATATGTTTCTCTCTGCATACTAGAACAAAAAAAGATATGTTTTAGTTTGGGGTTTTTTTCATATATTTTCTTGGATATTATTCATGAACCTTAACTGGTGTCAACCAGGTACCTAATTTCCCTTTCAGGAGCACTGGCAGTTATCAACGCTGTACCATGTTTTGCTTTGGATGGCCAGTGGATACTGAATTCATTCCTGGAAGCCACTCTGAGCTCCCTGGTTGTAGAAAAACAAAACAGAGAGCTTGTTGGCTTTTTAATTTTGCTTGCTGGTAGTGCACTTTTGGCTGCCAATGTTGCACTAGGACTTTGGATGGTGACAGCACGATAGAACCTCGGATATGCTTCCATCAGTTCTCAAAGTAGACAGAAATAATTAATCCATTGCCTTCTAAAACTTGTTCTGTATTGAGATTGAAATAATTCCCCTAAAATGACACTGAAAGAACAATCACTGGTGACTGCTAATAGATTAAAACTGTACAACGTTGTGCCTGTGGCCATAGGAGTCTAATAGAAAGAAGTAGGAAACTTTTTATATACTCTTTAAGCATTGTATTCGTTTTGGGAAAATTGCATTGTAAAGTTTCACAGGAAAAACCCTAGGACTTCATTTAGATCTCAAGATAGGGGAAGTATTTGACATCAGACATTTGTAAGAAAAACCACTTAGGTTTTATTTTAGAATTTCAGTAATTGTCAGAGAGTCTGTGTGGGCTCTGATCATTTCTCAGCCAGTGAGTGTAGTCTCCAGTGTCTTATATTGTTTCCCAAATCTGGTAGTCTACCAGACTGTACTCTGAGAAGCCCTAAAGTCTGATCTCAGAATGCTGAAGAGCTAAGTAGATGCTTGCCATGTGTTACAGAGGAGGAAAGATGAGCCATATGGTTTAGTGTCTTTTCAGGTGGCCAAAACGACTGGAAGCGTGTTGTGCTGGTAAGAAGTGCCAATGTCTGCTCAGAGTGAGGCATGTGGGAGGATAACAAAGCCCATGTGCCCGTGTTTCTTACATGTTCAGTTGTGTATTATCTTATGCAGCTGAAGATGTTTTTAAAGGCAATATTTGTCAGCAATAGCTATGAGATAATTTAGTTTCTGAGTGCTGAAGTACGCTGTGCACAATTATTCTTAAGTGATGAGTAATGTTTGTGGTGTTTTACTCAGAAAATAATGTTGTATTATACCTGTTTACAGTTAAAAATGAAACCTGTTGTTTTTATGGTGTCTATCTTCTGATGCTATGCATGTAATATGTACAGTAACTCACTGATGGTTTTCTGTCTTTCAAAGGGTTGTTTTCCTTTGCTGGGATTCATCCTGTTCAGACATAGCTAACAAAGTCGTGTAGCTGAAGCGGGTCTTGGATCAGAATTGTTTAGAGGAAGAGCGCGATTGTGAATTAACAATTTACACATGTCTGAAATGACAACAGACCATGTCCTTGCTCTTAAATGAACAGTGCAAGAACAGTCAGTGTTTTGCTGACTGAAGTATGTTTGGCATATTTAAAGCTCCTTAAGTCTGCAATGTTTTGTGCCCATACAATTGTATTTTCACTGTTCTGTCCTCCTGTGATATATTGCCTGGTTTATATAAGTCAGGCTTGGTCAGAGCCTTGCCTCAATATAGGTTGGTATTTAAACAAAACAAACAAAAAATACTCCAGTTTAGGAGCCTAAATGTTTGAAAGAGGAAAATACTGAAAAGCACTGTGCCGCTTCTGGCTGGTGCAGTGCTCCCTGTAGGAGTTCCTTTACAGAGACGGACTTGCCACGGGGAACCGAGGTGGAAGCTGAGCTGAGGGTGCTGCCCTGCAGGGAGTACAGCAGCATCAGTGACCAGCTAACCTAGGTTCTCTTGGCACTAGAGGTAAAAGCCTGGGTAATTTTAAAACCAGGGTTGAGCCCAGTTCTTGGTGCTAGTGCGTGGTTTTGTTTGGAAACGTCTGTAAAGTTTGCATTTGCCCACTGGTGTGTTAATGTAGTTTTACTCTAGTTTTACACTAGTGAAGTAGCCTTCACACTTATGTAAGGTGTACTCTTTTCTTAAGGTGATGCAAGCAGCATTGAGAGAGAGCGTGTTTATTTGTTGTCATGTTAGTTCACGTACATCTCCAGTGCTGTCACAGGCCGGGTGGGCTTCTTGAAGTTCACCTCCAGGGTGGCATGGCAGGCCCATACCTCAGGCCTCGAGTCATTTCTTACCAGGATCTTGCTGGGCATGTTGGCACTGATCCTGGTAAGAGGGTAAATCCTCTGATCAGTCCAGCAAGAGTCAGTCCTTTTGGGGACCATAAAAAGGAAAAACAAACTATCAGAAAACACTGTCAGGTTTCTCTTTCTTCTGGAGACAACATAAAAGTCTTTGCTCATCATCTCTCCAGGAAATGTGTGGAGCTTTCAGGGTAGGTGTTCCTGTGAGCCACCCTGCCACTTTTGCATGGACAGAGGGATGGAGCAGCCCAGTTCTTGCCTGAAGCCGGGCTCTGGGGTTGTGCTCCAGAAGCCCACTCGCTCACCAAAGTGGCTGCTTACTAACCTGGGGGCCTCTTCCTTTCAGCAATTCCTCTGTGCCACTTTGTCTCTGTCTTCTCCAGTCTCCAGTGCACAGAATGAATTTGCACTTGGGAGCTGTAGTGCAGTTTAGTAAGATGGGGTGTTTGCTTATCAGAGCAGCTACTGTCTCTGAATCAGAGTTGCAATGCTGTCGTACTCTGTAGGGCAACAACAAATGCATGTGTGGTGTTTTTAAAATATCCTCTGAAAACTATTGCAAGTTTGATACTTATATTCATGTTGTCTACAACTGCTTGGGACAATCTCTTAGCATAGCACCCCTCCTGGAGATGAAGCCAAGAGATTGAAAAAAACAAACAAACCCCCCCCCCTTTTTTTTAATTAACATACCAAAGTTACATCTGTTGCAATGAGGCTGGCAGATGGTTCCTGGTTATTTAATGTGCTACCAAAACATGATGTACCATCAAAGGAAACTAAATTAAGTTTATTTTACTTTACACAATCACTGAAAGCCACAGTTATACAAAAGAACTTCACTTTGGGTGAAGTCAAGGTTTTAGCAAAATGGACGCACTAGTACTCTGTAAAGACCCTGGTTATCTTTTTTGGGAGAGATATTACTAGAAATGTTTATAAATGGGTCCATTTCTCCATGTGCTAGAATTCTACTGACTATGAGTCCATTTAGGCATTTGTGGGTGCTTTCAATCAAGACACAACACATGCGTATGAGTGGTGACACCCCACATCTTAGATCACCTGTGGGCAAAGGCAGTGGTTAAGCTGGACCACTCTCTGAAAGAAACATCATCCAGTTGGTCCATTTAACTCTCCCGTAATCTTAACAAATGGATTAACTTCTGATAAGCAAATGCCATAACACACCGTTGCTGGGAGGGGTTTGCTGGGGTTTTTGTCCTTTGTTTAGGAAGACAGAGCACAGAAGGACACAGGGTTGTTTGTGTTGACAGATTTTTTTACTCTGAAGTGTTTGTGATGTTTCTTCTGTTTTTGTAAAAATTGAAACCAAGTCTTTTCTTAGAATGAAATCTCTCCGCTTCTCTTTCTAACCAGAATTCTAGAATCCGTCAATATTATAGGGCATATTGACTGGAATATAAACCAGAACACTCTTGAAGATTGAATGGATGCTATTTATGTATATACTATGCATTCTAAATCTGTATCAGATGGAAAACGTAATGTCTAACGTTGGGAGGCGTTATACTTAGTTTTTACTTGAAAATTCACAGAAGAATTCTGTAATAATATTAGTAATAATAATTAGTAATAGTCTGTCATCTTTCTGATTTTGGTTTTTATGACAATTTTTATATATCAGCGAAGACTTCCATAGCACCTTCTGATAACGCACGGTACGACGTGAAAATGGCCGCCCCCTCAGCACGAGGGAAGTCACGGGCTCTTTGCTGACTTGGGAAATCCAAACCAGCATGTTTCCATACACGTGAAATGAAAGAGACTTCTCTAGAAAAAGCACCGGCAGGCTTGCACGTTAGCCCATATTTATGAGCCACAGTGGAAGGCTTGTTAACGCGCTCACTTGGAATGAAACAAGCGGCCGTATTGACAGCTCTGGTTTTCAGTAACTTCATCATTAGCAGAACATAACGGACATGATGTAACCACTGCCGCACCAGTTTTGTTCATCCACACAGGTCTCCTGCTACCCCTTCTTGATTTTTTTTTCCCATTGGGATGCTCTGATCTTGAGCTTGGAAGAAGAGGACCTTGAATATGAACCAACTTTCTTGGGCTCCTTTTCCTTCCAGGACCCTGTCCCATGGGGTTTTCCCCAGTAATTGCTTGAAGAGGCCAAAGTAAGCCCTGCCAAGGTCCAGGGTTCCAGTCCTACTTGAGGTTCTCTTCCTGACACATAAGATCCTGAACTCCACCATCTCACGGTCGCTGCAGACAAGTCTACCTTCAACTTTCAGTGCTTCAACCAGACCCTCCTTGTTAGCGAGAACAAGATCCAGCAGCGCTCCTCTCCTAGTGGGCTCATTCACCATTTTCATCAGGAAGTTGTCATTGATGCACTGGAAGAACCTCCTGGACTGCGAGTGGCTGGCTGTGTAGGCATTCCAGCAGATATCTGGGTAGTTAAAATCCCCCATAAGAACCAGGGCCTGTGATTGCGAGGCTACTCTCGGCTGCCTGTAGAAAGCCTCATCAGCTTCCTCTTGATCAGGAGGCCTGTAATAAACACCCACAAAAGTATCCCCCATGCCAGCCTGTCCTTTAATTCTCACCCACAAACTCTGAACTTGTTCTTAATCCATCCCTGATCACAACTCAATACATTCAAGCTGCTCTTTCACAGAAGGAGCGACTCCACCTCCTTTCCTTGTTGGCCTGTCTGTCCTAAAAACACAGCCATCCATGGCCACATTCCAACCACATGATGTTTCAGCTTTCATGAAAGAAGGATATATTTTTGTTCAGTTTAGAACATCAGGCTTCCAAGTTTTCTAGTAGTTTCCTATAGAACAAAAGTTGACCTATAGAAAATACATTTTTTTAATAGATTCTGTTCGCCTTATGTCTGAAAGATCTGACCTTGTTGTATCTGGCTGTCATTTGTGGCAGCTAAAAAAGGGTTAAAAGGTTTATGCAGCCTGGTCTGGATTTAATTCTTTTTAAAAGATGTGAGTTAAACTCTGGAAATAAAGTTATTTGTAAAATATGCATCACACACCTGCATTCAGACCAGCTTCCACAACCTGTCCTCCCTTGGCTTTGTTCTTGTGACCTTGTGAGTAAGGGAGCTGACTCTGAGCTTCGGGTAAGATCAAGTATTAGCTATTTTACACCCTCTTTATCCTGAATTTTGTGTAACACTGTGTTAGTTATTTTATGTGGCTGAGTTATCTGGGGTACATACCCTGTGTTAAATGCAGAATTTGGGAAGCATCAGACCAGGGACTCTCAGGAAAGGGCAGATCTGTGACTCATTCCTTGGACTCCTCCACGGCCGCCATGTGAGGAGCAGATGGCAGCTGCTTGGGGCAGTGAAGAACCTCACTCAGTTTGTGGCAGCTTTATGAAACCTTCCCACTGCTGACCCAGCATGAACAGACGGGAACAAAGAGCAGGATATGACACTGCAATTCCATTTATTTCATTTTCGTTGGTGTGAACAGAACGAGTAAGTAACATTTCAGAGCACGCGGATATGTTTTCCAGCCCTTCACCGAATCATTCCGTGACTGGTGATCAAACAACTTCTTTTTCCTTTTTCTTTTTTTTTTTACACTTTGTTATTCCATCAATAAATATCTGCTGAGTAAATGGTATGGGTAGTTGTAGCTTCTTTAGTAAATTGGACCTGGATATTTCTCACCTCTCGATGGTCATCTCGGGTTGGTTTCTGCAGCATCACAGTGTACTTGACCTTCACCTGATACTTGTTTGAAAGCTTGGAGGCTATTTCCAAGCCATCGCTAGAGAAATCTAGTGTTTACCTTCCCAAATTTTTCTTTTCCTACGTAACTTTGCTTTAAGATTTCATATGCTCCAAGGATCTTATCTGAAGCCTGTCAATGGAATACAGATTGTTTTGAAATTCACTGTGGGTTTGGGTTTTTTCCTCTACGTAGCCTTATTTTTCACACTGACTCACAGCTGTGGAATGTTAGATTTTTAGACCCTTTGTTCCCACTATGCATTGTTCATAATCATGTTTTAAAAGAAAAAAAAAAAAAGGAAGAAGAAAGCTTCATTTTGAAAATGTTGCTAACAAATATACGGGACACTTTGAATCATGTATTGTGTTTTTGTTTTGCTTTTTTCCCTCTATTTAATCAATGAAACAATAAGTATTGTTTTCTCTGTATGATAAATGTTCCTGAAAATAAATTCATTGTTTGTTAGTGTGCTTAAATCTCTTTTTAAAAATAAGGTGAGAGTGACCTAATTCCCTCTTTGTTGCACTGACCATGGTCTCTCACATATTCTCATACTCTTCACATGTGATTTATATTCCCTCTCTGGGTTCCCATAGGCTACCACTCTCCTTTTCAGTACCTGACCACCTCCTTAGATTAATACTGTGGCTTCCCCTTACTTACCAGCTTATCCCAGCAGAGGTTTGAGCTATAACAGAGACAGCGACACATTGCCCTGGAGGGAAGCTGGCTTGGTTTCATGTGCCCAGGGTACCTAGCGACTGCCTTACAGGAGCCAGTTCCTTTCTTGTGGCTCAGCTCCCGTGCAGTTCTCTTCTGGAGTTGAGGACTTCTTTGCTTTGAAGTGACATAGGTGACACAGGATGCCATAGCCATGCTAAGTGAAACCACGTCTCTAGGAGTTAAGGACAGTCTGATGTGAAGAACATAGGAGATCCTCCAGTGACGTTACGGTGACATAACGTACTACAGCCTTTGATTTGTATGTGCAGGCCAGGCCAGAGCTGGGCACTGCCCTGTTCACGTAGCTCAGAGCAAGTCTGCCCAGGTGTCACAGGGCTGCCTGGGGCTGCCTTCGAGTGGTAACCAGGGGGCAGCTTCACTGGGGAATGAAGCCTTATCGCCCGTCTCTCCAGCGAACTCACCTCGAGTTACTCAGGTAGTGTGTACTGAGAAACAGCCAGTCCTTTGCTGTTTAATGGGCAGGCTGTTATCTCTCTACAAACAGAGCTGTTTAAGGAGTGGCTTCGTTCCCAGAGGAGAGATTACCATGAGAAATGGGCACGGAGTGCAGATCGGGCACACTGGTAGGGATTCCCAGATAATTCACTATGCAATTTTCAAAATATTTCCATGAGGAGATGGCTGTGATTTTGTTTTCTTCTCTTTTTGTTACTCATGTTAAAGGTAGAGCCAATAGTTTATTTCTTTTCTGAAGCATTTAAATTTATAGGAGTGGGCCCGAGGTTTTCCAGTTGATTTTGAAAACATTACCCCCAATTCTGATTCTGCATATTCTGTAGTCTAGAATAAAATCAGTGATGTCTTAATGCCATCTTAAGGGGTGTTGCCTTAATGGCTAACATAAGATAAGATTTAAGAAGAAATACTGTATCTTCAAGTCTTACTGCTGGTAACTATAGAGAAGGCTGAATATAACTCTTCCTCTATACACGGGTTTGAATCACCATGCAGAAGAATTCCTAAACATCTTGAGTAGATCTGTGTTTATTGAACTCCAATCTTTATTAAGGTTTTATGAGCTTTTGAGGTGAACTACCCAATGAAATACAACTTTCAGTTTGTTTCTAGTCTTACCATGGTTAACTGGGAGAACCACAAGGTTTCAGCAACAGTCACCCAGACGTCCACTAATTTTTTTCCCCTTTTTTATTCTCGGAAAGATGAGGGTCTGGTGTCTACTTTGATGCTTTTAAGGCTGACATGTTGGGGAAATAGAATTGAATTTTACCAATTATGTTTCTTATTCTCCACATTGCTACCTCTTCTTAGTTCTCCACCAATACAGTAGTGCCTGAATACTACATAACCACCACCTCTGATGGTCTTGAAAACGCATGTCCATGCAACCTTTTTCATTTCCCCTGAAAGGAACCTTTCAAACAAAAACGAAATATTTTCCCTTTCNGTTAAATATCCCTTTCATTTGGTATCTTATTATGAAAGTTCAGTATCATTTTCACAGGTCTGTGAGGATCTCTTGTTAAAATATTACCAGATTTTTTTTTTTAAATGTAAATTCCTCTATAGAATTTGATTCAGTTAACCATACATGCACCTGGTGTGGTCTGAGGTTTCCCAAGGTGTTCTTAGGTTAATAACCTGTCTTGGAACATTTTGAAACTCATCTCCTGCTTGTTTCCTGTTGGTTTAGGTCTTATGGTTGCTCAGTCCTATGCATGGGGCTGGCAGATGTGGGTGAGGCCCTATAGAAGATCAAAGACATTCTGGACCAGCAGCTGGATACTAGGAAGGGTACCTGAGGGCATTTTGCATCATGCCAGATGCTTGCATGTGGGCAACAAATCAAGGCAGACTGGCTCCTTTTCTTTCTTCACATTTCTTTTCTTTTAAAGAATTGAAGTGAAATATGAGGCTTTAGGAAGTGAGTTTTATTTGGCATAAAAAGACATTGAAGCTTTTCTGTTTGTGCATAATAGTGTTCTACAGGCTGGTTTATAGGTTAGGCTAGCAGGACACGTGCATCCTTCTACTCTGGACCTCGGTCTGGAAGCAGCAGAAACAAGTATCGCTGCCTTATCTACAGCAAGAAACTGGAAGGTTATTTTATAGGGAAGGTTAATTTATAAGCAAAATAACCATCTGCCTCCAGATGTGGAGTGGTAGTAGCAGCAATGTACAGATATAGAGGAAGCAATGAAGAGGCATCAGGTGGAGACAGGGCTGTGTGAGGGGACAATGATCATCTTGGTCAGCTGTCACAATTGTGCACTCTTTTTTTCCTTGCAGGAGAAAAGAAGTGATGAAACTCACAGTTAGGAATGGGATAAAATCAGGAGGGTGGAGAGAGGTGGTTGGTTGGTTGGCAGGATCTTTGCATCAAAAAGAGAACATGTATGTTTTATGAGTGGAGAAAGAAGTAACTCCCTGATAAGTATTTTTACTACTTTTTTTGTTCTTTTCTTTCCTTGAAGCATTTATAGAGCTTACCTCCAAGCAAAACTAACAAGTTTCTATCATTGCTGGAAAGATTCCATGTGGTAGGATCAGAGAAGCAACACAAGCCTGTTGTTCTAGAGAGCAGCTTGGGGCATTTAGCCCTCGGAGTCAGGTCCCTCTCCGGGTTAAAGGGTTGGGTCTGAGCTTACTTTCAGTTAGCCTGGATGGGAAGTCAGAACTTTTCTCCTGTTTCTACATTCCCTCTTCAGCACAAGTTGATCTTGCACGTGCAATTATTAAGAAAAATTAATCAATCCATTTAATAATGTTTTTCCCCTTGGCTTTGTTTACATTCCTGCAGCCATTTGAATAACTAGTAGAAAAGACGCCAAACCACCTGTATCTCCAGCATCGCTGCAAAATCAACAAAGCCAAATTATGAACGTGCATTATAAACCACAAATAATTTCTGGGTACTTACCGCTGGTTATATGGTTATACCAACAAACTTTTTTTCCCTTTTTTTTTTTTAATCTTTTTTTCCCCACTGTAATGGAATTTATTCCCTGGAAATGTTCTGTGAGGCACTTGCAGTGCTCGATGTGCTGCAGCACTGCAGGAAAAAATGGGCAAAACAGAACTTGTAAGCTTTTTAATGACTAGACAAAATTCCCTGCTTCATTTACAGGAGCTGTATGAGTAAGTTAATATTTTGTCATATGTGAAGGCCCTTGTTATTTTTCCAGCATTTATCTTTAATTCATTCCTAAGTAGACAGCTTCAGTAGTTAATATAACTGAAAAGCCCTTTAATTGCAATTAAATATAAGTGAACAAGAAGTTAAAATATTACTGAAATAGCTGTGGACTCTTCAGCATATTATCCAAGAGTATTTTCTCATGCCCATGCAGAAATCTCTTGTTCACTCCAGACTTTGCCTATCTGGGAATTGCATGATTTTTTAACCTGTATTTTTTAATCTTGACCTGAAAACATCAAAAGCAACTCTCATCTTTCTCTTGCGGGGTTACTTAGAGGGGCTGACTTTCAGCACATGATGGTGTAAAAATTAAACTCTATCATTTAACAACGTGATGTTAAATATGATAAATCCCTGTGCTCTCATGTGATTCTTTGGTTTGTTTGTCATATTCTATACTAAGCCAAGCATATGTGCAAATGGAGATTTGTTTTGCATGAGCTTTTGTAGCTGCACAATGCACCTGAAGACATCACAGCCAAACCAGAAGTCCAGGTTTGGTGAACTTACTTCATCGTAGTAGCAAGAAAAAAGCCATCTAGACAGTGAATGTAGCTGATGAAGGAGTGGTGAAACCAAACCTGTCATACTCGGATGTAAAATGGCAAACAGAATCCAGAACAAGAATGGTCGTGCAGGTTTAAAAAAAAAACAATGATGTTTATTATTAATTACAAAATAAAGAAGAAAATAACTTGAAAAAATTCCCCTTAAAGGGGGACAATCTTTTAGATCAAAAGGGTGCTTTGAAATGCAAAATAAACCTCTTTTCTTCTGCCATGGGTCTGTGAATACATGCAGATGCTAATTTGATAAGCATTGGGTTAGCTTCCGCTGACCTGAGCTGTCATGAGTTTAGATAACAATGACAATTGTTGGTGGCCTTAGCTATGAAACATAGAGGTTGTAGCTGTGGTGAAGGAAACTGAAGTGGCATTGTCAGGCCCATAAATCAGAGCTCGCAGTGAAGGAAAGCATCTCTGCAGCTCCATATGGGTGTAGGATGTGAGAACAGCCCCATGGGACAGATGCCTGCTGTGCTACACCTTCCCTGTGTGACCTGCACCTGTCTCTAGGGGACAAACCCTGAAAGGGACCTACAGTTCCAAGGAGGGACATAGGCCAGTGGAGTCCCTAAGCCCTACAGTTAGGACCTTGCTTACCCTGAGATCAGTAGGTCTCCATAACTAGCTCAGGTTTTGACTCAAAACAGCTCTGAAGTTGTCTTCTGCAGGTACCCAGCCCCACCACAGCCGCAAAGCTCATGCACGATGTCCAGGCTGGGGCCTGGCAGTGACTCCTGCTGTTCCTCTTGCCCGATATCCTCAGTCAGACGCTTGGGTCTTATCGTGGAAGCTTTAAATCAAGCATCTCATAAAATGCAGTGTGGGCTGGTGCTGTCTTTGAAAATGCTGGTGGAAGCAGGATACGGGAGATGGGAAACAGCCTGGATACAATCCGATGTCTGTTCAGTACACCACTGTCCAGACTCTTCATACATTACCATAGGTGAATCCTAGGAATCATGCAGCTTTGGCCATGGAAGTTAATGAACAAAGAGGCTTTGAAATAGGCTGTCTCCTCCCCGGCTGCTCCAAATGTTTGACCTTGATGTATCCCTGAGAAGAAACTGTGACAAACTTGTTGCTGATAAAACCTTGCTATTCTCCAGCCATAAGGAAAGCCATCTGTCTTACTAATTACTTAAATTGGTATTAGCCAGTTGGGTATTTGAAATTAGAAATTTCTGCTGCTGCATCCCAGGCTTTAGAATACTGTCCTAGGAAATCGAACATGTCAGTGAGACAATTAGACCTGATACCAGAAAATCATAAGTGCAAATTAAAGAGGGTCCATGAAGTAAGGACTGAATACGGTGCTCACATGAAACAGAGCCAAATTATGCACAAGGAATAATAACAATAATAAGAAATATGTTATCAATATGAAAATATAAAGGACTCCTTTCTTCCATCCTTATTCACCACAGATGTGATCTGGTTATGCCAATGTCAGTGGGAAAAATCCTGCCCTGGTATGGAGTGGAATATCACATATTAAAGCAATAGTAGAATAAAGTGAGATAGTCTAAAGAACAGTGACAGAACTGGACCTGCTGAGGTAGGAAAACAGCTTCCTTGCCCTGGTTTGTTCAGTCTGTGGGATGAATCAAGGAGTTTCCCTTGTTACGGATAATGCATTTTGCGAAGCTCCACACTTGTGTAGTGTAAGACCCAGACCTAATTAAGACATAGGTCTATTCTTCTAAGCAGAACTTGTAAAAGCTGGTTTGCCTTGAAGCGAAAGGATGGAGCAATCAAATGGAATTTGGAAGTTTTCTCTGCTTTGGACTGTAACAAGCTCTCAAGGCTGCTCATGGATTGAACAAGATGCTGCTCTGAGGGGAGGAATTCAGGGATCCAACCCCACCTAGCCTGAGTCACTTGCTTTAGGCATCTGGATAGTCATCTCTTCCTCTCTCTACAGTCAATAAAGAAAGAGACACTACCACAGATAGCCTTCTGAGGAGCGGTCACACTGTGGGGCTGCTTCTTGCCCGACATACTGCAGAGGCAGCCTAGGTACACAGCCTCGGTACAGCCTGCTCTCCGCCATGTTGAAGCAGTGGTACATGGATAAGTAGGATTGCTCAGAGCGCCCAGACAAACAGCATGCCCTGTAGCGGGACAAAACGGTACCCCACAGAAACCATATAAGTAACCTGATACCAGTGAGTGTATACTGCCTTACCTCTTCGTTTTTTCTTTGCTTCATAGCACGCTAACGAAAAAAAGCTTGACATGAAAAACCACTGATTTGTGACTGGTGACCTTACTCAAAAGGCCTTTACTCACACACATGGCATTCCCTTAAAGAATGTTTTAGAACAGGTTCTAAAAATTCTAAGTACTGGTCTGAATCATTCCCACTGTTAAAACATTTTAGTCTAGTAACATAATAGCGCTCCTTACATCTGCATGTGTCATGAAGATCACTGAAACACAATACTGAGCAACTTGTAATTGCTAGGTATCTGGCATTATCAATCTCTTCTTATCCTATAAGTAAAAGTGACAAATGAGTCAGAAAAGTAGACAATAATGCTTAAAAACATTGATGATTAAGGCAGTGGTTTAGAAACCAACCTAGCTAGGAGAGGTTTAGATTAAGACAAATGTATGCTTTAAGACAGGGCTTCTCAATTCCATTCATGGCCTCAAATGGCCCCTTTCCACCTTCCACACCGTACATCTCTGCTGGAGCTGTAAATAATCACGTCTTTACCTACAGAATTGTTCACTAGCTTTTTCTCTGTCTTTCTGCCAGACTGGAGGTTGGAAAGCCAGTTAGAAGTACACCTTCCCTGTCAGAGCTGATTACCAGTCATTACCAGTTTGATGCTGAATTCACAACCTGTTTTTCTTCTCCCTCCTGCCTTTCCCAGCAACTCACTCACCTCCCCATTCTGACTTCATCTTCCCACTAAGAAATCCAGAAACACTTTGCAGAGTTATTAGTTGCTATCTGCATTTGTTTTGTCAGTAAACCCGTGGTTTTTTAAGTAAGAAAGTGATAATTGCTCAACCACCCCATTCCTATGCTGTCAAGAGGAAAGGAAGGAGGATGAAGACATCTGCATGCTTTACTCTTGATTCAGCAGAGGACTTAATTAGCAAATATATTTGTCCACCTTTCTGTTCTTTACGTCTCTCTAAAGGACGTGACTGTGGATATATGCTTGGGAAGGACTGTTCATAGAATTATGACTCCCATCCTAATTCTGTTCAGTTTGCCAGCTCTTTGAAAGGATGCCCTTCTAGCCAAGGACCAGCAGCAGCTTATTTGTACCAGGTTATATAGTTTCACACAATCCACTGCTTAATGCTTTATCTCCCTTGAGGGCATTAGAGATGCTAGGGTAAAACCTGGATTCCTGTCCGAGGGTAATTCGCTTTAGGAGGAAAGAGTTTTTACAGCAAATAAGCATCACATACATGATATACAGATGTGGCCAAGATTCTCGAAAGTGACTATGGAATCAAGATATGTTTTTAAGATTCCCTTTTCAAAGGATTTACTTTTCCAATGCAACATGGCACAAAGTCCTTTAAATTAAAGAGCCAACTTTCACACCACAGACATCACTTGCTACACATTAACATTTGGATTTGTACCTGTGAATGTTTGTAAATTATTTCCTACTGAAAGAAAAAAAAAAGGTTGGAAAAGCTGAAACCAGTCGTCAATACAGGCACTGACCATACAGTTACACACAATTACACTGGACTCCTAGACAGCTGAAGCAACAGCAGCCTGGTTTAGTGTCCTTAAACCAGTTTCAACTGGTTGACTGCACTTCACAGTAAAGTCTGCAATACAACTGTCATGCAGCACCTTGATTGTGTCACCACATAACTATGGCAGATGCTGAGAAAATCTCCACATCTGCCCAGGCTTGGTTTGGCTTCTGAGAGAACCAGGGAGATGACAGTACAAGTCACAGAATGTTTCTGCCATTAACAAATTAGACAAAGTTCTAGAAGGTATGACTCAAAGTCCCAACTCAACCACTGTAAAACGGGAGCACGATGTTTTGCCGATCCCTTTTATTGTCAATATTTGAACTGTAAATTCTGTGTGCAGAAACTCTCTCTTCTGAGGTTGTAATGCAGCTTGAAGAGGAAGGCTTCCCAGCACTGGTTAAAGGGTGGTTTGAGAGTCGCATGCACTGGAATGACTGGCTTCCTGAAAAGTGACACTAGCCCTTAAACATGATCTCTGTCACACAGCCCAAATCCAATGAGCAGTATGAATTTTGAAAATTAATGTAGTCAAGAGGTCAGCAACAGTGCAGGCAGAGCATGAAAAAGAAGTTGTATAAACATGAGACAAGTCGGAAACTGATGCAATGAACATCATGCAAAGGACCCGCGGCAGGAGGGGATGGAAATTACTAGCATCAAAGAATAAAGTATGGCTTAGGAAAGAAAGAGGAAAGGAAAAAAGATCTGAGAACAAACAGGGCTTCATTCGGAACAGGTTGAGTAAGTGACCGGGCAGCTTGAATAGCAAGACAAAGAAAGCTCCACTGATACCTAAATAACAGCTCTAGATGCTCAGGTGAATGAAAGATAATAACGTGAATTAGGTATCAGGGAGGTATAGACAAAAGCAGGGCTAGAGTAGCAGGTGGCAAACGAAAAATCAGGCTGATGGAGGGGAAATAATTGTGAGAGCATTACAGAAGGAGGCCTCCAGTCAGCAAAGATGGGAAGTGATGATCACACAGAAGAAGGAAGGGAGAATGGGACTGGGAAGATGGGATGTTCAGAATGGGAGAGATGCCTGGGGCTTGAAACTGCAGAGGGGATGTAAGGATTAAAGAAAGGTCATATAGATAGCCATTGCTTCTCCTTCATACAAAGGTACCTCATCTCTTTTTTGTCTTTTTATCTCCCTGGCTTGTTAGCTAGAGAGCACTTTCATATTTACATCACAGTTCCATGATTTATCTTGAGCATTCATTTTTTTTAAGCAGCTTACAGTATAACCTTAGGGGAGGTTTAAGGTTTTATAGCAACCTTTTACCTACTCACTACCTCTTCTCAAGCAACTTCCAGTTCATTCCTGCCACAACTGAAATGCTGCATGATAGCATCTTTGCAAATCCTACAAAGCAGCGCGGGGCCAAAAGCATCCTATTGCTTCTCAGTTTGCATTTTCTTAAAGTCAGTTTAATCTCACATATTTAGTGCTGTAAGCAAGCAATTTCAGAAAATTAAACAGGAATTTCCCTATGTGTTTATGACATAGCAGTAATGATAGATTTTTGTTTGTAGTTAAATATTTCCCTGTGGTGTTTGCCGATTAAACATTCAAGGCACACGGGGAAAGTGATTGTGGGCTTGACCGAAAGCCAGATGAAGAGAAAAAAATATTCATTGATTCAGCTGTGTTTTAGAATTGATAATACCAGTCCAGAGATGGATTTGCAAATAAATGTGGGCATTTCACTAATACAATTGGAAGTGGGAACTCTGATTTTTACGGACAGGAGCATTTACAAGGTATTTCACTCCTACATAGTGTCTACGGAGAGCTCTGAACAGTTGTGCTCTACATGAGGATGTACTGCAAATGTGTTACTTTGGGTCACCATTCAGACAGACTGCATATAATCTAGGCAAGGAAACACACCACCCAATATGTCACATGAATAAGGACTAGTCTGGCAATACACAATCCCTTAAAGTTGGGCTCCAGGAATTATTATGAAGGTAGAAGTGAGGCTCACTAACAGAAGTATGCCTAAAGCCAACATTACTGATAACATATAATTTGACTAGAAATATTACCTACAAGCAGAAGACTACAGTCTTTTTCCCATCAGAAAGTACCATCTTTGGAACAAAACACATGAAAAAAAAAAAAAGCGCTTTTAGCTTGGCATTATGAATGAGAAAGAGTCACAGAATCACAGAAAGTTAGGGGTTGGAAGGGACCTCTGGAGATCATCTCGTCCAACCCCCCTGCCAGAGCAGGGTCACCTAGAGCAGGTTGCACAGTGACACAGCTGGGTGGGTTTTGAATGTTTCCAGAGAAGGAAAAAAAAACAATAGGAAACTAAAACTTATTGAAAGGAAAGCAAATTTCTTGCCAAGTGGTCAGTAGTCCAAACAGCCCTGTATGCACAGAGCATATAGCACAAGCAATAGACTCGCTCTCCTCTCAGGAAATTTCAGAAACTTTTAAAAGAGTCCCTTAGGTTTACCCTGCAAAATCATAAGCACGTGGTCTTCGAACTAGAAGGAAGCCTCCACAGTGGGAATGCTGACTAGAACATGTTTTCAGGGAGGCTGAATTCTTAGAGCAAGGTCATTACTAGTGTTTCACCGACCATCTTAGCTTCCTCCTGCAACCCTACTGCAGCTCCTCCCAGCACAATCCTACGACACTCGTTTCAACACCATTAGAGAGCTCTGCAGCAAGTTGTATTTCTGTCGGTCAGACAGATGAGCGTGAGGTGCTCTGACACAGCTCCTCGTGTCTGGTTTATGACAGGGTAAGCTTTTGTCTCTTAGGGCCAGGTCTTTCAATCCAGCTTCAGTGCACGTAACTGCCCGTGACACAAAGAACAACTGGTCTCATCTGCCAGGAGAGCCCTGGGCTCCTTGTGTCATTGGCTCTCAGGGGCACAGCGTAACCGTGGCAGTGTTGTAAAACCTGTGGAAAGGGTTTCTGAAATGATGGAGGCAGGAAAATGCATAATTTTGTTCCAAAAAGCCTGCATGATGTATTGGCTAAAGTTTTATGGCTTTGTTTGACATCATCAAAAGTGGCAGTCACACAGAAAATGCATCTGGTGTTTTTTTGAACTGTTTTTATTGCAGAATCTGTTATTCATCATATGTTGGTCAAAAAATGAATTAATACACTTTCCCATTAGCTCTCACACACTTCCTAAGCAAACAGTAAGAGGCTGGCAGTTCGGTATTGCTTACTGTGACATGGGGCTCTGTTAGTTTGAATGTGTGATGAAGAGAAACACAATAGTGTATGCTTTAAAACAGGAATCCGGGCAAAAATATAATCCAGAAGTTTCATTTCAGCATCCTCAGATGGCTCTTTCAGTCGATGTCATCTGGCACTGGCAAGACACCGGCTTGAGCTCCTTTGGCACAGTGCGACACAGTATTGTAGGCAATGATCGATGTAGCCCTGGAAAACAGGACAAAACAGAAAAGGAAGAAGCAAGCACTCAGGACAGAGCAGATTGTTTCTTAAATTCATCAGAGTACAAGCTCAATGCCTCCATATCACTGCCTGGATCAGAAGAGAAACGTAACTGTGATTTCTAATACCCTGCAGGTATGACAATACATTCTTTCCTCCTTACAACCAAACCCCTGCACCGCAACGATTCCAACAAAACACTGAAAGCACAGGAGCCAGACCAAACTAAATTACCCACTGTTCGCTGCAGGACATAAAAGCAATCTTTCTTTCTAGATTTAAAGGAAAAATTAAAATGTTTCCACACCTGAAATCCCAAGGAGACTACCTAACCATGGCCAGCTGTAATTCTGCATGTCATGCTAGTAAAGTAGGGACTGGGGACTAACAGGAAACAAAACAGCTACTTGCTCTTTTCAGGATTCGTACACTCACAAAAGAAAGACCCTGAATCAATTAATAACCTTTTAAAAATAAAATACAGTTGCATGCTATTGCAAAAGACATCTGAAGTCCTTAAATTACAGAACATTGTATGAATAACCTTCCTCTATGTAGCCAAACAATCTTCTACTTTCCTTAGTTGAAGCAACTGTCATCTTCATTGCCTACGTTTTGACATAACTTGTCAAGGGACGTTTGGTTTTTTTCTTCTGATTTTGTCCAGGCAGAGGGAAGGAATGATGATTTGATTTTTGTATATTATTTTGCTCTGTCTCTTTTTCTGAGTTTCTCTCACCATTTTCAGCCTTGAATTCAAAATAGAAATGGTATCTAGAAGTCCTGCCTTTGAAAATTATACTTAGGTGGCACCAGTATAATGCAGATGCAGTTTCTATCAAAAATACCTCTAGGTATTTGAAAATCTTACCTCTCCTCTTTGAAGAGACCCTTCCAGAATTCTGATGCTAAGGAAAGAAAAAAAAGAAAAAAAAAAAAAAGTTGCATTTGGACTCTGCATATGGTAATTATTCCCATTTGATATTTCCTTATATTCTCGGTTAAAGTTGTTGGCAATAATAATAGCCATTCTATAACTGTTGCAGCCAAAACCTTTAAGCAAACTACCTGTTATCTTCTGAACAACTAACTGCTCAATCATTAACAACAGCTACACACTTCATCAGAATTTCTTTCAGTTCAAACTGAACTACAAGAGTAATGAAGAAAAAAAAAAGAAATTTCATAACCTAATGGCTAAAAAACTGGAGAACATAATAAAAAATTCTCTGTGGAATTATTCAGATTATGTAAGAAAAGTAATAAAGAAGCGTTATGGAAATATATGTAGAATATCAATTACCTGATTCACAAGAGAAAATTATAGTTAGCTGCTGAATCTGCATGTTTAAAAATATCACAGCAGAAAGTTTTTGTCCTAGTGGGCTTACAAACCAATAGCTTACAAACCAATAGTACCATCACCATCACTTTTCAGATAGGTTCTACCTTGTCCAAGGTGGAATAATCAGTTCAAGAATTAAAACACTGATCTCCTGATCTACTCTCTAATTCAAAGACATTTCTTTCTCTTAGAAGTGTCAACTGAGACATTTTAGACTGAGCTAGCAGCAGTGAAGACCAAACTCCACAATCAAGTGCATGTTATTTGGCATACTTTTAAGTATGTTTAAGACAACAGGCTGATTTAGGAAGAATTTTTTTTATGTCAATACCAAAAGTCACTTTGCTGTAATGAAAACTATTTTATTGTGTTCTGGTGACTTCTTGGTATCAGACTACAAAAGGCCTTTTTACTTTCATCTTTTACATTATCAATAGGTTTAGTATTTTTAATGTGAGTTTTGGAGGATTAACTAATTTTTTGTCTGTTTCTCTGATTTTTGTCTATTTATTTGAGCTCTAATTGTGAAAGTATTTGGGTGAGCTATAGATCAATCACTCTAAGTTTTATTGTTGACTCTATCTTTTGATTCAACTACCTAGCTTTTAAAAATACAGATTTGCAATTAATGTTACCTGACAACATCTTAGAGGAAATGCCTGTGGATAATAAGTCCTTCACAAAGACCTTCCAACTGTTTTCTGCAATTCATCTGATAAAGTCAGGAATGGCCTGGCAGGCAATAAAATGAGATCATGGTCTCCCGAGTTGATCAATATTATCTTACTGAATTGGGTTTTTTCCTTGGAAAACTCATCTGTCCTTCTCAAGCACATGTTGTGTCTTATTTACAATAGAAAATTAATTGAGACCTTTGTACAAAACTTTCTGCTAAGGAGAAAACTTTTAAGAGTGGTCCCCATGTGGCAACTAGTACTCCACGTGTAGAGTGCCTCTGAGCAGAAGGAAATGAATTTAATCTGTGCAAAGCACTCTACTGGTGTGGAATGCCAGAGTGGAATTCACCTGAACTGTTCGTAGTCAAAAGAGAGAAGTAGAGCACAGTTTATCTGATCTGTTTTAGACATCTACTTCTGGGTGAGACAAATTGCATCTTAAAAATGCTCTCTGCTGGTCGTGGAGGCATTCAAGACAACCAGATCAAATACAGACTTCTGGGCTGTAGACATCTGAAGTTCGATGATCTGAGCTTCACACACACGGCTCACAGGACAGCCTGATGTGGAACAGCTGTTCTGCACTGGCACTGCGGGTGTTTAAACAGGCACTTTTATTTCATCTGGAAAACCCTTTGAGGAAGAGAGCAGCTTTTCACTTAGGACTTGTACTGCACATGCAACCAAAAGGCTCGTTTGTGACAGGCAAGATGGCAGTACCTCATCTCATAACGAAAAAGCTGGCCTAGTGAACATGAACTAATAACCCTTATAGATTTACAACAGCATGTTTACAACCTAATGGTAGCTAGCATGATTTATTTGCATGTATTTAAGCATTTCTTTCATTCTCACTAGTTTTATATTTTGAATGCAACTATGTAAAATTCTGCCTGGAAAGTCAAATAACCTTTTAACAGAGAATTAAGCCAATTTGTCTGCAGTACACCAGACAAAGGCTGAAATTCTGGCTCCTCTGAAGTCAGCAGTAAGTCTTTGATTTTGGTGGCAAGAGTGGTTCACATGTGAGTAGCCCTGAATCCAGTGCATAATATGGACTTGAGAAAAAAGAAAGAGCACATCATATATATATATATACACACACACACATATATATACACATATATATACACATACATATATACACACACACATATATATATACACACATATACACACACACACACACACACACACACATATATACAAACATACCAGCATTTCTCACCAACTGCACACTGAGGTATGTTCAATCAAAACTGAATTAGACAAAAAACCTAAAAGGAACAACTTTATGAGAAGCAGTATTGTGCAACATGCATTTAAAGTAAGGTATTACTGGTCTGTGGTAAAACTTCTTTTCCACTGTCTTTTTATGCACTGCTTTTCTCATCTGGTTTACTGACTCCTCATGCTGCCTGGATGAATTTATAATTCCATTTTTAATCAATTTAACATCCATTCTTCTCTGTGCAGAACTTCTCTCCCTCCCTATAAATACTTTGATCAGAAAGAATAGCATTTCTTTCCTGTTGTGTGAGGCAAGGGTTACAAATTATCAACGCATGTATTTTTCCCCTAGTTTACAGAACTTAAAAAGTATAAAAAGGAACCTTTTCTCCCTTATCACTTTCTCTTTTTTTTTTTTTAAAAAAAGATCTCATTGGTCCGATGTGATTTTTACATTATTTCAAATGTAACTGCTAATCTTGATCATAAGAATGGAGAATTCTGTCTACTAGATAGAGTGCTGTGATGAAAAACACGGTATGGTTTTTTTTTTTATATCCAGGTATTTTTTGATATCTGAAGTCACTTGCATATCATGAGAAATGACCAATTAATAGACAAGATATTGTGACTTGGCTGGATTGGGAAATTGGACTGTTCATTACTGGTTTTGTGACTGTAGTTATTAGGAAATAGAAGACAAAACAGAAGGCGAACAGAAAAAAAAATCCCCTTCTCTTCTGGTAAGAGAAAAATGACACTGTTCTATTGCTGATGGAAACAAGGAGAGGGCTATCCTGAAGTCCCAACCACACCACACATAGCCACACCCATTACTGGCTTTCTGACCATTCCTGAGCTTGCCACAGGAAACAAGGCACCAGAATAAAATTATTAATTTTTTTTTACCTGCTATGGTCCTTTTGACTGCAAACCACAGGTCCTGTCCTGTAATGTGTCTGTAAGTCAATACTTGAGAGTGGTCAAGATATTCTAACAAGGTGATGCGGCTATCAGCCAGAACTTTCAAAGCTTAGGTCATAAAGGATGACTAGGGCTTGCAACCACTATCGATATCTGTAGAGGTATATCTGGACGATGTGACGGTCATGATAAAGAAGGTGGACACACCAGGCAATCCCATTGGTTGTTATCCAAGATAGTGATCATCTGATGTGGGATCACTTGATAAACTGGCCATGAGATCAGATGATGGCTGGAGTTGAAGGAGGAGTGGGGGCGGTCATCTGATAAAAGTTATAAAAAGGTTCCTCGGGGGCTATTTTTAAACACCAAAAGGGACTGCTTATAGGATATAGCTGTTCTGAGAGATGACACAGACATTAAGAGAGAGCTTGACCTCATTTTGCTGCATCATGTGATAGGTTCACAGTCAAGACTGCAGTTAGGGTGGAAAAGCAGCCTCATATAGCCTTCCCTTGTATTTGTTTTGGGGGTGATGAGATAGTTTGGATTCTGGAGAGTTCTGATTTATGGTAAAGAATCTACAGAGAAACAGAAATTCTGTCCAGTCTGTGGCATTCTGGCAGTTAGCAAAAAATACCCCAATGAAAACTGAAAGCAGACCCCAAAACCCCAACTATCTGCAGGTTAGAGGTATGACCCTGGGCTAAGAGGATGCTGGTGGGGAGGCAAAGGTAAGGAATGGTCTGTTGGTGGTTTCCGTGGCTGTCTCTCAGTGTTATCAAAATAATCTGTTAGTTTCTGTCAAGCTTGAAACCTGATTAGTGAGCATGTTAGCACAAGGAGGGTGTCCTTGCAGAAGGTATGCAGGGTGAACAGGATCCTGGGGCCACTGGACCTGAGGTTTCACATCCATGGACAATAACCTCTGCTCAAGAGAGATGGACCAGAGTCTATTTGGATCAAAGGAAATCCCATCTCAAGGGTTCAAATGCAGCACTCTGGCCAAAATCCAGAAGAGGCTCTCAAAAAGCAGAGAGTATAATAGCTGCTATAATTTATGGCAGCACTTATTTAAGCAATTAACTCTTATCTGAGTTTGCTAAAACTTCCTGAAATTGTTCTCTTGTTCTGTGTGAAGTCTTACATCCTATGATATAATTTAACTCTCCAGGGTCCTTGTTTGCAGAACTTTAAAGAAAAAAAAAAAAAAAAAGAAAAAATCTTGCGATCTATTTGAATGTGTTCCCTTGTTCGACTCAGTATGCTTGTTTTTAGAGATTTTTTTCATGGATTCCAGTAAGATGTAAGCTCCATGTTGCCTACATTTGACTTAAGAGATGTTTTGCGATATTTTTTTTAAAGTCTCCAGAGCAATGCCCCAGCAAGTCTACATATTTGATTGTGAGCATCCAAGAAGGGGGAGATAAATTCTATTTGTTTTCGTAAACAGTAACATGCTCAGACACAAAAGTAGAAATAAGAATGAAAGTAAATTCATTAGAATACTGAGTTCTAGTTTTCCTAGCTGTATTAAACAGATGTTCACTTCTAGAACACATGAAATTGTCTTATAGAATAAGACTCACTGATCTGCAAAGAGGTGAACTTCGTCTTTGGTCAAAGCTATGGTACCACATTCTTACCTCCATTTTCTAAGAACAGCTGCTAACAAGACCCTATTTTCCCCCATAATACTTTTATAAAATGAGGTTTTATCTTCCTTCTCCTATCCACCCAAACTTATTGTGACTACTATCAACTGTAAGCAAATACTAATGGACTAGAGCTGTGGTTAAAAAAAAACAAACAAACACCATAAAAGAGCAAAAACTACAAATACCTGGGAAAAAAAACCTCACTCAACATGTTGGTGCATAAACAGGAAAGGTGATGAAACTACTTCCATACATCTGCACCAAACTCTACTCTCTTTTGTTTGCAGCCCCTTCTTTTCCCATTTGGTACAATGCTCTAGCAGTCGCTTCAGCATAGGGCTACATGTTTGCGCGTGTTATGCTGCTTAGTTAATTGTACCAATAAACGCCTCTGCTTAGCATAAATTGATTATGTTTAACACTCCTGAATATACAGAATCAGACACAGAACTTCTGTGTGTATGAATATATTTTAAATAGGTACATTTGATATCAAGGTTTTAATTTGCATTGTGAGTTGACCACATTGTTCATGAGTGCCAAAGCCATGAGATACACAGGTGTTCCTAAACAAGTGCTAACACAACCTTTGTGAAGTCCTCTCTCAAACGTGTCTTCGCTTTAGAAACTTGTTCAGCCATTCAGGAAAAAAAGGGTTACAAATATCAAGTGATCCCAATGCACCCCAGGTAGGCCTCAGAAAGACCTCATGTTTGCTGAAAAGGTCATAAACATGAGGAAAAAGTCTTCTTGTTAAAGGATATTTCTTAACTGTCTATGAGAAAATGTTGGTTTAATTCCCATGGCAAACTTTGGGTTGTAGCCCTTGTAGCTGAAATATTTCCAGACCGGTGCACCCAGGTGGATGTAGCCAGGGAAGATGAACTGGGAGCCTGCGGTTAAAAACACTACTACACTCTGTTTGAAAAGCCTTGGGACTTGGAAGGCTTGGTGTTTCAGCTCACCAGGGTCCCAGAGAACAGAGACAAAGCAGGCTAAAATGCATTTCCAGTGCAGGTCATCACATATCATGCAAAGCCTTTGCCACAACATTTTTTGAGTGCAAGATTGTTCCCATCAGCCTATGTCTTTTAACTAACCCGAGCAAGCTGCCTCCAGAGGGGAGCGCCTCTGCCCTGGCTTTTCAGCCCAAAGTTTCCTGTAACTCAGAAAACACAGGTGCCTCAACCTTGTTTTCGACATTGCACCCACGTCTGCAATCTCAACTGGTTTCAAAATACACACGTAATCTTACACAGAATAATATAGCCTGTGCTAATCTTAACAATATGATGTCATCCAAACTCCACAGCATTTGTGAAACATGTTTTAATATTCCATCTCTTTTGATGTCTCATAAATCATTCCCTCCATCTCTTTAATTATTTTAATTGCTCTTCTTTAAATTCCCTTCAGTGTAATTTTCTAACAGGAAGATTCTCAAAAATATCCCAGGCATGACCTAGTTAAGTAGTAGGCACAAGGTAGTCACACCAAAGAAGTGGAAGACTGTAAGTTCTTTCCTTGGTGGTGGGATCCTTCATATGGAGACTTAAATTCTGTGGGCTTAAATTCTGCTGTTTGGCAATGCCATATGTAATGTACTGTCCCCTTTCTCTCATACATGTTGAAATTTCAGATTTCTTCCTCTAGCCAAATGTTTCCCTACCAATGTTTCCAAGACAAACCTCTTTTTTCCACCCATATGCCTTTTTAAAATTTCTTCATGTTGTTTTGCCAGCTTTCCCAGCTCCACCTAACCTAATGAACAGATGTGAAAGCCATTTATGGCTAATAACTGCACTCTAAGTCAAAGTTTAAGACAGACAGACCTCGTACTGTTCTCTTGAAATAATGTGTTAGCTTTTTAATTTCTTCAGTTCAGCTCCAGTACTAATCCATGAAATTCAGATCCATGTATAGAAAAACATGGTAAGATGACAAGTTTGTTCCATTTCTAATTTCTGTAGTAAATTTAATTAAAAAGATGATGCTCCACCCCACTGCAATTACCAGTCTGGAATGTTCGGCCTTAAGTAGCAAAACTAATACCAGGAAGAGATTTGCATGAGACAGTGGTGGGTTATTTTTTTTTTTTAGTTATTATTACTTTTTTTTCTTTTTTTCTTCCAGCAAAACCCAGCAAAGCTGCTCATGTGTATATAAGGTCATAATTCAGCTAGGCACCTGGCCCGTATGAGCAAACACAATTAAGGTACATTTAGGTGACAACATCATTATTAAGTCCTTCCAATTATTCCACATATAATGGAAAGATAATGTAATAGGCTGAACTGAACAAAGGGCATTGGTTAGTTCCTTGCTGCCACTGAAGTTTAAGACAGCAAAAAAAATCCCGTAAACTCCTTTATGTAACCAGGTAACTGAAACAACTGCAGCCGCCGGCAGCAAAGGTGAGACATGTCAGAGATCATAAAGTACAGGGATTTTCCTGGCTGCCTTGTGACAGATACACGTCTGAGAAAAAACAGCAGAGATCAGTGATGGCAGCAAGGAACCATCAACTCGGATTAAAACAAAAAACAAAAAACAAAAAACAAAAAAAAAAAAAGAAAAAAAGCATGGCACTAAGTAAAAGCTGAATTCCTGATGAAATGGCAACAAGGATACTCAGTCTACCCAAACAGAATGATATAACCATAGAATCATAGAATGTGTTAGGTTGGAAGGGACCTTTAAAGGCCGTATAGTCCATCCCCATGCAGTAAGCTGGGACTTCTTCACTAGATCAGGTTGCTCAGAGCCCCATCAAACCTGTCCTTGAATATCTCCAGGGTTGGGGCCTCCACCACCTCTCTAGGAAACCTCTTCCAGAGATCTATCACCCTCTGAAGAATTTTTTCCTAATACCCAACCAAAATCTACCCTTCTCTAGTTTAAAACTCATCCTACAGCTACATGGTTATTCTGTAACATCTAGGATGGGATCAAATATGTTTAATGGGAACCTGCAAAGCCCTATGCTTTGGCTAATTAATCATAAAAAATCCCACCTTTTGTGGGTTGGCTGCATCAAATGAACACCAGCTGACAAAAGCCATTACAGACCTGCAGACGCCTGTGAATCTTTTGATGCCTATTTCCAGTGAATGTTTCTGCTTTGCTCAGAATGCACGTGCGGAACTATGCAGTTCAGAACAAGGATGCTGTAAGCTTGCACTGAGAAGGCTGTTATTGTGACCTACAGAAACAATGAT
This sequence comes from Heliornis fulica, assembly GCA_013399135.1. Taxonomy (NCBI): domain Eukaryota; kingdom Metazoa; phylum Chordata; class Aves; order Gruiformes; family Heliornithidae; genus Heliornis; species Heliornis fulica. The sequence goes on along the minus strand of VXBZ01011550.1, from coordinate 244,724 downwards.
GGCACCACAACAGATTACACAGTAATGATTACTTCTTTTCGTTGTGGAATCACATGAAATCACCGATGCCACAGAGCTGTGCAAATTCAATCTCAATCCTGCAAAAAAATTAAAAGGAACCAAGAGCTGGCAAAACCTGAAGTAACTGACAAAGTTAAATGTCAATCTCATCATTAAATACTTCTAGATGGTGTTTTCCTGGGTTTTAACTACACATGGCCTATGCTATTTGTGGCTTCAGCATCCTGCTTTACAGTTATCCTTTATCACAGAACTGTAGGGGTTGGAAGGGACCTTGAGAGATCATTGAGTCCAACTCCCCTGCCAAAGCAGGTTCTCTAGAGCAGGTAGGCCTCCACAAGGGTCTTGAATACCTCCAGAGAAGGAGACTCCACCACCCCCCTGGGCAGCCTGTTCCAGTGCTCTGTAACCCTCACTGTGAAAAAGTTCTTTCTCACATTGGTGCAGAACCTCCTGTGGTCCAACTTGTGACCATTGCCCCTTGTCCTGTCCCCACAGATCACTCAGAAGAGGTTGGTCATCTCCTTTTGTCTCCCACACGTCAGATATTTGTAAACATTGATGAGATCCCCTCTCGGTCTTCTCAAGGCTGAACAGCCGCAGCTCACTCAGCCTTTCCTCACAGGAGAGATGCTCCAGGCCCTTAATCATCTTTGTGGCCTCCACTGGACTCTCTCCAGGAGATCCCTGTTTCTGTACCAGGGAGCCCAGAACTGGACATAGGACTCCAGGTGAGGCCTGACCAGGGCAGAGTAGAGGAGGAGGATCAACACCTTCGACCTGCTGGCTATGCTTCTCTTAACGCACCCCAGGATCCCATTGGCCTTCTTGGCCACCAGGGCAGACTGCTGGCTCATGGCCAACCTGTCGTCCTTTATAGAAGAAAATTATTTACTTGAAATAAAAGGCTTTAAGGATTCTGTGCCCACGATCCCTGTGAAGCCGAGGGAAAAGACGGCACCGTACCTCCCCCCTCCGTCCCTCCTCCGCGGCAAGGGCGGCGGGTGACAAACACCCCTGCGGCAACTCGGCACCCGCAGCGCCGCGGCCACCATTGCCGCTGGGAGATGACCCGCGGCCTCAGCACCGAGACACCGTTAAAGGTTTTCACCGCGGGGAGCGGACGGAGAGGGGCGGGGTGTTGGTACGGAGAGGGGCCGCTGGAGGGAGCGAATTCAATCTGAACGCAGATCCGGTTTCGGTCGGGCGTTTGTTCGCGAGTACTG
>VXBZ01011550.1:45653-242134 GCA_013399135.1 Heliornis fulica | reverse complement strand
GGAAGCGATTAGCGATGCAGCTCGGGCTTCAGTTGAGCCGCCCGCCGCTTCGAGGCGTTACTCCGTCCTTATCTGTAGGGGGCACGTTCGAGCCAGCGACCGGGGACACCACCACGTTTCCCAACGGCCAAGATGGGTGGAAAGGTTTAATGAGGGTTGTGGGGGGAGGAAGGTGAAGACCTGCTGTGGGCGGCAAAGGCGGGTGGCGAGGTCGGTGAATGCAGAGCAGGGCCGCCAACTCGGCCTGGGCTTCCAGCTCCGCGCACCTTCCCCGGGCCGCCAGGCCGGCCTTGCCTACGGGCGTCTGTCCGCCTGTGTCCCCCCCTTCTTTTTATTTCCCTTTTTGGAGGGAGGGCGCTGTGAAAGAAGCTTCCCTCCGTCTACGAATAAAATTTCAGTAGCGTGACTGGAGACAGGTCCCCGACCCCGGGGACTGATGCTGTGTTTGCGCTGTGGAGAGCGGGCAGTTTTTAGTGGAGCTGTTTCCAAACAGTGTGCTTCAGGCTATTCTGCGGTGTTTCGTAGTGAAAATCTTCCAGCTGCCACATTACAGTGCGGCTTAGGCTACGATGCTGGTGGCCAGTGAAGGAGTCCCACCATTTTCCTTGCGCTTGACTCACCAGCAAGAGCAGAAATAGGATGTTAAACTAGTCTAAGAACAATTTTGGTGGTTACTACGCAGGCCTCGCAATGATCTTTGCCTGTTTACTTCCCTGAAGTATGGATTCAAGGGTTGCATCGGTGTCTTCTGCAGAAGAGTCAGAATTGCCGGGGAAAGAGTAAGTAAGACTAGGTGTATTGAAAATAAGCCACAGTTATGTTAGCTGCCCTAAGATACAAAAACTACCCCATTAATTAGAGAGCGTATTAAACCACTCTCTTGCTTTCAGGTAGGCTTTCCCTTTACTTTTAAAGGCAATGTTTGAATCTAATCAAGATGGAGGAGGGGAGGGATGTACCAGCTGTGGAAGTGTTGCTGTGTAGATCAAAGGAGGGAAGAAGCCTTCCCCCTTATGTTCATTTCAACACATTAGACATCTCTGGTGAGATCTAAAGAACTTTCTTCCACCCATGACAGTTCTGAAGTTGGCTTGTACTTCTTATGTGGAGTCTTTCCTCTCATCTAGTGCTGATGGCCCAAAGCACAGGTCTATAGAGGGAGAATTGGTGAATGTGTTTTTGTAGTTTGTGTTAAAGGAGTTTCGTGCTAAATCACGGACCATCAGCTACTTGAGGATTTTCTTGTAAGCTATGGATCTCCTGAATGTTCTGGAATATCATGAAATGGCATGTAGTAAAATGAGATGTGTGGGCTTTGACCTGATGTCATAAGGGTTACATTATCTCTCCATCTCAGCTGAAGCATCTTTGTGTTTAGGAGAATGCAGAATCAGTCAACTTCTCTTCTGCATGCTTAATCCTCAAAACAAAAGTTCTGTATTTTGGTAGGTATTAGTGTAGTTGTTAAATTTGCCAGCATGTAGTGAGGTAGGACTCTATGAAAGCAGGTTTGTTCAGTAGTTTGTTTTATTGTAATGCATCTTGAAGTAACTGCACATGACTGTGATGTCTAAATCTGCTTGTGTATGAGAGTTGAATATGGTTCTCACTTGACATCCAGTGTTCCCCTAATCCTGACGGGAATAAAGGCTTCTCTGTTCAGCATCAGGATTTAATGTGGCTGTAAAGGATAGGATTGCGTTTGAGATGTTAACTTTCTCGGATCTCTTTGTTTATTTGTGTGCTCTCTGTGGGCTTTGTCCTCTTCCTCACTCCTTTGGGCTTCTTGGAGTAAGGCAGGGAGGCTGTCACTACATATCAGTGAAATGATCTGGGGGATGTTAGGATGGTGGGATTTTTGTCATGTGTTAATACTTGTGCAGCTATTTGTTCTGTAGCCCAAGCACTTCTTGTCTTGATTATATTCAAGACCCATCTGGACACCTACCTGTGTGACCTGCTCTAGGTAGCCTGTTTTTGCAGGGGGGTTGGACTCAATGCTGGAGGTCCTTTCCAACCCCTACAATTCTGTGATGCTGGTGGGTCATTCTCACCAACTAATTTGGTATGTGCCAAACCCCTTCAATAGCAGCACTGTTGTCTTCAGGCAGTCCAAATCTCTGTCAGACAGTGGTGCATGTCATGTATGTTCTTTGGGTTTAAAATGTGTACTCTAGTTACCTTTCTGAATATACTTCGTGGTGTCTGCCACCATCACTTCTGTAAGGTGGTTGGAGGTGCCAGCAGTGTTCATGAACAAACATGAGTGTATGGAGTTAGAGGAACAAACAAGTTGTCTTGTGTTAGTTTGAGATGGGGTTGTGAGGGGGAAGCATAGGTTGTCTTGAGAATGGGGCTGCATTAAGTGAATGTCTCTTTTAATGAAACTCCTACAATTTTTAGTGTACTGCAAAATCTACAATTTTTTTCAAAAGGAAAACCCTTTCTGCCTGGCTACATAACCATACAATTTCTAATTACACACTTTGCATTATTTATTTAAAAACAATAGGCAGTTAGATGAAGACAGGGCTGAAGCTTTAATAATAGCTGGATAACACAACCTGGCTTTCTGTGACCGTCTCTTCAAGAGCTGATTAAAGTAGCAACTGTAGACTGTAGTCCTTTAAACAGAGGTACCTTTCTTATCTGTGCCTTGAAATAAGCAGACAACTTGCCAGGCTGACAGCATAGTGTACCCTAGCTTAAAATAGAAGAGCAGTGTTTGAATAAACCCTTAGTTATGAAAAGACACAGATGACTTGCTGCCCATAATGGGTGTAGAAGGCTTGAGTTATACCTTTCAATTCTGGGTTAATTGTGTTTTTGTTAATCAGAAGTGAGGAATCTGAGACTCAAGTTTCTTAGTTTTAAGGATTTTGTGAAAATACTCAGCCACCTGATGTCTTTACAACATGCAGTAATCTAACCAAATTCTTTACATGTACTTGCACACCACAGGAGTGTTTCAGTCTATACGTGAATGTGTCATGCAGGCTAGTTTTGTTGGAGTATTGCAGTGATTAATGCTCAAGTCCCCTTAATGAGGGGGGGAGATAATGTGGTGATTTTCTTCAGGTTTTTTTTCCCTTGCTTTAAAAAGCTGATTATAAAGGATAAGAACTTTCTGGGAAATTATTTTCAATTGTCTTAAAGTTTGTGTTATTAGACAGTTCATAGCACAGTTGTGCTGACAACATTCAGGGCCAGAGCACAATTCAGTGAGCTGGTGGAGGATGGCAGTGATTCACCTGAGCTGATAGTTACTGGAGGAATTTCTTAGGAAACTCTTGTGTGAGTTAGTGCACAATGGGAATGCCAGGGCTCTGCAGGTAAGGCAAAGCTTGAGTGTGCATGTTAGGAGTTGGAAGGGACCTCAAAAGATCTAGTCCATCTTCCATAAAGCTGACCATAAAGAGTCTTAACCTCCTTTGCAGTCCCCTCTGTCAGTGGATTTATTCTTGTCTGCAGGGTCCATGGCTCAGTTCTGAGCAGTGGGAAAAAACTGTGAGAAGATTAACCCTGTCATCAGTAGGAATACATGTAAATAAAAAGTGGCTGATGTATATAGTATTTCTCTAAATCTTATTGAATGTAGATAAGATAGAATCTTTACTACCAAATTGTGTGAAAGAACAATCTAATTGTGGTCATGTATATTTGACTTGTGAAACCTGTACTCTGGTTAGGGTTCTGCTGCATAACTGCACTTAGGGGAGATAAACTTGATCTACAGAATTTTTCTTTTGGAGGTTTTTCAAGGGAAGGCACTAATGGCTTTACAAGTTAATTAAAAATACTTAAAATGTCTTAGCTGAAGCATCCATTACAGTGTAAGAAGGTGCCATTAACTCCACTAGCAATCCTATGTCTTAAAATTCTGGTACATATTTAAGCAGACAGGAATGCTATAAGGTGAAGTTTTAGTATACTCTTGAGGGGTGTAAAGAGGTAAATAACCACATCCTTTTTCTTTACAGTTGCTTTATTAACCTGCATGATAGACTCCATAGTCTGATGTCCTGGAAAGCATAACAACTAACAGGCCATATGCTCCAGCAGGAAGGTTGGACTACGTGATCTTTTGAGGTCCCTTCCAATTCCTAAACATTCTGTGATAGAACACTGATTATAAGATTCTGCAAACTACTAAATGTTCTTTCAGTGTTGAGGTTTCTAGGTAGGCTATCAAATTGTTAAACATTTAAATTGTGTACAGTTCAGCTAGTATTTTGATTATTATCCTTGTTGTTATTGGACATCTTTAAGCTCTTTGCAGAGTGGGACCACAACTTTGTGCTTGCTCTTGGCTGTGCTTACGTGAACTTTTGGAGGAGAGAAAGCTGACAAGGCTTTTAGTTCTGCATCCCTTTGGAGCTTTGCATTGAGTTTCCTTACTTTGAGGACCATTTAGATAAATTCTGTTGAGGGGGTAATCTCCCAGAAACGATGTTGTAAGAAAACTGAATGCTAAGGAGGGGTGATGCATTGGCTTTTCTCTCCATCTCCAGAACATATACCTGATTTTTTTTTCTTGTGGAAACAACATGAGTTCAGCTGTTCATATGGCACAATTTGGAATTGGTGCTGGTTTGGATTAATAAGCAGATAATCACCAATTCTAGCTACTGAGTCACGGTTCATCGTGTATGAAGTGTGAAGGGATGAGAGAAATCAGGAAGAGGTGGCTGGCATAGAAATCTGTGTGTATCTGGAGATGTCCAGTCTCTGCTTTTCTTATGAGGCAGATTCTGCTTTTGAGGGGAGCTGTCTGTAGCTCGTAGTAGCAACACACTAAGTGTATTTGAACGTGTTCTGGAGGGAAGGGCATCTCTGAGCCTCGTAGCTCAGTTTGACTGGTTCTGTCAAGTACTGGGCTGTCTGAAATGCTGAAACATCTGATTACGGTGAGGACACGTGGATGATACACTTATTGCCCTTTACTGTGTTGATTTACGGTGGGCTATCAATCTTCTGACTCCTTGACTATGATCTGTATGTGAAGACCATGTAAATAAGGATTAAACAGGACTTGAGTAAATGTCTGTGGAGCTTGCAGTTCCTATCATCCTTGACTAAAGGTGTATTTGCGTTTAGCTTGCAACTGCAGTTCAGGAATGGATCTGTTGTAGTGGTGTTCCCTTAGCAGTCTCTGTGGGCAGTGTGGTGAGCCTCTGCTCTTGGCTGGGCTGTCTTGAGCCAAGCCCTGCAGGTCTCCACAGTCTAGTTCTGACAGGCCTGGACTAAGAACTGGCCTGCCATGTGTCAGAGCGCAGATGGGATTGTGGGGAGGCATGAATACTTGAATTAAAGGCCTTCCATTTTTAGCAGCAAGGGCTGCTGTCAATTCATTTCCTGCTTTTGTTGATTTCCAGTTTTGAAGATCAAAATCCTTTATGAATGGAACTCTGAAAATACTACCTGATTCTTCAGCATGATATTAAGTACTCATGTCTGAGCAAGCAGTGCTGAGGAACCTGTCACCTGCAAAGTTGAAGGTTAACAGAATGGAAGATGTTTTCCACAAGAGTTTAGTTTAAGGCTGTACCACAGATTTCTGCAGGAAATAGACTGCTTTTGGCACAGCAGTAGCTCCCATGCCTTCTCTGGACATGCCTTTTCAATAGCAAAATCCTTCTAAGGAGAGAAGTATGTGTGACAAGTACTTAGCTTTGCTAAATGTGTATCTAGAAGATGGTCAGGTACAGGGTAATGAAAAGTGGTTTGAGATGTAAGTGAATGGGAAAGCTGGTATTGAGCACACTGAAGCTCTGTTAAAATGGCTTCCTCTTTATGACTTTTTTTTTGCGTGGAAGTGCTTCTGATATTTCAACAGGCAACAATGTTTAAAATGTGAACAGTGTTTAGATGCCAGTGGATGCACTTCAGTCTCTGCATTACTGGGAGAGATGAATGAAGTTAGCAAAGTTGAGGCATTAAAATGTTTGCTGACGTGAAGGCTAAAGCTACACTAAGTTTCCTGAGTGCATGGATGCTCTATGTGAAGGTGGCATGCCAAACTTGCATATGAGAATGGTTTGCAAATGCCTTTGTCTTGCCCCTTTACCTGCTGACCAAATCTGGTAATCTGTTGGGATGAAGTTTTGCAAGAATCTTAACAGAATGCTGTCTTTCCATATGAAAATGAAGCTTGACAAAGCACCAATTCCGGAAGAGTCTGATGTGAGACTTGTATGCTCATAAGGTAAGAGATCCTGTTGGCTGTGAAACAGAACAGTGTGCAAAATGTCACGTGTGTCTCACAGTTGCTTCTGTGTTAAAACAGTGAATTTATATGAAGTAGAAAAACCTATAGTGGTCTTATAGGCTAAAGTAGCAGTTAGGGAAAGGAAGGGTTAAAAACTTTAGTCAAGAAAGTTTTGTGTGATTATTAAACAGCAGTGTCACTTGCAGAATCCAGCTCCTGTTACTTGTGCAGGCCCATAAATGGCTTTTGAGCTCAGTGGCAGGACTTCTGGTGAACTGTTGTACACCATTGCAGAAGATAGCATTTAAAGTTGTCAAAGCATAGGATGTCATGTAATGTCTATATGCAGTTAGATGCCAGGTATAGGAAAAGCTATTTATATAGCATATAGCTTATAAAAATACAGAAATAAGGGATTTTTAAATATCAGAGACATTTGAAACGTCAACACTGCATGAAAATTCTGTGGGAGTAACCTGGTAGCTCTTTGTTGCTTTTATCTTACTGATTTTGTATTTGAAGAGGCTGTACTTAAATAGCTTCTCCTTTGGAGCTGTCCTGGCTGTGAGAATTTGGCATGCTTGGTATCTTAAACTTTTATTTTTCTGTCCTATGGAATATTTTTGTAGGATTCTCACCACTTAACTGACACACATTCCTCTTAATTGCCAGATGAAAATGGTTCCTCAAGTTCTTTCGGTAACAATGAGGAGCTTCTAGAAATGTTTCTGACAAGAAAGTAGGACCCCATGGTATGTTCTTTCTAAACTTTGCTAGTGTGTTATGATGCAGGAATAATAGGAGTGAGCCTTCGTGTTGGTGAATCCACAAGCATGAAGCCTGTATTTATGCAGTAAACAAGGCAGGAAAAGTGTGCTGGCAGTGCTTGATTTCCCATGAAACTCCTCAGTCATACTAGATAAGCAAATATTTATGCAGATAAAATCCAAGTAGATTCTGGAAGATGATACTGTCTTAATTCTTTCAAGTAGTTTCAGATTTGGACATTCCACAAGTACTCTAACTTTGACCTTTCTAGATCTCCTGTAGTCAGTCCCTGTAACAGTGAAACCTTTATTTTGCTGTCTCTGGGTATTTTATTAGTGGTGCTTATAGTTGAGCTTTCCTGTAGCCCAGTGTCTGTTTGATTGCTTATCTCTCTGCACTGGTACTGATTTTCAGATATCTCTGTGGACAGTGCATACTGGCTTCTAGACATACCTCTGCAAGACTGACCTAATGTGGAAGCCATGCGTACCTGCTGCTCTCCTCACCTGGAACTGTTACTTGTCCAACAAGTAGCTAGAGATTCTGGGTGGTAGAAATTTTGAGGCTGATAAATACATTAACTATTGAATGTAATAAGCTTTGATAAAAGCAGAGCTGCTTCAGTGATCTGTTATAAGCCTCCTTTGAGTCAGTCTGCATGGCTGAATAAAATAATCTGCACACAAGTGTGTGGCTGCATGTGTAGCAGTCACCAAGATAGACTAATGTCATCAGCTGGTCATGAGGATTTCTTTCCTGAGAGCTCTTAAATTGTAAAAGACCTTCAGTAAGTCCCTGATCTCTTTATAGAAATCAAGAGTCTATTAATTGGGGTAGGAATGGAATGTGACCCCTGGTTATAAAATTTAGTAATAAGCACTTGTGTTAGTAACTAATACCAAGTTAGTCCTCAAGTGTGAACAAGCTCAATCAGTAGCAAATGTGTTTGTTCTTCCAATATGTAAGCTGCAGTGGCAAATCTTCTGTGCTTGAGAAGACTTGCTAGCTTACTTCATATGGGCCATGTGCTTTGCTTGCTCTGTTCAAGCAAGAAAAATGACATAAGAATCACACACATTGGCTTAGGGAATAGCTTTGCATTAAAGCATATTGTAGTTTAATTGAGTTTAGATTTTGCATTTTGGCTCAGTTGGAGGGATGCTGCCTTGGTAAGGGGAGGAGTGTAAAACAGCAGTGGCACAAAACAATTGGTGCAGCTCTTTGGTCTGTTTATTCAGACCCTTTGCTCTGGTCTTTTCTCGGTACTCTTTACCAAAGCTGCATGCATCTCTTCTAGGCCAGAAGCATTGAAAAGCATGGTCATAAACACCAAACCATGAAATAGATGTGGAATGGCCAATGCTGCATGGTAAGTGGCATGCGCTTAGGGAAAGAATGGTTAAATGGTTGTATACTGATAATGCCTGGCTTCTGCTGCAGGCTTGATGTGCAGCTGAGCTTGTGTTAGAGTAAAACTCCTTGATACAAGGATTCCTGTCTCTAAAATAAAACCCAAACAATCTTTACAAGAAATCATGCATTATAAATAAACAAACTGTACAACCTTGGTAGCATTCTTATTTGCATGTTTGACTAAAAATTTATGGGAAGCTGAGATAAAAGAATTTATTCTATTACAAAAATATTCAGGCACAAAACACCGTAACATGCAGTTTAAGTCACAGAGAACATAAGGTTTACTAGTGGGCTTGCTGTGATAGACTAACTGCATTGCCTGTCCTTGTAGCAGAAGTTCACTATTTAACCTTTCTAAAAAAAAAAGTTTTGTCTTAAAGACTAGATGGAAATGGATTGTTGGCTTTTTAACTGCTGCCACTGAGTACTACATCACTCCTACTCAAATGTAGAGTAAAACCTACTGTTTTCATGTGTTGAATTTCTAGTAAGATAACTTACAAAACTTAGACTTCAAGATCATGGCTGTGTGTAACTGTTTCAGATTAGTTTTACTGGTGGCACTTAGTCTTTACTGGCGGTGCTTTGACATGTGATGGTACAGTTACTTTGCATTTTGATAATGTTTTCAATATTGTAATCAAGTAACTAGCATTTTGTCCCCTTGAAGCACAAACAGTAAGGTTTACCACTGATTTTGGAATGTATTTTTAAGGCTGAAGTTAGAACTTCAAGAATTTTCAGATTCATAAAGCAACATATGGAATTCAGTAGGCAAGGTCACTTCTAGTTTTGTGTACAGCAAACTTAAGTATTTTGGCTGTCCTAATACAGGAAAGTGAATAGAAGAAGAACGAAGGAGTATTCTTTCCATTATGGAAGTGAATGGAGCTGATAAACTTATAAGCCCTGAAGTCTTCAGCAACTCTATATGGCTTTCCCTTAAAGGTCATTAGGAATCTTACCCTGCTTTTTGTGAAAGAACTATAAAAGAAAAATCTCTCTGAGCTCAAAGGGCAGTGGGGAAAAAGCAGTGTGTAACATAAGGCAAACAGACTGCATCTCTGGAAGTCATGTTTTTCTTCATATATATACATGTGCGTTTTGCACTGCTTGCAGGAACTGAAACACAGCCATCTCTGTTGTCCATACAGTCACTTTTGGCGGAATTCCTGCTTAGAGCATTGACTTGCTGGTTACATACCCCGAACCTGAGTTTTTGTTGTTATATAGGCAGGGCTGGGAAAGAGTGACTGTGTAGCTTTATTCTCTCTATATTAACATTGAGAATTGGACAGAGATGTAAGGTATTTTTCCATAATGGTAATACATGACTGTATGAACTATCTTAAAAAATGTTTGTGCGCTAGTTTAACCTGAAAACTCTTACATATTTTTGACTTCTGTCACTACTGTCACTTACTACTAAAGTTATGTAGTAGTGTTTATGAAATTGCATGAAAGTTCAGCTTTTAAAGTGGTATTAAAGATGAAATAAATACTCTGCTCCCTTCTCCCCCCCATATATTCCCTTGTCTGAAGCCATGTTTCCACAGACCCTCTGGTGAGTGGCAGTACTTCCCCCCCATTTTATGTTAGCACTAGCTTTTAAAATGGGTGTAGTGAGTTATATGTGGATGGTTCCCACAGCATCTCCCAGCTCTGCAGTTGTCTGGTGCACAAGTCTAAAGCGACAGGAATGAGAGAGGGTGGCAGTATGCTTTTAGCTTGGCATCTGTCAATGCAGGAAAAACATTGGGAGTTTGGTCACACACACACAGAATATTAGGAGCTGGAAGAGACTGCAAAACATTGCTCAGTACAACCCCCCTTCCCAAGCAGGATCATCTAGAGTAGATCACATAGTGTCCAGATTGGTCTTGAATGGAACTTTCTATTTTCCAGTTTGGAACCATTTCCCCTTGTCCTATCACTGGCCATCACTGAGAAGAGCCTGGATCTATCCTCCTCACACTCACCCATTATATAGTTATAAACATTAATGAGGTCACCCCTCAGTCTCCTCCAAGCTGCAGAGACCCAGCTCCCTCAGCCTGTCCTCATAAGGAAGATGTTCCACTCCCCTAATCATCTTGGCGGCCCTGAGCTGGACTCTCTCAAGTCGTATGTCCTTCTGGCCCTAGTCAGTTGGATGATTTTGGGAGAAGGTGGCAGGTAGTCACCCACAGAGCAGTGTGAGTGAAGAAGTAGGTTGACTTTAACTAATTGCAGGAGGAACTTTGGGTATTTATCTGTGTAAGGAGAAAAAGCTGTTGTGCTTCCAAAAATGATTCAGACTTCTAGTGTCTGGCAGAGATATTTGTTCTTTTGTGTGGGTGTTTTGTGTGTATTCCTCTTGGCAATTTAAATTAATAAAAAGGCGGTGTTAGCACAGGGGAAGAATGAAGGCTGAATTTTCCTGTTGGTAGCTGCCTATCTTGACTCAGGGAGCTTGTTCTGACTCATGATTGTTACCTTTAATTTCCAAAAGGACACTTGGCTGTGCTGGGTTGGGTGCACTGGGTTGGATATCATTCATTCATGTGCTAGCTGATGGAATGCAGTATGCAGATTTGTCTGTGTTCACCGTGTAGCTGGAAGTCCTCAGAACAGAAATGTGGGAGACAAACTGTGGGAACTCTCTAGGGAAAAGCAGCCTTCTACTCTTGACACAGAATACTAAAATTGAGGAAGTGCATAGGGAAATGTGATCTGTTTTCCTGTGGATGGATGAATAGAAGATGACTGTTTCCACCTGCTACCCCTTTGTTTAAGCCTAATGTCATGCATGGTTTGATTTCTGTGTAAGTCAACGTGATGAGGTTGACTTACAGCTACAAATTCACTGGAATAGTTTCAGTATAGACTTCTACTTCCTGTTGTTCTGCTTTCAGAGCTGGCAAGGGGAAAACACTGGAGTCTTCGTGTGTGTGTGTGTGTGTGTGTGTGTGTGTGTGTGTGTGAGTGTGTGTGTGTGTGTGTGTGAGTGTTGCCAGAAGACTCCTAAACTCGGCCCTCAGGAGGTGTGTGTGGTTGCTAAGCCAAGTGGATTTTTCCCTTGTGCTTGTTAACATGTCAGGCAAAAGCTAGTGGCTTTGCACAGGCAGTGGTGAAAGGGGTTTAGGGGTGTGCTTTGAGGGGAGGCCTTTCATTCTTTAGGTGTGGGTTTATTTTGTAGTCTCCCTTGAAGGAAAAGGACCAGTTATTGTTACTTGGGGCTCTTGTTCAGCTAGCAATATTTCTGCAGAAGCTTCTTAGGGCAGTGTTTTGAACAGTGGTGTGCTCTGCATACTCCTTTTCCATGAAGGCAGATAATTTTAACCAGGACCAAAGGAGTATGATTATTCTCAAACTTTCAAGTGTTAAGGAAAAGATTGTCATGTGGGAGTTAATGACTAAATGATAATAACTTGCAGATAACTGATTATGTACAGCTCTCTATATGTGGGAGAGGGAAGCTAGTATGAGGAGGCTGTTAGCTTTCCATAAATTGTGTTGACTTTAATCTTTATTACAATTTCTTTATTTGTTTTAGAGCCTAAAGGAAATATGGGACATGGGAAACACAGGCACTGCAGCCTAAAGTTTCTCCTTGGCTCTGGATTTTAAAATGTACAAGCACTTTGCTCACTAAGTATTTCTACAGCGCACTCATAATTCTGTAAGTTTTTTTCATAATTAAGATGGAGATACAATATTGGCATTGGAAAAAGGTTTCCAGTTAGCCTATGCAAGAGGAACATTTGTACCTATAAATCTGATTATTTGTATATGTGCTGTTGGTTTGGTTGCGTTGACATTTTTGCTAGAGGAAATGTTTCCAAATCAGGCTACGAAAAATGAATTCAGAATGAGTGAATATTTTAAAATGAGAGTTAATCTGTTCCCATAGTTCACCAAGACTTTTGTCAGTCCTCTGGTATGAGGTCTTAAACCAGAATATTTTTAGAGATAGTCTGGCTCAGTAGCAGATTACTGAGCTCAGTGTTGGAGCTATCTGGGTGGAACCAGCCAGCGCCGGGTGAGGCCGGAGCGGATGCTCTCTCCATAACCGGCCTGTGAGCTGTGCTGGTGTTCACAGTCAAATAACGGCTTCTTCACTGCTGAAATTGCAGAGGAATGTCTGCAACTGCTGCAGATAGCTAATTCCCAGTTAAACCAGATGAGCATGGGATTGCAAAACGATCATGAAGTATTTTTTACATAGTGTATTTGTTCTTTGAAGTTGAAACTCCAGGCATTTTCATTCCTTCTGGCAAATAGTTACCAAATCCGTAAAACACTATTTCATGCCTGGTAACTAGAGTTTGTTTCCTTTGCTCCTGAAAACAAGAAAAATTAATGACTACTGGAATTAACAGTAGGAACACCTTTGAATCTACATTTTAAAAAGTGTTATCACTATTGTCCTTTTTGCTTATCAATGGTACAGCATATTTGAGTTTTGAGTAAGGTGATGGCAAGTGGATTTCGGCAAAAGATTTTGAGATTGCCAAAGTTTCCCAATGCCTTCAAGCAACCACTCATGCCTTAAATATTTTTAAAAAGGAGCTGCTAACTTTAGAGAATTAATTAGCCCTACAAGGTGAATCTTGTGTGGTATAACCAAAAGGAAACCTGATGAAAGAGTATGTTGTTGTTTTAATTTCGTCGAGTTAATAGCATAATAGAAAGAACTCAGTCAAGCTTGTGCCTGGCTGATTAGCAAAGAAATGCTGCTGAGTGAGCAGCTTGTGAGTATGTTCATGGAGCAGAAAAAAATACCTGTGAGTTTTTCCAGCAAGGTGTGCCTTGGCAGAGACTGCAGGAATCCTTGAAACTGTTGAAAACAGCTGATAGGCTAATAATCATGGTATGAGCACTTTGGTTCCTCTAGGATGTTCTCCATCTTACTACTCCAGTATGTTGCAGGAGCTAGAGAAGTGAAGTGTTCTGGGTATTAGTTTTATGCTAGTTCAGTTTGGATTTCATACCGACTTGCTGACCTGGAAGAGTATGGCATGTGTTACTAAACTGAGTTCTTGTTTAATGTGGTTTTGTTAGTGACATAACAAGAAAGGGAGGAAAAAAATGAGCATGTGTTTTGTGAAAAGAATGAGACAGAAGGTAGAGTGAGACAAGGAAGCAGATCTTTACCAAGAAGAGGGGACCATGTGTCTTAGTGACATTTTTTTTGGTGAATGTGCTGGCTCTGGGGCAGCTACTTGTATCTTCCCCAAAATGTGTTGATGCATGCCAGAATCTGCAAGTTCCAAGTGAGCATTACAAAATTCCCTTCCCAGTGCAAAGTTGCAAGAACTGCAACCTGTTTAAGAACTGTGGCTAAAATTATGGCCTCATTTCTTTTATGCTTTTGAAGTCCAAAAAACATGTTGCCTTGATTGTTGGCCCATTTACTACTGTGACCACGGTTACTGGGCAGATAAACTATCCTCTGAGCTTTTAGTTATTCCCTGTGCCATGGTGGTACCTAAGTGATGCTGGATAGAAAGTGCATAAATCTACCAGGTACGAATGAAGTAAGCTTTTTACAGGAGAATAAGGAAGGAAAAAATTTCTTAGCGATGTGTGATATGTTGAGTCAGCAAGGGTAAAAATCACTGATGATGCTGCCAACTTAGAACGGGCCAGTGACTAAATCACTTGTTCTTGTCTAACAAACTTATTTTTCCTTAGTTCTGTTGCCACATGGTGAGTTAATAAGTGAGGCATAGAAGATGAAAAGTAAATATTTATTAAGATCGTGTAGCACGAGCAGTAGGAAACAGGGCCTTTCTGTTAAATACCTTTGCCAAGATATTGGGGAATTTGCTTGCTTTTGAGGAAAGTTAAAGTAAATGCTTTATCTGTTATTTCAGTCTGACTGGTTAAAATGTAAAGGGATAACTGAGTCCAGGCTTTACAGATGGGCAAACATATGTTTCAAGTAATCAGGTTTTCAGCTTTGTCTGCTGTGGAGTTGTGTAGGGATGATGGATGAGCTGAATTTTTGTTATTTAGTTGGTATAGTTTCCTTCTGTTAATTTGTCTGAAGCCTCTGCAGATCAGTAATGTCTCAAACTCGTAACTGTCTGCAGGTTATGCTTATTGGTTTCTAAGGTTTATGTATTTGGGGGCAGGAAGTAAAGCAGAATTGCCTTGAGTAACTTGGGGTGAGGAGGACCATGTCAGTGCTGAAGCACTCGATTATAAACTGTGCCTCCAACACAGTTGTGCCAGGTGACCTCTGTGATCCTTTAGATCCTGGTTATGTTAATGACATATTGCATGACTGTAGTGGCTTAGTTCTGCGTTTCCAAGCAAAAAGATGTTTGCCTTGCTAGGACAGCCTGTAAACTAATATTTTGTAGGCTTCCCCACTGACACTTAGTGATGTGACAGTCTTCCCAGTTTTATTTCTGTTCTGGTAGGTGCAGCTTTACCAGCACCTTCTACCAACTTGCTGTACCAATTTCAAAGTCAGCAAAGAAATTTGCAATGTGCTTTTGGGTCACTTATGTGAATGGAGCATCTAAAATAGTTATAATAAAGATTCTTTAAAAAAACCCACAACCCCACAACCAAACTAATGTGTGTACAGCAAACTTGAGGCTTCTAAGTCACATTTTGACTGAAGACATAATTTTAAGGAGATACCATCAGCTTGCTTTTGAAGATAATTACTAGAATAACTTACTTGGCTATTTCCAAGTGCATTCTTTGTTTGGTGGTCTGAACGAGAGCACCACAAAGGGTTTCAGTTGGGGGCCTGCTCTGTATTGAATGCTAAATAAAGGTTGTTTCTGTAGGGCAGAGTGGATAAGGTTGTCTTGCCCTTTCTGTTTTTTAATGCATTTGAAAAAAATTAAGCTACAATACAGGGGAGCTACTAAGCTTCTTGTCAGTGCTGTGGTTTCTCTCAGATTTTTTTTTGTGTATTTAAGTTATTTAAAAGTTAATTACAGGAGTAATGATTTGCTTAGATTGTGATCATGAAGATGACTACTAGTAGCCACAATAAGTACTGTTATTACATCCCTTTTAGACACTTTTGGTTGGGGTAAAGATTGGTTTGAAAGAAGATTGTTTGAATCCCAGTGCTCTGAGGAATATCTGGGGATGTGGGGTTGAGGGGAGAAAGAATGTGACAGCTGTTCAGATGGAACTGAGCAGCCAGTGTTCTGGATTGCTTGCAAAAACTGTACAGCCATTAAAAAAAAAAACCCAGAAGTGATCTGAGTGGAAAAAGTCGTATTGATTATTCTCTTCCCTTAATTTTTCAGCTGATTGCAATGCCGTTCTTAAAGCTCTACAGCCCATTTTTCAGGAGCAGGGAATGACAGAAACAGTTCATAACTGGGAAGATCATGGCTATTTAGCAACCTACATTAAAAAAAATGGCAGGTGAGTAGATTTTTTCTCTTCTGCTCTATAGGTTATGTACCCTTTATTCTCCCTTATAGACAATTGATTTATCACTGTATTGGATCTCATTCTGGGGTGCAGGCAGCGCAAACTGTTCTCTTAATGGTCTTGTGTGAAGCAACTAAAAGCACAGTAATTCTAATGACCTTGCCTGTCACCTTGCAGTTAGGATGCCATAGAATCACCAGAACAGTTAATCTGGACTGTACTGATGCAGTAACATGGCAGTGTCTTGGTCTTAGGGCCAGTTGTTCCAGCTGTAGGACAGACAGCTCCAGTCAGTTAAATGTTTGTGATTTAGATATATTCAAATGTCAGAAAAAATCTCTTCAGGTAGCATTAGCATATGAATGATGAAAACTCTTGTAATGTGCTTTTTAACACTTCATTATATGCTTCAAATTTGCAAGTAGCTACTGAAGTCATTAACAACGTGATAGAGGTCATTATGTCATTATTAGTAACACTCCTATAAGCAGAATCTGATGGGATAAACTGGTAAGCAAAACCACATTCACTTAATTTCCTGAAGCTCTTTTACAGTATCAGGGTTAGTTAATTGAATATATATTTGTCTGGCCTATTTACTAGTAACTGCTGTAACTTTTATTGCAGTTAATTTGTTTCCAGTTACTCAGTTGTTTGTTCTTGACATCTATTGTGGCAGTTGCTGCCTTTGTTCTTTGAGAGCTCTACTTTGGTGTTCTTTGAGATTGGCCTGAAGCTAAATAAACTTTAATTTGTTGGCTTGTTGCTTCTCTTGGGTGTCCTGTTAAAGCAGCTCATTTGACCACAGTATAAACATAGGAGAACTGCTGAAGTTTTTCTCTGTAATGAGAGCAAGCCAGTATCTCGAAGGAGAATGATATTCTAGGTGAGTGTGCCAACTGGAACTAAACTCTGTGTGAACATACTGGTATGTACAGCCCTACATATTTTACACATAAAGTACTGCAGACAGACTACACTTACCTGACTCAGGTAAGTCTAGTCCAGTGTTAGCCGTTACCAGCCATGCTTCATAAAGATCTTGGTATGTTTCAGTTAGCTTCACAAATGTGATGTTGGCTCTTTCTGATCGAACATATTTGTTTTTTATACTGGATGTGTTTAGATAAACTTGTCTCCTGGTTTTGTAGTCTTTTCTTATTCTGTCTTCAGTTTCACTTAGTTTTTGTGAAAAATTTGATCCAGATCTCAGTTCTGGATAACCCTTTGAGGTCAGTGAAAAGGTAGCCGAATTAATAATTTACTAGTCTGGTGCTATCCTATGTGCTGGAGTAAGGTTGTGTTTAATTCCCCATAAAACACAATGTCAGGTATGCACAAATGCTGAACAATTAAAAGATACAAGTCCTTCCTACTCTTAGATATTTTAAGATTAAAGGTAGGCTTTCTTTGTGTGACCTCATTTTGCTTGCTTATGTTTCCTTGAGTCTGAAAGTGACATGAGATGTAAATTCTTGGCTTTCCCCTTTACAAACTCATCTGATCATTCCCCTTAAGACTGCCTCTTCTAAAGGAGCAGTTTCCAGAGTTAAAATACCTGTCTTTCAGTGTGTTCAGGAACATTCTAGAGAGGAGTCTTCTGTTGTATAACTCTTCCAGGAGATAACTGATGAACTGATGCCTAGAAGTATCTCTGAGTAAGGTCACTATAGAACTTGTGAATTTTTGAAGTATTTAACCTGAGTTCCCCTGCTAAGCTATCAGCTGAGAATCCCTCTTGCTGCACACTACACTGTTTTCCTCCAGAGCAGCTAGAGTTACTGAGCTACTTTCTCTGCCCAGCCTGTAGTTGTGCTTGGGATTGCCCTGATTCAGGTGGCAGAATCTTGTGCTTGGTCTTGTCGAACTTGATGAGGTTTGCATGGGCCCACATCTTGAACCTGTCATCCCTCTGGATGACATTCCTTCCCTGTGTGTTGACTGCACCACACAGCTTGTTAGTAAATTTGGTGATACCTCTGGCCACTATTTACTCAGTAAAAGAGCTGGGGAACAAAGACAATCATAGACATCTGCAGTGCTTCAGACTTGTGCCAACAGCTGGCTTGTTCCAGACTTCTCTCCCAAAAAAAAGTCTGTGGGGCTGCACAATTTTGGCTGCTTCTACTGTAACCCAGTTGTATAAAGTAATTGAGTAGTTTTTTCTCATCTACAGCCCTCATGCCATGTTCCAGAGCGTGCAATGCATATATGCTCAGTTGGAAGTAAAATACTTCCATGGTGACTGCAGCAGACCCCTCATGTAATTTCAGGTGCTTTACCTATGGCAGTCAGCAAGTTTGGGGCAGAACCTTCACTGTCTTGGGGGCACAGGAATACCATGGGGGTAACAGAGCTGGGGATAAGTGATATGAGCATCATTGTGGCCTGCATCTTCTCAGGGAGGTTCAGCTCCTTCAGCCCTCCAGGCTGATTGTGTCCAGTTTAGTGGAGTATTGTTTCTCAGCTGATTAATAGCATAATGTGCTAGGCATCTCTTGGCCTACAGCTGTTGATCTTTTCAATTCAGTGAAAAAATATAATGGAGAATGTGGAGATTCTGGGGAAAATGTGGACTTTAAAATTCCTCAAATTCTATGGTGTCTTGAGTAAGACCAGAATGGATTTCTGTCCCTGCACCACCTTTTCTGATTAGCCTGGGCTCATAGACTTGCTCTGTCACTGTATTTTACATGTGTGGGTTTCTTTTTAGCAGTCTGATGTCAGTTTTCCCTACTCTTTGTAAATATGCAGGTGCTGTGCTTTTGCCCTCTCTTGTCCCCCTAATATGTACTGTGCTGTCTGTCAGTAATTCAGCCATGAATGGGCTCTCCAACGGATGTGGTGAACTGCCAGATGTCTCCACTGAACCTAGTTTTAATATCAAATTACTTTAACTTCATTTTAAGTTGTGTACAAGTGTGACAGAAAAAATTACATTTTCTAATTTAGACTCTTAATCAGTATGAAATAAGTTCTAAAAATTCTAACAATGCAGGTCTGGATATAGTTGAGTTTCGAAGAAGTCATCCAGGAGAGCATCTTTAAACATAATATGGAATTGCAGCTTGTGATGCAGCCTCAAAACTGAAGAGCAGGAGTGCGTGGAAGAGCTGAATATTGAGGCAATAGTTCACTCTGCAAGTGACTTTTTTTTTTTCTGGTGCAGTGTTAAATGCAGATTAATACAGAATCATTACTGCTTTCTTTTGGTGTATTCATTGCTGTCTGAACTCCAGTGCATGCTAGATTTATCTTTCCTGGAATTAGCTCACTGTAGCTAGACAGCTTACAGTCTGTTGTGGTATTAGTGTTTAATGATGCTGGTACAGCACAGAAAAGTAACCAAATTAGGAAGCAGTACTATGTGCAGGAGAACTTTCTGTCAGTTTTGGGGACTGGGCAGTTTTTTCTCCAGTTTTCAGATCACTTAAACCACACATACTTTTTTAGGCAGCCGTAAACTGCATATTTCTATTAACTGAAACCACACTGGTTGACTGGTTGACATGCACAGAAACAAGAGTGTGAACACTTCAGAACCAGCAGACTGGGCAGTCTTAAGAACTCTGCAAAACAAACATTTAATTAGTGGTGAGAATGACCTGGTGAACATACAGATGATTTGATACTTGCTAACTAGGTTTAATTTTACTTTTTTTTTTTTGAGAACTAAATTAACATAATACTTTTAAGCTAATTAAAGTAGTGGACACAACTAGAAGAGACTAGGCAGGCCATGCAGATTTTTTTCACTTGGCAAATGATGTAGCTTACAGGGAAAAGCAGGAGGAAAAAATGCTTTGGAGGGTAGAGCAGTTTCCTGTGTGGATATGAGTGCTACTGAGCAGAAAGGTCCCCAGGACCAAGATGCACAAGTTGGTGCTGTATGCAAGTAGGAGTTTGAGTCTGTGCACGTAAACCCACATTTATAACCAGACAAAGGTGACTGGGCCATCGCAAGTCAGAGATGTGTCATAACAACCTGGGTACTAACCCCAGCAAAAATGCCTGAGGTAGGTGCTGTTTATTGACATATTACTGCAATCCAGCGTCTGTGGAGATGTTAGGGCCTGGAGGCTGCAGGGTGCCCCATGCTACTGATGACTGTTGGCAAAACTGTCTTTGACAGAGATGCCATGTGAACAGCCCCACAGAGGGCTGTGATGGCTCAGTGAATAAGAGCTGATTTGGGGGATTAAGCCATGCTTTCCTGTTGTCATTACCAACATGCTCCCACTCTCCTTTGTCTGGAGTTAAGCAAGCAAAAGTCGCATGTGGCAGCTCTACCTGGTCCATTTACTTTGTGATTTATGAGGGGGAAGTTCCATCTGAAAACATTTGCTGATGTGGCTGTCAAGGTAAGGCCGAGAGTTGTGCAGAATATGGCTCAGCTGAGCCTCTCAAGTCCCTGTCTGCAGTGGTGGGAATGGATGCTCTCCTCTGGGTCTTGCCAGCCACCTTGGACAAATACTGATTGGGGAACAGTAGCACATGTGAGAGTGGAGCTTTGTCTTTCAGTTTTGGGAACCACAAAGTCTTGTTTTCAGGAGCTGTTTGTTTTCAGATTGCTTTTTAACTGTCCAGTTAAGCTCTACATGTCAATAAAAGCATGATCTTTACATTGACAATAAATGCATTCTGGAAGCGAAGTTAAGAGTGTGGATTCTATCTTACTTAAGGTATGTGGCAGCCTGTACGGAGTCATAGGGTCTAGTATAATTTAAATTAAAATTACTGTATTTATTGCAAGGAGAAAGTCATTAAACCAAATATGTTAAATAGTGTATTTTTCAACTTTAATAGTGTTATCACTTGTGAGCAAGTATTTGGGTCACACACTATATGGCCACAAGGGGTTTTCTTAGCCATCACACATCTGTATTCCCTCTCTTGCTGTCTGACACCTGAGAGTTCTTCATAAACTCACGAAACCTGAAATGTAGTAACTGATAGACTGCCTTTTTTAAAAGCTTTAAATTATATGCTCCATTGTACGCATATCCATTCTTAGTTTCTGTTCTGTGCCTGAGTTCTTGTTTAAATAAGCATAATCCTGTTGGCATCTGACTTCACTGTCAGGATTTACCCAACTGAAGTTGGTTTGTATGTCACTGAGATGATGAATGTATTAACACCGTAAAGGGAGGGGTGAGTTTTTAGGGAGGGTTTTTCTGTGTTAGTTTCTGGCTAACAATCGCATGTGATAGTCAGCACATTTTAAAGGAGCGGATGAACATTCCTCAGCTGTTTGTCAGGCTAAAACGTTGTAGTTTATTCATGGAGTTGGCTAGAGTGCAAAAATGGGCTGAAGGATTGGAAGCGTCCGCTAGGAATGTGCAACAGCTTAGAGCTGTGGTACCTTTCATTTATTTAACTTCCTTATTTTGTAAATAAAGAACAGGAATAATAATATAGTGGAAAACTGGTTGCTTAATTCCTTGAGGCCTCTCGAGTGCTTTATAATTAAAAGAAAAGAATACATTAAAAAAACCCCTATGTTACTGTAACAAGGTTATGATTGGGGGGGACGACACTTCTTAGTATACTCATCTACGTTTTCCTAGTTTTAGGTTTTAAAAGCCTTTAGTTTTTTTTAAACCTAAAGTAGGTTTTAATTTCCTTTCATATTATGAGTAATTTGTCAGGTGATGCTTTTATTGGCAAACTTTTTTCCAAATACTTGAAGTATTTAATTTGCTCTTCAGTGATGCAGAGTTAATCTGTCAGCAGATGAAGGAATTGACAGTGAAGAGGGGTTTGTAAGTACTTGTTGGACTATCCAGTTTTACTCCCTGGGTGTGGTGGCGATGGAAGTCTTTTCACAAATAAGACAGAGTTCTAATGTTCCTTACTTCTCAGTAGAACTAAGATAAAATACAGATTTTTGGCTTAAAATGTGTTGATCTCCATGCTTCTTTCTCTTTCTGTGTAAAGAGGATGTTTACCCATAACCAATTTGTTTCAAATAGGTCCCAGCCACACAAATCAATGTAACTGTTTTGTCTTATCTGATGTTCCCTATTGTTCAGCTGAGGAGGCACAGCACTAACTAAGCAGAACTGTTTCTGTAGATGAGACATGTTTGCATGCAAGCAGAAGTACTAGATGCGGCAGGTACACAAATGCAGCACCAAATAGAACTTTGTTACAGTGGGAGCTACTCTGCATACACAGATTTTATTGCTGAAAGGAAAAGATCTGTCTTTGAGTTTTTTTTCTCACTGCTTTTATAAAAGTATATGCAAGCACACACCAGAGGTATGGTAGGTGTTTGTTTGATTTTGCAGACAGGAATTAAACTTGTCAGTAAGACAAAATACAGGAAGAGAAACTTCTGAAGAAAGTGTGACTTTTTTTTTTCATTGTTCTTTCCCCTCATTTGGATAGTCAAGTAATCATCACTGTATTTTCATAGTTGGAAGACAAGCTGTGATACAGTTCTTTAAAACCATTCCCTAAATACCTGCAAACATGCCTTCATGTGTGCTCTGCCAAGCAGCCAAGTGTGAAGTAACAAAAGCCAGCATAGCCTTCACTATCTGCTGATAGAAGCTAGTAAGCTTTTTGTGCATTCAGGCTTGGCCTGCTGCTGTTGCCTTCATGCTACTAATCTGGTTGCTTTTCTGAACATAGTTGTACTGCTTGTGTTTAAACCTTTACAGGTGTTTTAGCTTTTTGAGGTGCTAAATTGCAGCCAAGTGATTTTTAACTAAGGTATAACAACTCCAAGTGCATATTAGCTCCTTCAACAGATCTGAGTATCATTCAAAGTTGTTTACCATAAATAGTCTGTGGTTTTCAGTCAGATGCTCAGAACTTGAATTTTTGCCCCACCACACTGTTGCAGCCAGGTGCCTGCCTTCCATCTCTTCTACCCCAGATGTTAGTACCCTGTTGTTCTGGTAGAGGTAACAGTATGATGAATGAATGATATTTCTGCAGTATTACTGTCTCTGTATTCTAATGCCATCATATCACTTAGGACAATGATCTGGTTGTACTTTTCTTATCTCTGCCTCTCCTCTTTCAACACCCAGAAAAGACCCCAGAGCAAAGGCAGTAACTTCATGTACCGAGGAAAATTTAATGCGTTTGTAGAAGTGAGGATGCCAGCTGTCTAATCTTATGACAGTTATGTCATCTTTGTAGGAAGGGAAATGTAAAAGGGAACTCAAGTCATAGGACAATTAGTCAGTTGCATGTTTGTGTAAAATGGCAAACCCTGAAATAGAGGAATAAACTCATAAAAAGTTCTTTTTTACAATGCTAATGTTTCTGGCACTGTGCAAGGTCTCAGAACTTAATCTGCAAGAGCTCACTTTGCCTCTAGTTCCACCGCTCTGAGGGCCTGGAGCAGGTCTATTGACTTCACCAGAAATGTCACTTTTCACGCTGAATGGATGTGTCCAACACCTGCTGAAGTGACCAGTGCTTCTGTCTAGTGAGCTTTGCTTTTTCGTCTCACTGAAACAATAATAATACTCTGGACTCTACTGATAAAGCTATTTATTATGTTTATGCATATATAATTTTCTCTTCTTGTGTTATGCATATTGCAAAATAGAAGTCCTTGCTGACATGAAAACCATGTAACAGCATCCTAGTATGTTTTTCTTCAGAGATTTCTCCTTGGCAGTGGCTGTTCCCCCTATGCTGAGTGCTAAAAGACTCTAGAAGTGCGTGATTGAAGTCCCTTTGGTTCAAGGGGATGTAAGGTCTTAGGGAAATTCTGAAAAACCCTAATACTGTGTAGAGACTGGGAGGGGGTGTGTGTATCCTGCATTTAAATGCCCCCCCCCTTTTTAATGTTTAATTGCCACATTTATCTTAGTGGCACCAGTGGGAATATCAACAATCTGTAAGATGTTGTGGTCACCAGGCAAAGTATGAAGCAGACCCAGTATCAAATACTGAACTGTGTCAGTCACCAGTGAATGGGGCACGGCATCCTAAAACACTCTGAAGTGTTTGCCTGCCAGAGTTCAGAACAGTTTTTCCTCCGCTTTGGTTTTGACAGGAGTACAGTAGAATGAGCTTGCAGGTTAGTTCTTACAGAGCAAAAAGCTGCCTTAGAAATGTCCTGAATAAGGAAAACAGTTTCCTAATTAGCTCATAAGCCTGGACTCTTCAGTGGTCGCGTTTTATCTGGTAGCCAAAAAGAAAATAAAAAACCCAAACGCATCTTCTCTCACTCCTTGGCCGTTTTTTTTCTAGTCCTCTGGGTTAAATAGCATGTGTAATGCCTGAGTGCGTTCCAGTGCGGAGGGCGGAGCGGAAGCCTCCTCTCAGGCGGTTGTGTGGTGTAGGTTAATGGCCACCGGGTGCAGAGGTTTTCCCGCCCCTACCCGGAGGCTCTTGTCGGGAGGACACCTAGTGGACAGTCGCCGAGGTGCCTCAGGGTCTCCCGAAGGCTGTCGTCACAACCTGCGGGGACTCGGGGTGTGGGGAGAAACGCGGTGGATGTAAATCTTTCCTTCTGAAGGCAAGACCTGCCCACGAAGCCTTGAGGGAAGCCCAAGACTTGGCAGGCTCATTTGAAGGGAAGTGTGTGCTGCTCTAGTTTGTCAGCTGTAAACATGTCACAGCTACAGATAAGTGCTATCCAAAGCCATCAAGAGTGTTTTTACTCTTCAGTTGCTCTAGTCAGTTTCATCACTTGGTCAGTTTACAGTTACCAAAATTAGAATCTTCAGATAAGACTTACAGAATAGTCAGGATTTTCTTTCCCATTGCAGTTAAGGATGTTTGCTGGCCTTTTCTCACTTAAATCCTTATTCAGCTTTGAATGTCAACACTATCTCTGCTCTATAGTTACTCTAAAGTTTAAAAACCAAACAACCTAAGATGGGGAAGATCCAGGGGAGGGAAGGCATCCAGTTGTTTTCTTAAGGCTTGTTTTCAATTAAAAAGGAAAACCAAACAAACAACATACCTGTTCAAGCAGGCCTTTTAAAAGACCAAGACTAATAGGCAGTATATTTCCCACTTGTACCATAGTAGTCTTGGTTTAAACACCCTGTTTCACTGCCTTGCTAAGTACTGATTTTATTATGTAGTGACTTCTATGCTCTTGCAACTTTACTTTTTGACTTGCAGAAGACAACCACAGCTGGCACTGCCAACCGTTACAGATGACTGGAAAAAGGAAACTTTCATTCAAATTTGTCGTGTCAAATTTTTTTTCTCTCTCATTTTTATAGTAAAATTGTCATTACTGTGTGTCTTTCTTTTGTAGTTTTGCCAACTTGAGAATTTACCCTCATGGATTAGTGTTGGTGGATCTCCAGAGCTATGAAGATCATACGAAAGGAAGAGATGAAGTTGATCAGGTATGAGTGGTGATTGTCTTACCAGGCTTATCAGACTGTATAGTGAGCCTTTTTTTTTTCTTCAGGTCTTTCAAATTATCTTTTGGGAAAGGATTTTTTTTAAATACTGAAGTTAGTTCAAACGTGCAAGCTTACAAATGAGGACTAGTAACACCTATTATAGTTGTATTCATGTGTGAGTGTGCACATTCAGTCTCTTTTGCACGTACTGGGCCTCATGTTCTTTGCTGTAAAAATTGTATAGACCTGCAGCCTTGGTTAGGGCTTCAGTTAGGGAGTGACAGAGAAGTGATGCTCAACCTGTAACTTGGTATGTGAGTGTATGACTTTCCCTTCTCTAATCTGGGAAACAGCAAGCCTCTGTACTCAGACTTCTTCCCCATGGAATCACGGAATCACAGGATGTTAGGAGTTGGAAGGGACCTTGAAAGATCATGTAGTCCACCCCCCACTGCCTGAGCAGGATCATCTAGATTAGACAACATAAGAACGCATTCCAGATTGGTCTGGAATGTCTCCAGGGAAGGAGACTCCACAACCACCATGAGCAGCCTGTAAATAAGAGAAAATAAATGGAGAAATATTATTTCATCTTCCCTGATGTGAAGGATATCGTGGGGGAATATTGGATTGAACAGACATTGGATATTGCAAGGGGAATAGGCCACTGCTGTGGCAGGAGCAAAACCTCACGGGTTCTCATGTTCCCACTTTGGCTGTGCTTGAAAGGTTTAACAGAGTTATGACAGCTGCTATGGTAAGCATATTCTTGCTAGTAACAAGGTGAAGGCAACTAGCTAGTTACTCATAGGCTTCTATTGTTACATTTCAAAGCCTTTCGGTGCAGGTGCTCTTACTACCTTCCAAGTTGCCTAGTTTAACAGATACTTTACGTGATCGTCTAATAGCAGACCTCTTGTTTGCTATGTTTTTCAGCTTCTAAATAAAGTAGAAGAAAGAATGAAAGAATTGTTTCATGGTAATATAAGAAGAGTGAAACGGTAAGTTCATATATCTACTCCTGTATGTGGCTTGTCTGCACAGTTACTAAAGATAGGCGTTGTGTTCTGCTGTACTTTGAATAGCCTGGCAGTGAGTGGCATCCTGAAGCTTACTGTGAGCACTGCACTTGCTGGAAGGTGCAGCTATTAAGGAACGTAAGTTAGAGGTGGAAATACTGTAAGAAAATTGAAAAGCAGTGTAAAACCTCCAAGATGAGGTAAGGCCAAAGAACAAACTACAAAGTGAGGAAACAGCTAAGTAGTACTGTAGCGAAAAGTAATCGGAAAGCTCTAGAAGACTACTAATAAAGTGATATTCACTTGAAAAGTAATGTTATACCTTGAGTATTATTTTTTTGTGTGTTTAACAGCACTGTGGAAAACAGGTAGTTATCTTTACTTTGTCCTGGTAAAGCCTCACCTGGCATGCAGTGTGAAAATGTATGTAGTCTTGTGCATGTAGGGGAAAGCTCTCTCTGTGAAGATATTTTAATACTGAAATATGATGTTGGGAGTTTGGAATCACTGTAATAATAGGGACTCATTAAAAATAGGTCAGGAAAAAAGTCTTCCTGAAGTGACTTAGGTTAATTTAATTGCTTTAATATAGGAAGATGAAGCTCCTAAGAACAGTGGATCTGGCATGGATCTTGTCATAAACACTTCAAGTCTTGTTTTTAAATTACTTTGCATCCTTTTAATGCTAGCTTCACACATGCAGCTCCACCAGAATTAATTCTGCCAGAAAAGTTCTACCTTTTTTGGTAGCTTCTACCTGGAATGAATAGATGTTCTTACTGTCACCGTGTGCTGCCATCTTGCGGCTTATTGAAGGTAGAGGATATTTCTGAAATGTTTTATTGAGAATCACTAGTGAGTTTAGTTCTGCTGTATCCATAAACTCAAACCCAGCTTTGGCTTTGAAGTGTGTGTAAAACCTCATGAATTCTGTGCTTGCTTGGTTTGCTTAAAAGGGAGTACAATCATTTTAATAATTCACTGCCGTTTCAAATATAGTTGGTCTTCGTGAAAGAGAGAAATCAGAAATACTGATTTAAACCAAGGTGCTTTTCAAAAAATAAATGAAAGGCAAACCAACAAAGTCAAACTAATCTATGCAGATGCTTGAACCACTTTTAAAAAACTTAATGTAAACTGTCAGTAGATAACAAGGGTTGTTTATATGCTGCAGGGTGAGTTGGCTCAGTTTGAAACACTGCAATGTTTTGCTTCTCGTGTATTTATTTAAAATGTCTCAGTATGACTTTAGATGGGTGATATCCAGTACTCTCAAAAAAAAGGTGTTCTTGGCTGAGCTGAAGGTGGGAAGAGGTTTTAGTATGGTGATTTTTTTGGTCTTCATTCTGCTTTTGTATTGTCTCTGTTTCTAGTCACAAAGCTGGTTCTTCTGCAGAGGCTGGTATTTTATGAAAATCCCCTTTTGTAGGGTAGAGAGAGATTATTGTGCATATTGTAGAAGTTTTCCATAAAGTATTTGTATTTTACCTGTACCGTAGCATAGATTTCTTAATGTGTAAGATTTAACACTCGATTTTGATATTTTTTAGTCCTTCTTGTAAATATTCTTTTTATTATAGTGAATCTATTGGAAGTTTAAAGAGGCTTTTAAAAATAATATTTTGAGATGTTTTGTAATATTTTTCCTTATTTCTCTCTAGATTGCCAGCTATTTTGAGAGGTGGTGTCATTGATAGATACTGGCCTACAGCTGACGGGCGCTTGGTGGAGTATGACATAGATGAAGTTGTCTATGATGAAGATTCACCCTTTCAGAATATTAAAATTCTGCATTCAAAACAGTTTGGGAATATTCTTATCCTCAGTGGGGATGTTAGTAAGTATCTCACTTGAGGATCTTTTGTGTGAAATTGTAGGAAGGGCTGTTTATTTTCTTGCTGTGGTACAGTTTTAATGGATGACCAAGGGCCTTAGTTCTGATGCAGGAAGCTACATGCATGCATGTACACATATATCTGGTCCTGTATATGAAGTATTTTTATCAGAAAGGCTAGCCAATTTAAAATCAGAGTACAATAAAATGGTGGTCTTTTTTTCCACAGCCTTTGCTGTGGAAGGTGGCACAGGATATCAGAAGTCATTGTTCTCTAGCATAGCTTAATCTACTCCCTCATTTTTTGCAAGTCTAACTTCTTGAGGGCTTCACTTTGACAGTGAAACAAACTTTTCTTGGTGTGCTGGTTTGGCTGTGATTGTTTTTCCATAGCAGCTAGTATGGGGCTGTGTTTTGGGCTTGGGCTGAAAACATCATTCTTAACACAGGGGTGTTTTTGTCACTGCTGAGCAGTGCTCACACAGAGCCAAGGCCTTTTCTACTCCTCATACCACCAGGCTAAGGGTGCATAAGGAGTTGGGAGGGGACACAGCCAGGACAGCTGACTCCAGCTGACCTAGGGGACATTCCATACTGTATGACATCATGCTTGGCATATAACTGGGGAAGCTAGCTGGCAGGTGGCATTGCTGCTTGCAGACAGACTGGGTATTGTGTCTGTTTTTCTTTCTCTGCAGGTGGTGAGCAATTGCATTTGTGTATCACTTGCTTTGTGTGTATATAAAGTTATCTGTTATTATTCTATTTCTTTATTGTCTTATTAAACTGCCTCTATCCCATGAGTCAACTCATGACAACCAACTGTGTGGTGTGTAGTTACGGGCTGGGGTTTAGCCATGGTAGTCTTCAAAATGCAGTAGAATTCCTAAGAAATATGAAGTAAGAACGTGTGGGGGTGTGTGTAATCCTGCTGTTCCTTTGACTCTTTAATTACCCGCTTTTATTGTCTTAACCCATTTAGCCACTTTTTTGGTGAACATTTTTTGACTCTTGACTTCTTCAGGTTGCTCAGTTGAACTCTAAGGAGAAGAGGGACCCAGCCCTTGTGGGAGAGTCTCTGTATGTGATACTCTGGGCCTGCTGTTCTGTTATTTTTTAAAGTGAAGATGGGATACTGTTCTGTTAAGCTGGATAGGAAAGCTGTATGTGAGGAAATTTAGGCATTAAGGATTATGCTTCATAAAATCTCTTGCTACTTGTATTGAAAAGTACCAGCTGAGGTAAATAAGGGATGTTGCTGTCTAGGGATGGAATACCTGATTTCACTCTAATGGCAGAATAAATAAGATATTTGACTAAAGCTTTTCAAAATCACCAGAAATACCTCTAACTATTCAGTTTGCTTTTTGCAGCTGTAAGGGGGACTTCTGTGCAGATGCAGGCTGAAAAGTGTTACTGAATTCGTTAGCAAGGAATTTTCTAATACAGATAGAATTGCATTTGAAATAACCAAATTAGGTATGCCATACTTATGGCCAGAAAGCTTTGTCAGTTTCGTATGGTAATGAGGTTTTGTTTGAATGTTGTAACAAAGTGCCTTATAGGAAAGTAATTGTATGCCATTATTTACTTACCTGCTGTGGGACTTTAGAATACTGCTTTGCATGGTTTTGTTGCTTTGTGTCATTTTGTTATTGTAGACTTAAGTGCTAATTGCTAGGCAGAATGATAGGATGTGCCATGATGACCCACTGCATGGAGCTTTGCTTTTGTAGCTCAGATCTGTTATTAGTGCTTAGGCATTTAGGCATGTCATTACCTGGTTTGAAGGTCATGGTGAATGTCAGCAGAAGGCATGCTTCAGGGCCCTTCAGCTGTTAGATGTTGATGGCCACACTTTGGCTTCTGTGCAGGGGTCAGGTGGGTGCATGTTGCTCCTCTTAATTAGGAGTCCAGATTGTGCTTTCCACAATCTTCCAGCTTGTCTTCCGCAGCGCTGGTAGGAGGTGAAAACCCACTGAAGTATCAAGCATGGACATAAAGTCCTGAGTACTGACTGTTTTGCTCTACAACTCTTGCATCCTTTGGCATGCAGTACTTCTAATGCTGAGATAGCCTGTGCTGGTTTTGCATTGAGAGCTAGAGAAATCCTGTATGGGATTCTGGAAGGGGACACTCATTAGCTTTGGTACGTCACCAGCCTTCTGTTACCTGGACTGTCTTTGAGAGCTAGGTTGTTTCTGTAGGTGCTCTTGCTTTGGTCTGTATTATATCACGTTTGGGCTAGTAGCAAATTAATACCAGTTAATGACAAGAGTGGAAGTATTAATATTTCTAATTCTTTCTTTTAATCAGATCTAGCAGAGAGTGACCTGGCATATACTCAAGCTATAATGGGCAGTGGAAAGGAAGACTACGCTGGGAAAGAAGTACTAATCCTAGGAGGTGGTGATGGAGGTATATTATACGAGATAGTAAAATTGAAGCCAAAGATGGTTACTATGGTAGAGATATCCTTTGACAAATGACTGGTTATTAATTTTGATGATTTTTTCAGCCCGTGTTTTCCTGCAGATGTCTTAGCATTGAGAACAGTTAACTACTGGGTTCAGATTTGCATGAGCTGATAAGATCTAAATTAAAATCTAATCTGTAAGTTTTAGAGACACCCAGTGACTATGTATTTGTACATAATCATGTAGCACATGATTTAAAGTTACCAATCTATACTTTTCAGTAGCAGTTTACATAGATCTAGAAAGGAGCACTTCTGTCATCAGGCTGGTATCTGCTCTGATAACAGAAGACAGACCTGCTGAGTCTGTGGTTTGCGCTGAATTCTACTTTCCTGGGTTCTGTTTTTCTAAAGAAAGCTATTAAAACAAAAGTTCCTAGAAGAAAAAAAATTAATAGGAATGTCAGGACTTGATGAATTATGTTGGTGGCACAATGACCAGCTCTTGTCCTGCCTTAAATACTAATACAAATCAAGCTTATGAATTATTTGAACTACAGAATGTTGAAATGTAAAACTACTGTTAGCCATACAAAATGGTGATCATTGTAGGTTTTGGGATCCCTTTATTAGCAACTAAAATTGTTTAAGAAACCCGTAGGCTGAAGTCTTAACCTAGTTGAGCTTTGGTTTGGGGTTTTTTATTTTTTTAAATACACCATCCTATTGTTGGCACGTCAAGCTTTCACGGTAACCTAAGGTACCACAAATTCTGGTTAAAAGCAAAAATAAGCTCTTCCTAAATCTCTAACTGAATCTGGAGGCAAATACTTAAGGCTGGCTATTGCAGTATGTATACCAAGATGCACATCTTACTATTTCTTTGTGAATGTCATCTTTTAGAGAGTGTTTTTTTCGTGCAGTAGAAACTGTTATCTGTATTATTTCTGGAATGTAAAATGCCTTAACCAGCTTCAAACATTGACCAAATGGTGATCGACGGGTGTAAAAAATACATGCGTAAAACATGCGGAGATGTCTTAGACAATCTGAAAGGAGAGTGCTATCAGGTAATTTGTTGTTTTAATTTCATTAGAATTAGAACATTTACATTTGTTGTAATTTCATTAGAAATAATATTTTTCAGTAGTTATACCTAGCCTTAAGGACATAGTGGCAAAGTGAATTTTTCTTAATTTTGGGAAGGATTTTTCCTTTTTATGACGCTTAAAAATTTTAATAGTTAACATTTGGATTTGTTACAAGTATACTTTAGCATAAAAATATTTTAATTCTCTATCTTTGCATTCCTAAAAGTTAGTTATCGTTGTTTTTAAGGGTTTGAAGTAGGAAAATGTGTATTGCTTACAGGTTCTAATTGAAGACTGTATTCCCGTACTGAAGAGGTATGCCAAAGAAGGAAGGATGTTTGATTATGTAATTAATGATCTGACGGCTGTTCCAATCTCCACATCTCCAGAAGAAGGTTAATCTTCTAATTTATTTTCCTACATTTCCGAAGGAATTTCCATGCTCTGTGCTTTCACTGTGTAACACTTGGCAGTTTGCGCCAAAAATACTTTGTTTCTTGCCTTTTTAATAGCAAATCTGAGAAGCAAAGAATTATAGTAATGTTGTTCTAAAAGTGGGGTCATTATCCAGTAGTGCATCTGTTCTTCTAGAATTTTTCTTGGATGTTAGACAAAATTAGCTTAAACTGTGCTTATCCCAGAAAGAAAACTATGAACTCATGAGCTCTTGAGGAAGTATTTGGGGAGTTTGCAGTCAAGTAAACTCTTCTACACTCTTTAGTTTCTTGGAAACATCTAAAAAATTATTGCAAAGATACTTCCACCATCATTGCTCTTGTGTATAGATTGTGTGGGGGTTTTCTTATTGTTGGTTTGTGGGCTTTTTAAGGCATAAGATAGCTACTTTTTAAACAGTAGATATTTTTAAATCTTGAGTATGTAATAATGAACAAAAAATGTGCTGTTCTGTTTTTACATTGCACTCTGCATGCAGATTCCACATGGGAATTTCTGCGGTTGATTCTTGACCTGTCAATGAAAGTCCTGAAACAAGATGGAAAATACTTCACACAGGTATGGTATCTGGATGTAAAAACTCCATTGCTGTATACATATTGCAATCTGTACTTTTGAGGTTAAAAAAAAGGGGGGGGGGAGGAGACAAAGCCAAAAGAACTAAAATTCTACTAGCAAGTGAGTTTTCTCCTTTCATCAATCACTAGGGAATTTTGCATGAGATTTGGGCTTTGCTAGCTACGTTTTATTATTTCAGTTGAATTTGTAGTGCTTGTGTCTTCAAACTGAAAAGCATAATTTCAGGAATCAGCTATGCGTACTATTTTAGCTGTAAGCAATTATTCAAAAAGCAGATCAGATGTATTTATAAATAGGTACATGGTTTTTAAACTATTGTCTCCAGTTTGAGAGAGTGATACATGACAATTTGTCATCCATAAAGGTGTAAGAAATTCCCATAGGAGCAATAGGAAGAGGAAATGAGTCATTTGGGAGTAGAAAGACTCTGCTTGCTATCCACTAATGCACCTCACTGGTTTGGCTTCTGCAAAACTAATTTTTAACATTTGAATGCATTTGTTAAAATGCTTGGCTTTCTGTGAAGTATTTTATACAGTCACAAACAAGATTGTTTTGTCCTTGTGTATAAAGTTTTTAATGCACCTTTCAGATTTTGTACATTGCTGTAGTGTAGCCACCTCATGGATAATATAATTGTGGTATGGCTTTCATCAGAAGATACTTTCTGTATGTAATTGTGCATTTGAAGTGCTAAAGCTGTGAGCAACTGTATGAAAACTTGACAAGAGCCAGCAGAAGGTTGAGTGAAGCGTAAGGGTCTGAAGTGGTATTTCTTTTGTCATGCCCATACCTCAGCTAGTCTTCTAATCTGTAGCATATCCAAGTAGAGCATTTTGAAATAATCTTGCTAAGATCTGAAATAATCTAGCTAAAGTTGTGCATTTGAATTCTATTCCTGTCCATGTAGAGTTTGAGGTGTGTAAAGAAACCAGTTTACTGTAAAATTGGACAGGTTTATAGAGATCAAAACTCAGAAATGTGTTTTTCAGCAATTTTTAATGTGCTGCTTTATTTTAAAACAGAGGTGGTACAGACAAGGTACGTTATCTTATGGTTGAAATGTAAAATATGAGTAATATAGTTGTATCACATTGTTTATCTTAATAGCTTCTCTCTTCTGTTAATGTCTTTCAAATATTTCCCCTATCGATGTTGAAAGGATACTATGTCTTTTGGACAGAGCAACCAATTTGTGTTGCAGACAGCTCAGCTCACCAGCATCCCTGCTTGCACAGGAAGGAAGGATGGATGTATTGATCCTTCTGTGTTTAAGCCGTTGTGACACTGTGCAATATCAGTTTTGCAGTCCCAAAGCAACAAGATGGGGCATAGCAGAGTAGGAAAGAAACAATATTGTAGTTGGAGTGACTTGAACTTGCTGCTAACTGGTGCCTGGTGAAGGGGCTGCAGCATTGAATGCTGGCAACTTAGTCTTCCTGGAGGTGTTGAAAAAAAGGAAAGTTAATACTGGGGCAAACAGCTTTTGATGTATCTACTGATCCAATCCATTTGATGGTCCTTGTAGCCTCTTCCCAGTTGGGCCTGATTTAAAAGCAAAAACAGAAAACCTTCAGAAAACTTAGGGGTTAATTACGGAAAGAACAGATGTTTTAGAGGTGCTTTAAATTAAATGAGCTGTCTATAACTTTAAACTAGGTTTTGAATTAAATTAAAGCTGGATACACAAACAATTGGGTTAGACTATGGAGAGAAGTTCAAACATGACCACTACCAACTTGGTAGCTAAGCTTAGTTGCATGCTGGGAACTCATACATGGTTTCGAATGCTCTGTGTTAGGAATTAAAAGGGTTTTTAGCTCTGTATATTAACCTTGGAAATTTAGGTTACTCTTGTTCCAACTGTTTACTTCCAGGATGCTTGTCTTATGTAGCAGGCTGTACTTGCTG
Source organism: Heliornis fulica (assembly GCA_013399135.1). Taxonomy (NCBI): domain Eukaryota; kingdom Metazoa; phylum Chordata; class Aves; order Gruiformes; family Heliornithidae; genus Heliornis; species Heliornis fulica. The sequence continues at coordinate 207,712 of VXBZ01011550.1, read as the reverse complement.
AAGCAATCACATTCTTTGAGGCAGTTGTGATTCTAAAATCCAGGACTTTGAGTGTGTGTCCACAGGCTTTCTAGAAGTGTGTTTTGGTTCTCTAAAACACAAAACTTGGTAAATATCATAAAGAGGGAAGCAACTGGGGAATTGTCCACCTATTTGTTAGAGCCTGACCTTTGCTGTGATGAGGCAATGTCTCATAGGAAATATGCTGCAAAAAAGATCACTGTACTTTTGGCTACAGGCCAGCAGCTATAGTTACTGTTTCTGCCTTGGCATTATGTTGTACTAATGCTTTAAACTTAGGTCCTCAGTAGTTTGTAGCTTGTCCTCTGATAGTTTTGCTTGTAAGGGTTACCTTGTGTCTCTTGTTAGAATGTCATTTATTTCAGTGATGAAAAAATGCTTTACCCAGAAGTGGAATTCTGGGGAAAAATGCCAGTCTTTCACATACTGTACTGCTGTCTAACTCTAAATGCTGCTGCTGGGGAGAAATAAATGGAAACGGTCATCACCTCTTCATTGAGCTCTGCACATGTTCTGGAAAATGTTCTCTTCAGGTTATGAATTGATTTTGAAGTGTTTTACAGTAGACTAATATGAGAAAGATGTAGTATGCTAGGAGCAAACTGTACAAGTATTGTTCAGGACTGCTGTCAGTAGGAGGGGTATATAGCTGTCTAACTACAGTGCTCTGGAGTCCGAAGCACTGGCTGGAAAACAGTCTTTAAAATAGGGTTGTTCTGAAATAGAAGTGAATGCTGGTAAGTCTGTAACATGGAAGCAGTACAGGTAATAATGGTAGGTTGTGCAATGCTCAGAGAAAGTAGTCACACACCTTAGGCTGCAGCTTCACCTTGCCTCTTCTCCTGTCCAGGATACTTTCCTATTGAGGTCTATTTACTTTTTGCAGCCTGAGAATTGAGGAAGTTGGTTTCATTTTAGTTGTGGTACTGTGATACAGCTCTCAGTTTTCAATTTTGTTCCCCTGTTTCTTAGTTGTTAATCTTCATTAATTTCATGTGCATTAACTAGAAAAAAGCTTCTAATATCATTTTAGTGGTGTATTTGATTAATGGACTTAAAATCTGAGTTCATCAAAGCTTCAGTGCACATAAATATCTGGTTTTAACATAATTGCGTTGTGCAGATGGCATGATGCCTTCTCTTTTCATCTGCAGGAGATGGCAAAATTAATGATGTCATTGATGTAACTAGTTGTGAGTTCTGTGTAGTGCTGTACAGTTGGTGGGTTTCCTAAAAAATATTGGCAGGACAATTTGATTAAATATTGCAGGCTTTAGTGTAGATTGTGTGTTTTTAGGATGGTGTGTGGATGACCAACAAAGGAAAAACATTTGAGAAAATGTTGTAATATTTATATCTATTCTCTATTTCAGTGAAGACCAAAGTTGATTAAGAGTGGGGTGTGTACCCTGACTCAAGAGCTGAGAAATGCTTCTGGAGCAACAATTTGCAGCTATAAGTTTAGTGTTTATATGCATTTTATCAGTTCTTTCCAAAAATACAACTTCCTGGGAACACTTAATAAAAGCAATTAATCATAGTGTAGGTAGAAGTGCAGTGATACTGAACTGAGAGCAAAAGTTAAGTTTAACTGGCTGATCTGCTAACACATTATTAGGAAATTATATTTTCTTTTGGGATTTGTGCTTGCAGTTCACCTCATGAATGTAAATCAGACTGTTTTGTACAGTTAAAATAGTATTTGCACTTGTCAGTATTCTTTCCCCACCACTCATGCTTGTATCTATTACAACATTTACATGTCATGAGTTACTTAGAGGTACCATCGTTACCAAAACTTACATGTTGAGAAACCATGCATGACTTCACTGGAGATCTTTCCAGAAGCAGCAGGGCAATGAGAAGAAGTTAAGATGCAAAGTCAGGTAAAGATCATGAGAGCCATTCTAGCAATATCAGGAGTGTGCTAGGTTGGATCTCTGAAAGCAAAGATTGTATGACAACTTCTGCAGGATTGAGGTGGTTTAGGAGACTTCCCACAAAATTTCAGCAACAGTCAAGATTAAATGGCCACATAAAGAGAGATTTAAAAACTGAGGAGTGGGTCTTCAGGAGTTTCTGGCTGGATGTTTCTGAGCAGTAATAGGTTTGGTAGTTAGCTATGAAATACAGGACTATATTGTGCATATTGATGGAAATTAGATAAAACCCATTTTTTTAATAGAGTAGCATGCAAAAATATCTGAATCTGAAATGATTAACAGGCATAGATAAATTGCAGCACACTGTCTCTGCACTGTGCCATGGAGATGCGAGTGGGAGAGGTCTCCAAGTGCTAATGCATCATACCATGTCTCCACTAGGTGGGGACTGGTAACTGCATTTTTCTGCAACTTGCTCCCATTTCCAGACAGAATCTGCTTCTGAAAGGCTTTTCAGACTGCTCCGAAAAGGGGAGGCAAGACCTACACTGCCAGTTCTAGGTTGGAGGGACATTTTGATTCTTTCAGTTCTGGAAAGGTAGAAAGGTCTGTGTATGGATCTTGTTCTCTGCTGCTCTGCTTAAGTATATTGGGGGTGGGGGGTGGGAATTGCCTTCCTATTTGCTCTATGGATCCCCAAATAGTAAGTGCAATGATAACAAACTTTTTTTGTGCAAGCCTTGCTTCTCATGTTCTTGCTCTATCTGCATCATTGAGAGTCTCGCAGCCTGTCTAGCACCTGGACAAAATGAGGGGAGCTTTAGGGTCCTTCACCTGCAGAACTTGGAGCCGTGCCTGTATGTTTAAGGCTTGAAGCTGGTTTGCAAAAACATGTTGTGGAACATAATTCTGCTGCTCTGATGCTTAACAGTCACGTGGCTTGCTGTATTTATGATCTTTATTGTGAAGCTTGTGCTGTGAAGTGTTTGTTGATGTAATACGATTCTGGGCATGTGAGGTGCTCGGTGCTGCCTTCTGCAAGGGGAGCCGCTCACGGGTCATTCATTGTGGCTGAGAGAAGCAGGATGCAAGATCTTGCTGTATCCTGAGGTCTGATTCAAGCCCTCATGGATCTTCTCAGGGACTTGTTTCTGAATGCATTAAGTGTTTCTGACTTTCTAGAAGTCAGTATGATTTTTAGATTGCCAAAGTGGTTTGTTTTTCCTCAGCTTCAGTGGAGTATGTGTACTTGTAGATGCTGCTGTTGATTGTGGTTTTTTTCTGAACCGTTGCTGTCCTGTGCATTCTGTGAAGCACATGAGAATTGCCTCTACAGCTGTGAAACTGATGCAGGGACTAAGGTTGTCTCCGGGTCAGTGGATTACATGTAGCTGTGAAAATGCCTTTCTCTGTGCTGAGTTTTTGCTCTGCTGACCTAATCCTTAAGAAGTCGAGCAGGCTATCATTTTCAGCCTGTTTATGAAGCAGAACCTTTAAAAATACCTCTGAACAGGAACTTGCTCCTTCTTAGTCTGGGTCATTCAACCCATGCAGGACAAAAACCATCCTGCACCACTCACAGGTTTTTGTTCCAGTAAACAGCACTAACCACTGGTGGGTCAGATGTCTTGCATGTGGGGCCCTTCACTAAGCTGTTGCTTCCTGGCTGCTCTCTAATACAGTGTGGCCCAGCCCTCCAAATGTCCAGACCACTGCTATGTTGCTCCATAGTTATGATCCTTTTTTTGGCTGCTGTGTAGGTTTTCTAATTAGCACTTCCAGAGAGGGAGCAGGGTTGTTCTTGGTGGCAGCGTGAAAGGAGGCTGGTAGAACAGACGTGTGTCCCTGTGTGATTTTTTTCTTTTTTGGCAGTTTGAGACCCTTCAAGGGTCAGACATCTAATTGCCTTGAGCTATTGAGAGTTCGGTGTTAAATGAATTGATCATTTGGCCAGTGAAAATACATTCAGTCAGGCTTGCCTCCATTATCTCCTTAAAAGCCACCACTGTCATCCAAAACTCAAACCTAGCACTGATACTAGATGTTTCATGCACTGTCTCCTTGCTTCTTAATCACTCTGAAATGAGGAAGAAAAAACCCAACTTGGCCGTGTTCGACTGTTCAGAACTGTTGATGTATGTTGATGTATTATTTAAATTCTACAGTGCAACATGCAGCAGAACCTGAAAACTAAACTCATGTTACTACAGAATGTGTGACTTCTGAAAGCCTGGGAGAAATGCTGTTGGGAGATGTGTGTGAGCAGACTCAGAATGGAAAGGCTGTGAAAGAGTTCAGGTTTTATAAACAAAGATTGCTTAATCTTAGTTTAAAACTCACTCAAATACTCTCATGCCAGAGATGCTTGTTAAGGAGAAAAAAATATTCAGCCTTCCCCCATTTCTTACCTGTCACGTTAGTTGACATAGAACAAAGCGTAATGAGGAGGGGGGTGGCAGAGGAGTTTGGTAGGGTTTCGTATATGTTGAAAACTGAACAGTCTGGGAGGGAAAAAAAAGTAAATTTTTATTTCCCTTTGAAAAAGCATAATTAGCAAGTCAGCTTCAAACATTATTAAATACTGTTCAGTATTAGCTATTGTTTGAGTATATAGTGGTTGTTCAGGACAAAAAATGTATTTCTGCTATATAAGCATTATTATTAGTTGGATGGAGTTGAACACAGGTTATTGGTCACTGTGTTGCATTCTGGGTTTGGTTCCCTGTCTCATTTTAGTGACACAAGAACATCTAAGTGTGATTGACACTATCTACGTTGGATTCTTAGATAAAACTGGTCACTTCGTACAGAAAGTTGTTCAAAATAGTGATTTTTATTTTTTTAATTGCTTCTCATTGAAATAAGTTTACGTAAGTTGTGTAGATTCAGTACTTGGAATTCTTAGCTTTTTGTTGCGTCAAGTCAAAACTGTTACTGTGCAGAACTAAAAAATCCTGTGGTGTGCTTCCAGGAGAGGTTAATAGAACAGCCAGGCAGGATGTCTGAGCCTTCAGGTAAGATCTTGATTTGGAGGTCGGTGAGTTATAGGTTTGAAGATCCTACAGTGATTTGTCTGAAGGGAGAAGATCTGAAATCCTGAAGCAACAGGCAGGCAAGCTGTGGATACTTTTAACTCACTGTGTATCCTATTAAACTTCCTCCATAATAGTGGTATGCTCCATAAATTACCTAGCAGTGTTTTCTATTTATGACTCAAATTACAAATGCAGGTTGTTTTTTAGTTTTCTTTTGCTTTCAGTCTGATCTTGAAACAAAATTACATGTTTGGTGAAGGGTGGATGAACCAAATAACTGCTACAGTCCCCTGGTTAATAACAGGTTACTAAACAAGTACTACAGTACTACAGTTCATTGTTGTGCTTTGTTCAGTTGTGCTGAGTGTTCATATCTTACCTTTTTATAAGCCTCTGCTGTTTTCCAATACATGATACATTCAACATAAAACACAATGTCTTCTTTAACCAAATAACCAAGTTTTACACAAGTTCTTTTTCTGAGAATATGATTGGTTTTAAAAAAAAGATGCGGCCTATAGGATCTTTTTAAGTTGAGATTTTCCTTTCTGCTTGTGAAAATGGGTTGATGCAAAAATTTCAGAGGAGGAACAGCAGGGTGAAGTCTCCTCACTTCTTCTGGAAATGGCTTAAACACATTGTGAAAAAATCCTGCTAGTAAAAAGTAGAAGAGTGTAAATCAGAGTCATCATGTGTGTTATACACTTTGTTTCTAGTTATCTGATGCTGTTACTTGGAAATAAACACATAGATGGAGCTGTTTGGACATACTGATTTTAAATGAAATTTGTCCTTGCTTTGGCCTCTGCTCATTGTACGTTATTTTTAAGAATGCAGGTAGTAGTATTTGTTAATCAAACTCAGCTCCTTCCTTTATGAAAATTAACTTTCAGTTATGTCTGTGCACTGTAAGCCCATTTTAAATAAAAAACATGGGAGCACTGGGAATTAGAAGTTAAACAGTAAAACGTGGCTTTCTTAAAGACTGTTCTTTCGAAGTTCAAAGCTCCACAGTGTGTTAGCAGAGCAGTGTACATATATGAAGCATAGGTAGTGCAGACACTTTGGAAGTATTGAATAAATGCTTTGTTCTTGGAGTCCTAAAGAACTTGACCTTCATTTCCAGTTAGTGATCCTAATAAGCTGTGACAGAGTTTTTAATCTTTTTTTTTCTTAGTTGAGCATTCTTTGTCAGATGCAAGTTGCACATATTATTTAAGGGCAGGAAGGAGACAAGATCCCTCATTCAGCAATTGGAGGAAACAGTGTTCATGCACATATGTTTACAGAAGTCATTCAGAGCAGACAGAGGGTACTGCCGTTCCATGGTGGAGCCTGTTGCTTCAGGCTTTATTGTTCATGTCTTTTTTTCTGCAGTGTTTTAAAGATCAAATGTCATACTCTGCTTGGAAGTGCTTAAGCTGGAAGGCTTTTGGCCTGTCCAGTCATGAACATAATGAGTCATCTTGAAATCAAGAAGTTGGCTGTATTAGTAAATGGCTGTTTCTTTCCTTATTTCTTTTTCTAATTTCACCAAAACTTTTTTCTGTCTAACACGTGTTCTTTTATCATCTAGACTAATATTCTTGTGACACAAGATAAGTGGCAAGCTTCTGTGCCTTGGGTTTCTTGCCTTTGTTTTCTGGGACTTTGGCTCATATGCTAGGTTACTAGGAACTGTGTGCTCATCATGAAAGACTCCTTGTTTGGTGGGGTTTTTTTGCATTCTGTGGTTAGTGTTGTTACTTCATGAGAACCAGTGAAATGTGTGGGAAGCTGAGAATTTTTGTTGAAAGCAACTGGAGAAATGCTAGTTAATGCTTCTCTTTCTGCTAATCAGAAATAGCATAAAGAAAGCCTGGTACTTGGTCAAGGTAAAAGGCATTTATACAAGGTAGAAAAACCAACCATTAGGGAAGGACAGGGACACATGTCTCCTGAAGCTGTATCAACCTGCCCCATATATGATAAGATGTTTACATGCTGTGCAGTAAGGGTAAATTCACCATCCTGTAACTTGCTGTTCAGGTGTAGTGTGCAACATGTGGATGGGCATTGTATTTGGGCCTGTGGGTTGAGCTGAAGGTTCCTTGTGTGTGCTGGATGTAGAAGACCGCAAAGCAATTAATCTGGCTGTCAGTGTGCAAAGAACCATTAACAGCTTCTTCTCCTTGATCAGTATTGCAGAATGGAGTGTCTTGGGTCTATGCTGTGCCACAGCAGAAGTACATTCACAATTTTGGGGGTTTTATTCAGCATAACATACCTAAAAAACAAAAGCAGAGTAATTTGTAGATCATGCAGTGGTGACTATATTCAACTTTATTCTGTTTTAAATTAGTGTCTAAATAACTTGCCTTTGTCACATCTTAAGGTCATAAGCTATCAGCTAGCCTACTCAGCTATGTAGGCAAGAAACTTGACAGAAAGGAGTTTTTATTAAACTTTCACAACTCTTCTGTTGCTTTGGGTGGTTCCTGTTTGTTCAGTCTGGTGTTCTGTTGGTTCGCCGTTATCCCTAAATCTCAAATCCATCATGGATATGGATAGTCACTGCTCTAATTAGAGTTTTTTGTGTATGGGGATCTCAGGTATATGTTCCAGTAACTTCTGCTTATTGTTGGACTTTCAGCAAAGTTGTACTTGTAATTAGGAGCATGATCTCTTTTCAAATTCCTCACCATTTATAATCCTTGATGTGTTTGTATTGAGATTTTTTTTGGATAATACTTGTTTGTATGGGAAGGAATGCTATGAATTCAGTGTGTCTGATATTTCATAGTTACACAGCTAAGAGAAAAATAATATAAACTCTGATTTTTATTTAGAAAAGGATGCTACTAATATTTTCAGTTGATACAGGTCCAAGGAAAAAAATGTATAGTAGTAATCGCTTCCTCTGAGACGTGTGATGCGCAAACTCAAGACAATGTAGCCTGCAGATTCTGTATAATCTGATTTATTTTGTCATATTGCTCTGTGGAAAAGTCTGTTTCAAATGAAGAAGTTATGGGGGCTTTTATAGTACATCTTAACATTGTAAGACCTAGGCAATGCTAAATAATGGAGAAAATCTGGATGTTTTAATACTGTTTACTAATATATTTAAGCAATCATAAAGAAAATGGTTATTGAGTGGATGTTATAGATAAACAACACATGGTGGTCTTTTCTAACTGGAAGCCCTAATGCAATGGTTGCTTCTGCTAATGAGAAGATAGATAATCCCCCATACTTACCCTTCCTTGAAAAGACACAAATTGTTGTTTGCTGTGGGCAGAATGAAGACAAGCTGTTCAGTACTTGCCTTCTAAATATTAAATGGTAAGAGCAGTATGTATCTGCTCCCCAACTATGTGAGCCTTGCATTAATATAAAAATGTATATATTAATTTGAGATGTGCTTATTTGATTATAACTGGGACTTCTCTTTTTTTCCCTCAGGGAAACTGTATCAATCTGACTGATGCCTTGACTCTGTATGAAGAACAGCTTAGCAGACTTTATTGTCCTGTGGAGTTTTCAAAAGAAACTGTGTGCGTTCCCTCCTATATGGAATTGTATCCTTAAAGACTGAAAAAGGGTGGAGAGTGTGTATGAATTAAGCAAAACTAGATTGCTTGGAGGTAACGAAGTCAAGTGCAAGAAGGCATTATTAATGCTTTTCCATAGTAAATGAACTACTGCAGATTTAGTTTGGGGATAATTACATGAATATTTTTTAAGGTGCCATAAATTCACAGCTGGTGAAATGATCAGCACCTTCGAAGATCAGGCTGTTGTTTCCAAGTGTATTGTTTGCGCAATGTAGGATAAATTGTATGCTGAAGGTAAAGCTGCCTGGGGGCTCTGGCAAGGCAGCCTTTTTTTTTTTCTTTTTCCACAAAACAACCAAACTGACTTCATGCAGATTAGCACAGTACAGTTTTTAAAATCTTCTCTGTTGCATCTAATCTTGAACTCAAAGGTAAGACCAAACAGGTTTTTATGGGGAAAAGTTATTCCTAACAAACACTGTTATTTAGTATTACTGGAAAAAATATATATCCCAAGGGGGGTGGGGGTGTATATACATATCTCGGCAACATCCCATTTCTAAAAATCATCTTTCAGGATTTCTTCATTTTGTGGGCAGTAGGCAGATTATATGAAGAGCTGGAAGTTCCAGCTTCAAGGCATTAGCTCTAGAGGGACACTTTAATCTGCTGTAGGGTAGTTCTTCCAGCTGTATTTGCCCTTGTATGATCTCCTGGGAAACATTTTCTTCAGGATAATGCCTGTTGTGGCTGTCCTTCTCTTGACAGGAGAGATCTTTACAGGATCTGGAAAGGCATGTGAGACTCTGCCATAGCTTTTCTGTGTGTTTTGCCTCCCTTCTCCACCAATCATATCTTGATGTGGCTTGATGCTGTAACCTGCAGTTCTGGATTCCATATACTGACTGTAACAAGATCTTCCTGCTTCTTGTTACTGTCAGATCTCCAGTGAAACTCAGGTTTGATTTGAACATTTTCAAGACAAAAATGAAAGTATATAAGGATACTTGCCATTGCAGCTTACCATCTCTCAGAAATTGGCTATTTTTGCCTTTACAACAGCTAGGCCTTAACTCAGTATGTATGTGATTTGAAGTATGCAGCCTCACATCTCCTGCATTGTTTGCTTGGAACTGTGCAAAATGCTTATAAATGAATCAAGTAGGAAATGCTACTTCATTCTTTTTAAAAAATAAATTTATATACTTTCAGTAAGCCAAAATATTTTTAGCAGTAAATTTATTAAACCTGGCCATTAAATAGGTATAATAAAACTTGAAATTGAACAGTTTGTAGAGAAGCGGGACAGGCTTTGTTAGTTTGCTGCTTCTGAATGAATTGCGGGTCCGGGAGTGTTAAAGGACACGTCATCTTGGTGGCTTCAGATTACCCAAAGTACTCTAACTTCTAATCTGGCCTTTCACGTCTGAGAGCTCTCTAACTGCATTTCAGATACAGGATAGCACCTTTCTTGAAACATAAGATTTCCAAGTTAGGAGCGGGTATCTGAGTGGAAGTTTTTACCTAAATGCTGTTTCACAGATGACTGAGATGTGATAGTTTACAGAAGAATTATGACAAGCAATAAAGAAATGGATACCTAATTTTCGATAAAACACATTTGTGACTTTCATGGAAGTGCCTGAAATCTCATGAGCTGTTGAACAAATCTTTTCACTTAGGCAAATACTTATTTCTGTAATCTGACCACAAGTTATCTCTGTATGTACCTGAATACAGCTAAGGCACTTAGCTGGCCTATCACTTCTTACTCTTACTTGCTTTGCCTACTTCAAGAATTGTGTTATTGTGTATAATTGGTACTTGAATTTCTGATGTTTACTAGTGTTTCTGTGGGGGCCATCTGAAATGCAAGTAGCTGCTCACAAGCCAGTAGTTGAAGAAAAACTTATATGTCTCTGATATCGACACCAGAGCACTCTAGCAAACATGCAGGCTCCCATCTGGAGCATTTGTGACCTCACTGTGTAAACAGAGGAGCATATATCTTTGTGATTTTACTATGTTTTCAATCCCAAAAATTGAAGCCTTACTCTGCATCTTTTGGCCACAGCTGTAAAACCAGTGATGTGCATGTCTCATTCCCTCCTATCTGTGCCTCCAAAAGCATGTGGAGATACATAGCTCTAACCTCTCATGTGCCCAGTGAGGCAGGGAGCTCTAGAGGACTACAGTTGCCTGTTCTGTCAGGATCACCTTGGAGAACTGTGGCTTGAGCATAGCTGCTGCTTTACTGTGCTGAGGCTGGGCCTGTCACCACTCAGGAGTGGTAGAAACAGCACCGATACATCTTCTGGTTCCCCTGTAGTCGCATTTAGCTCAGTCTGGGCAAAATGAAAGTCTGATTTTTAAGTGTTTAGGTATCTAAAGCAAACACTGCAGAGCTCTTAGAGAAAACCCTAGGCAAAATTTAGATGCATCTGAGAGTGTTCAGTGGAAGCCCTCTTGTGGCATTCAATAGACCATAAACACTTAAATCTTTACCCAGTACCTGCTTGTCTAGCATTCAGCTATTGAATATTTTGGTATTACGTTGGAGTCTGTGTTAGGGATTTGCAAATTAGATAGCTGGTTGTGTTTTCTCTTCAAGTGTGCTACTTGACAATTGAGAAAATGAGCAAGAAGGGACCCCAACTTGGAGAGATCGTGCTTAAAATTTTGATCCCTCTTCCCAGAGTACTTCTGAAGCTTGATCAGAGGTTGCAAAACGCAAAAAAAACCCACCCCAAACCCCAGCCAATACCTGAAAATCTGCATCAGGAATTAGAAAATGTGCATTTGGGAAGGATTTTGGTTTCAGTGGAAATGGGATGCTGTATTGAACTGCTGAGCAAAAAAAGACCCAGGAAGTTTTCACGTTTGAGACTTTTACCTACCCCATCTTTATGAGATCCCAGAAATTACAGTTTTAAGTGAATAGAGCTGGTTCCATTTTGTCTGTGTGCTACAAACTTTATATTTTTTTCCTTAACTGTTCATTTTGTCCAGATGGGTATTCTACACTATTTGGAAGAAACAAAACTGACATCTGAACATCAACATTGTCTGAGATTAACCTAAATGTACATGCTACATGGAGCATATAGGCCTGCCACGTGCTGCATATTGGCATTTCGAACCTTTAAATTATATGCTGTAGATGATCCTGAAACTTAGTCATGCTATTGATTGTGAATTCTTTAAATGTTTTTTTATTATTATTTTAATTTAAAAGTAAATGGAAAATGTATATTTTGATGAGCTAGGGTGTTATTTTTGAAAGTCAACTTAAAGACGAATAAGCAGCAAAACTATAGCTGCTGAATGCACTGAACCTTTAGAATGTGATCCTTTTTATTTTTTTGTAGATCTTCACAAACTGATTAAAAAGACATCTTTAGCATTTCAACCCTGAAGGGTGGTCCATGGAGTTTGGTTTGGGTTTTTTGGTTTTTTTTTTCCACCAGACTATCTGTGGTGCTTTTAGTGGATGGAGGTGGTTTTGTTTGATTTTTGTTTTTAAAGTGAACACCATAGTGCTTCCATATAGAGAAGGCATAATGGGGAAAAAAGGGAACAAAGAAAACTGGAAAATCTGCTGAAAGGATACCTTAAGTCCTCCATTGCAAAGGGAACCAAGCTAGTCTTAATTTTTCTTTATTTACTCTAGTTTCATTCATCATTGCTGTAATCTTTTCTGCAGGAAAAGAATCTTTGACCTCTCACCTCATGGGAATTCTTTAGCTGCTGCTTGTATTGATTATTTGGATCTTGATGTGGATTTAGCAGTAGGTTATAGATGCACTTTGAACTCACTGTGTGAAAATTGAAGCTGGTTTTCCATCCCACTGCAGTGCAAGAAATTGAGTGTAAGCAGGTTCTTCAGGGCATACACTCCCCAACCTTATGGGAAGCACTAGGTCCTTGAAGGAAAGGTCCCTTTAGAGGGCAGAGGGGGTGTGATCTAGATTCATGTGTGCTGGTGTTGTTGAATGTTTTGAGGCAAGCATGTGTGCTTGACTATCTTCAGTAGGGTTAAGTCCTGCTTGTATTGCCACAGATTGACCAGGTTCTTTTGGAATTAGATTGACTTGTGGTGTTAAAATCAGTGGAAGCTGGGTTGTGTTGTAGTTTTGTTCTGAAAGAGAAAGCATTTTTCTCTTAACTGTTTCTTCTGTTGTCTGAAAAGTTCTATTTTTGTAAGAACATGCTATGTATTGACTAAAACTTTGCTTTTGGTGTTTAAAAAATCTCACTTAAGGAGGTAGGAAGGATATTAATCATTCTGTGCATTTCTGTACATTTCCAAGGTAGAATAAAGAGTGCACTATTTACCTAAACACTGTAATTCTGAACCACAATGATGTCTTCTCCTTTAACACCTAGCATTTATGTTTTCTTAGTTTTATAAGAGGGAGTTGATTTTATAGTTTTTCCCTCCTCTCCTGCAGGATACTGTTAATGAAACAAACCAAACCTGAGTAGCCTACATAAAAGTCTGGAGTGATGCTGGGAAACCTGCAAAAACTTTATCTTCCTTCAGTGTATAATTATTTTCATATTGTACAGTTTTGCTGTTAAAATGCTTTCAGTTTGGAGAGCCAGCAGACATGTTCTTCACTCTTAATTGTTTTAAATTATTACAGTTCATGTTAATTCTTTAATATCTGTGGGGTATAGTTCTTCCACGGCCTACAGCTCTTGTGCATCCCTAATCCTCCCAAAGAGCAGAGCCTCCCTCTAAACAGGAGAGAAAAGTGTCTTGCAGTTCACTAAGTGTTTTAGCTCTATTGTATACATCTGAGAAAATAACTTGACCTTAAAGTCTATGACCTAGTAGTGACCCTTCATTTATGATCCAGGAGTGCAGTCAGCATATGGTAGAGCTGCAAATGAACGCAGATACCCTAGAAACAGTTAACGTGAAGCCTCAACTTTGCAAGTGTGATTATTCCTAGTGATTCTTAGTGCAATTACTAGTGTAGGTGGAAGTTAAGCACACAGGCACTCACTGGGACAGGGCTTACAGCATCCCTGTTCTCGAGTGAGCTCTGTAGATGTGGAAGTAGTTCACCTCAATAAGTGGGGGTGGTTGTTTTTTAGCAAAGAAACTTATGGACTGGAAGATGTCTTAACATGCTTGCTCTACCAAGGCTTGTGCTTTTCTTAAGCATCGCTGCACAAGGCTGCCTGAGCACAGATGTTATGTGTGCAGGGATGTTCTGAAATCAGTTCCTGGAATGGTCATTCTAGGGGACCTGAGTTGTGTATTGACAGGTGAGAGGCAGTAGTGCTTGTGGTTCTTTCCTTTTCAACTGATACAGTATGGAGAGAGTTGGAAGAATATTTTTCTCTTAAAACTTTTTTTATGTAGGTTTTTTTAAAGTGATAGTTGCAGTATAAAGCAATTCAGCAAACACTGAACATTTTATTTTTTAAGTTGCTGAATTGATTCTGAGCAAATATATACACACTGTCTTTGTTGCTGTAGTGTAGGGTTTTGTTTTTTTTAAAGGAAAGCTATTGCCCATCAGTTTTCCATGGCTAAGGTCAGAGGGGAAATAGCTACAATTTCTAGGCTATGTATGCAAACAGTTCCCAAGATATGGTTAACATTTTGGGGTGTTTAATTATTCTTTGCACTAAATGCTGCTTCCACCTAGGAATGTGATCTGAGTATTTTAAAACTTCATTGATAGTAGTTTGTGCAAAGAGAAGACTGCTGGCATTGTATCTACTGCATCAGTGCAGTGCACGTGTTAAAATAAAGGTACACTATTATTACTCGTGTGTTTGAAGTGTTTAATGCATTGTGGATTCAGTGTTGAAGTGACAGGTATGATGCTTACCATTTTACCTCTTCTCTCTTTTACCTTTGTGTTTGGTAAGTGGCAAGGTACTTAGTGCTCCTTTCAGTATCTTCTGCCTCAGATTTATAAACTAGGTTATTTTCTCTATAACTTCTACCTATAATATATGCTTAGATAAGATACTCTGCAGTGTGGGACAGCATTCTGATGCTTGTGATGGGGATGATCACTTTAGGCTTCAGTGATCTTTGCCTAGAAAGTTATTTTTCTGTAGGGTACTGTAGGTGTGAATTCTTTGGAGGTCTGTAAGTGAAAGCTTTAATTTTTCTGCTGAAGTGGCAAGTTGGCTTTGGGCAGTGATGTGAGTCATTGCATGGTGTAGGGAAAACATAGGCTTAGGAGAAATAAGTGAGGCACTAAGAATGATGCAAGCTTTGGCACATAAGTTTAAGGAAAATGGAGAAGGGCATGAATAGGATGGGCATGTCGAAGAAGTTCTTCTAGGGTGGGATTCAGAAAGATTAATACTGTCAGATGGCAGAAGAATGTGAGTTCCAAAAGAGATTATAGAGACGTTTCCATGAATTCCAGTGAGCTGGAAAGGTGAAGTATTTATATCTGTCCTAAGTATAGTGATAGTAAAAGGCTTGATAGTTGGGGAGGAGGGGGGAAGACTTAACATCTTAAGGAGAAAAAGCTTTGCACGGACCTTAAAGGTATGATGAAAAGTAATTTCAGAGTGTTTACATGCATGACAGAGAAGATAAGTATCTCTTGCTTTTTTTTTTCACTTTTTAGCGTTTGAGGTGTTGACAGCTTGCTGGAAGGAGCAAGGTGAGGGGACAAGTGAGAAGAGTAGTGCTCAATTTCTTATTTTAATTTTAGTATAGGTAGGAGACTGCAGATGATGTTGCCTGAGGGTAATAGGAGGTTGTTGGCAAATGTTACACACAGAAAAAAAGGGGAGTTGGAATGACTAAAAGGAGACGCTTAAGGAGCATCTGAGAACTAGTGAAGGAAGTGAGTGCAGGAGTGATTCATACCAGCTTCAGGGCAGCACAGAATTGCCTTTTTGAAATGCCTTAAGGAAGCAAGGAGTTAGGAATGTAGAATGGGAATGGTGGAAGGATGTGATGTGAAGCAGTTTGTACAGTGGTTGTGTTTTAGTGAACTTGAGTTTCAGAGGTAGAAATGGATAAATAAAGGAAGGAAAGAGGAGGGTGAAGTGCTGCACTTTGTAATTGGAAGCATGAGGACAGGTATTCCTGTGCAGTGTAAAGGAGAAAAGGGATGCAGGAACAAGAGCAAATAAGATGGGAAGGAATTGGGGAAATGAATCAGGAGGAGGAATCAGAAACAGATTGGCACAGTAGATGTGGTGAGGATATGGGGAGTACATCTAGCCAGGTTGTCCACTCTCGGTATTAGAAGGAGAAAGAAGAGTGGAAATGTTTGGAGTTGATTTTTACTGATCAATGATTGCAGAATGGCTCCTAATTTTTTTCCTCCAAAGATACTTGACTGCTGGAAATGACAACAAGGATCAAGGAGTGTTTAGGGTTTACCTTGGCAAATTACCCAAGCAGGCTACCCAAGCAAATAAACATGACCTTCATGAAACACAAAGGAAATGGAATAGTGGGTTATCAGCTGTCAAGTGTTGTCAGTGTGGGCATGGAAGGCAGTAGCACACCAGTGACATCTCTGCTGTCTTCAGCTCGAGGAAAGTGGGGAAACGGGCAATTGTCTGAGAAAACAACCACCAAAGAGCACTCCTACAGTCATTGTACTGTTTATCTGACTTCACAGTGCCATGACAACTTCATTGTGTCGCTTGAAAGGACAGTAAGTTCCATGACCTCAGTGATGAATGCAGAACACATTGTGTGCTGTGTTGCTTGTGCAGCGCAGTCTGTATGATTCACTTTGAAAGACCCAAAGACTAAAGTATTTTATTGATGTATAATGGAAAGATCTTGGCATGAGTTGTAAAGACAAGCAGCAATGGAACCTTTAAAATAGCTGTAGTAGATGAGAATAGCAAAGGTGAGTATATCCAGCTATGTGAAGCTGCTTTTGTTCTGATAGCTGCTGATTTTATCTAACACTTCTGTACTTAATTTTTCTTTAATTATTAAAACACATTTTGCTTTTTAAAAAACATAATTCCACACACTGTGCACATCTTTTTAAGCCTCACACTGGCAAGTTGCTTCCTAATGATTGGCATCCCTTTTAACACTTAGGTGTTTCCTAAGTTGTTTTCATAACCCCAGGTTAGTTATATGGGGCAGAAGGATGGCTGAGATGTTTTTTCATGCAACTACTGTTTTGGCAGTTCATCATTTAAAACCCCGGTGAAGTCTGACAGAATAATTAAAGGAACATGGCACTGACTAATGCCTTTAAAAAGGATGGTATCCTCTTTTAAACTTTTACCTGTTGTGTAGTAAAACAGTTTCTACTAATGTGTTAAGATTGTTACCGGTTAAGTACTAGGGGAAGGGAATGTATCTGCAGACATCTGGAGTTGGTTTTCAGGCAGCCACGTGCCTTAAAACGTCATAGCAAAGATCCACGTCAAGTCTGTCTCTTTGGGATCTTGGCCTTCACTTGGTGAAGCCCTATGTGTTTATCTGTGGTGCCTGGATCAGGTTCCACACCTCTGCCTCTCTGAAAAGATGAGATGGCTGAGTGTGCCCGAGGCTGCCGCAGGTCCCCAGCAGCGCTAGGGACAGCAGAGACTGTCTGTGGCCTCTGCGTGCTGAGACGAGAGGAGTAAGCTGTGCCAGAGGCAGGGAGCATGGGTGCTGTGTGATAACCCAGCTAACCCCCGTACATGTGCCGCAGTTTGGGAGCGGAACTCCCCAGGTGCTGTCACCTCCAGCAACAGAACAGCAGTGGCTGCAGCATCACCTTGTGCCTCGGGCACGCTTTGTCCAGTATGACAGGTCCGAAGTGAACTGGGAACACATCCACATCTCCTGGAGACTTGATCTTAGGACATCAGCAACATGCTGTGTTCTCACTTAGCACATTTTTTTCCTTGTTGCACAGACTGCACGGGGAGTGGAGTGTGAGTTAGGACCTGCAGGAAGTGCCTCAGAAGCAGGAGGCTGACCCAAGCTGGCTGAAACCTTGTGCCTAGGCGGTGAGGCAAGGCTAGCAGGTGGCTGGCTGCACTGTGCTCATGAAAACAATTTCCTCATCCCATTGCACATGCCAACTTTTACATCAAAACTGCCTGATAGTGCAAAACAGATGCTAGCGCCACATCCCAGCACTGCCTGGCCCCCCTTGAAGTGCTTTGCCAGTTCTGACAAAAACTGGCTTTCATTAATGTAAAGGTGTCCTACAGCCAGTGCTGCACACGTGTGAGATTCAGAGACCTTGCTTCTGAGTACAATCCAAAGCCAACAGATGTAGCGTGGAAAGTTGCTGTGCTTGTCTGTGCCCACCCGTGGCACGGAGCTGGGCCTTTCCCCTGCGGTGTGTGTGCCTGGGCAGGTGGCCTTCCTGGAACACCTTCAACCTGGAAAGAAAACCAAAACAACCCCTGCTTTAAATGTTGAGTGACTGGGAAGACAATAAACAAGGCAGCAGAGGAGTTCGGCACTCCTCAAAGGTGAGAGACAGCCTCATTAAAGCTAAAGAGTCCCAACTATTTTTAAGTTGCTGACTGTGCTTTGCCTTGATGTATGAAAATACTGACAAGTTTTGGAAGTTTTATCCCTAATAATAACACTGGTTGTTTTCTTGAGCTAAATTTGAAGTGTTGAACTGCTGCTGGAACCTTTCTTTGTAGTGCCTATCTTTAGTCTGTGGGTCCTGCTAGGAGCTATTTTAGGAGTTTGCTCACAAGACAGACCTAACTACTGGTTTTGGTGAGACTAGAAGGTGTAGTTCTCCTTGCCCCATCTTTCTGAACTGATATTTCTAGATGTGTTGCAGACACACATGCATATGCAGAGATGGATGAAAATTTAATTAGCTGTTACTTCTTAAAGATAAAAAATACTTCAGACTTTCCTGTGTTCTAAAATCTACTCAACCCAGTTCCCTTACACTACAGGTTGTATAAAGAGGGGGTTGCCATGAATGCTTTTCTTCTGGTGGCTATCCCATGTCCTCACCATCTTCTCTGCACTCCCACCTCTTTCTCACCCCTGCATCATCTCCTCTGCATCGCGCTCCTGTCAGGTTAAAAATGAGCAAGCAGAGGCATTAAATGGAGGTGGGGAGCAGATATCTCTTCAGCTGCATCCCTGAAATGAGTGGCTGGAAGGACAAACTGTGCTTGAAATGGGCCTGTCTTGCTCATTGTATTGCCAGGCAAGCGGTTGTGCTGGCAGACCCGAGTGGTGTGTGGGCATGGGAGCTGGCGGAGGTGGGAAGCAGGTCGGGGAAAGTGGGATAAAGGAAAAGCGTTTGAAGTGGAGGCTGTGTAGCATCATAGTTTGTGTCTACTTCAGAAATACAGAGGAAGAATTTTTAAGGGGAGTTACCCCTCGTTTATTTTTCTCTAATCTCATAGACTGAATCATTTGTGGGTCCTTTCCAACTTGAGATACTCTACAATAGTATCATTTCAGTCACACAGAAGATTTAGGAGCAGCTAAAAGATGATCCAGCAGATACCATATGCTACTTTGATCTAATGGAAATTAAGGGCTTTATCTGTGCAAGACCTGAAGTGAAAATGAAATGAAGGAAAATGAGCAATGTGGCTTTGGATCCATGTGCAGGAGGAGTGCTATTATATGTTACTATGAAGATAAGCACCTGCTCGGAGAGCTGCAGCTGGAAGGAAGCTGTGTGGACTTCAGCAAAGGGGTTTTCCTTTGTCTAGCCAAAGTGCTTCCCTGTATGGAACGTGTGTTACTTGGGAGAGCAGAAGATCATAGGCTAGGGCTAGATCACGCTTGTGATGTGGCTTCTCAGGCCCTGCTTGGCTGCCTGATGGCACTAGGTGTGAATCCTTTTTATTCAGCAAGTAGCAGAAATTTGGCTGCCTTAGAGCCTTTGCTTTTGAACAAATGTGGGCTAACCCAGGCTGGAAGCCAGGTACCTCCCAAACCCACTCTGCTGCTGCCCCCTCAGCCAGGCAGGGGCTGGGGAGAATATATAACAAAAGGCTCCTGGGCAAAACAGACTTGACTTGAAAAACAATCTAATTTATTACCAAATAAATCAGTGTAGGATAATAAAAAATAAACTCTTCCTCCCCACCCCCCTCTTTCTTGCCATAACTTTACTCTTGACTTCCCTTCCTTATCCCCCAAGCAGCACAAGGAATAGGGGTTGGGGTCAGTTCCTCATGCTGTCTCTGCTGATCCTTCCTCCTTGGCAGAGGGTGGGGACAGGATGACACACACAACACACTCTTCCCCTGCTACATTGCGTGGTCCCTCCCATGGGAGACAGTCCTCCACCACTTTAAATGGGAGCCATTCATAAAGAACTGCAGCCAGGGGGAAAGGACTCCCACGTGGGTCCCTTCTGTGGGGTGTAGACCTTGAGGACCGGACTGCTCCAGCATGGGTACCTATGGGGTCACAAGCCCTGCCAGTGAACTCTGTCTACAGGGCCATAGGTCTTACCAGGAGGCAGCTCCAGTGTGGGCTTCCTGTGGGGTCACAGACTCGGTGCATCCACCTGCTCCTGCAGAGGATCCTCCAGGGTCTGCAGATGGATGCCTGCAGGACGGGCTGCTTCACAGTGGTCTTCTCTGTGGTGAGGGTCAGCTCAACAAATTGGTCCTTCTGTTCCTTTGAGAGGTGAGTCTCCAACAATGATGACCTGTCTCTTCTTCGCCTTAGGGCAGGTAGTATGGGGCCAGGAGAGCTCTGTGCCTTCAGTGAGACCCCTGGTCTAGCTTCCCTTGCAGCCACTTTATTACCAGGCTGGCCACCTTCCTGTAGGGCCTCATATCTATTTTTCAGTGAAACCTGGCCAGGTGAGGCAGGCAAGGCAGGTGCTTGCCTTGTGACCTTGCCATGAACCAGCCTCCACTCACCCCCTTCATTTAGGCTTCTAAAAACACCTTAGGCACCTGGGAAGGAACAACCACAGGTATCAGTACAGGCTCGGGGATGACCTGTTGGAGAGGAGCTCTGCAGAGAAGGACCTGGGGGTCCTGGTGGATGACAGGTTGGCCATGAGCTAGCAGTGTGCCCTGGTTGGCCAATGGGATCCTGGGGTGCAAGAAGAGATGCATAGCCAGCAAGANAACAGGCTGTCCAGGGGGGTTGTGGAGTCTCCTTCTCTGGAGACATTCAAGACCCGTCTGGGTGCCTGCCTACTTGTGCAACCTGCTCTAGGGAACCTGCTTTGGCAGGGGGTTGGACTTGATCTCTCTTGAGGTCTCTTCCAATCCCTACAATTCCGTGATCTCGGAGAAGTCACACATGTTCCAATAGAATATATATGTATAACATACTCAAACCCAATACAACAAGTTATACTCAAATGCATCTCAATTTTAGACACACTAAAATACACTTTAGGTCACGCCGAGCAAAACCCCATTTTAATAGTTTTTAATGTTTTGTAGTGCTTTCAGTTTTCATGCAACAGTGGACATATTGAGTTCAGTATTTTATGTAACTTAAAGTACTGGTTTGTAGCTGTTTTCATCCCTAGGTGTGGTTAAGAAAAATAAATGGTTGAAATAAAAGCAAGAAACCACAAATGATTTTATGAAATTAGGCTGAAGACACATGTCCTCTTAAGAGCATGTTTCCAAAAGCAATGGCCGTGATGCCCCAACTACATGGTCACAGTATTGCGGTGGGAAAGCTGAGGTGGGACCCCGAGTTAAGTGAGCTGTGTTTGCATGGTTCCTGCTAACCTGCTCTGGCACTCTGAAAGGTGTGAGCTGTGACTGCAAAGGGAGTGAATTAGCTCCAGCGAAGGCCGGCAGCAGGGTGGGAAGCTGGAACATGGCCCTGCACTTTCTGACTTCTTCTGGGTAAGAGTTGGTACCAGACAAAGTCAGAAAGTGTCTGTATCAGAGGAGCAGGTCTTGGGCTCTAGGAGGTGTACAAAAGACCTGTAGGAAATGAGAGCCTTTACTCAGAACAGCTGATAGCCAGGGCTATGTGACCACATCTGTGTGTGCTGGCTACAGCACAGCCCTGGATTCTGACTTCTCTGCTACCCTGAATGCTGCCATCCTCATCAAGGTCTCACATTAGTGGTGGTCTGTCCCTGCCACCCTTAGCGAGGATGTGGGTTGTGCCTAGTGTGGTGTCAAGTCACACTTGGGAAGTTGGTAGGAAAATTCACGTGTAACTGCTTTCTCTGGGTTGGGGAGATGGAATATGCCTGTAGAGGCTCATATTTTCTCTCTTTAATTGCCACCTTAAAGACCATCATACTCCTAGTTTGTCTTTAGAAACTTCCTGTGTAGTGATAGGACAAGAGGGAATGGCTTCAAGCTGGACAGATTTAGAGTAGATATAGGGAAGAAATTCTTCCCTATGAGGGTGGTGAGGCCCTGGTACAGGCTGCCCAGAGAAGCTGTGGCTGCCCCCTCCCTGGCAGTGTCTAAGGCCAGGTTGGATGGGGCTTTGGGCAACCTGGGCTAGTGGAGGGTATCCCTACCCATGACAGGGGGTCAGAACTAGATGGGCTTTGAGGTCCCTTCCAACCCAAACCAGTCTGGGATTTTGTGATTGCCTGGCTACAGAGTTTTGCCTAGGTAGAGCAGTTGCTATGAGTAAGTTCTGGCAAATCTTATTTCTTTTCATTATCCAAGTTGCAAGATACTTATTGTGTCTATCACTCATTTAAAGAATAATTTTAATAAACATTTGACTTGAGTATTCTTGCAAAAATTAAGTAGTATATCTTCCATTTCGGTCAACCGGTTCAACCATGGAAGAGGCTGATCATACTTGCCAGAGGAATAAACAACTCTGAGCAGAAAAAGCATGAAATTTCTGAAGGTCTGTGAATCCACCAGTGTCTTTTAGTGAAGTAAGAATGTGTCATTTGCTCAAGAAGTGCATATCAAAAAAGCTAAGGAAACTTCTTAAGAAGAACGTGATCCTGCAAGCTTTAGAAAAGGATTTAGTTTTGGTCAATGTGATTTTTCCCTCCCTGTAAGCATGCTTGATCATGACTTTCTTTGTCATTGTGATTAGCTTTGCTAGCAGTACTGCTGATGCAATTGCACAGCTATTTAAATATCTCAGAGTTACTTTCAGCAGAGGGTCCTAAATTCAGCTAATTTTTCTCAGGTTCTAGCAAAAGCGCTATTTGGAACAACGTGACGTCGTGATCCAGCTTTTGAGAGCTAACATGTAGTTTGGCTGCATTTGACATAGTTTAGTTCAGAATTCCTTGTTCTGATGTTGGTTTTGCCTTTCAGTTTTTCTTTGGGGGCATAAGAAGAGTGACAGTGTATTGCCACAGCCTTCTCTATCCTTCAGCCTCTCAGCAGCTCCTGGCTCACATCTTTACTTGTCAGATCTTCCCTTTGAGTTTTCATTGCTCTTTCTATGCTTATCTGGCCTGTGATGGCAATGGTGTGTCTTCAGCACTGCACTATTCACGAGTCTTTGCCTTATAATCTCCAGCCACCTTTTCCAATGCTGTTCTAACTTCACTGTGAAGTTTCTCTTCTGTTTTGTCTTTTGTAAGTAGAAATAGGACTGTTTTCTCAAATTACTCTGCTCGGAGCAGAAACGACACTTGACACTTTTGCTCAAGCCCCTTTCAGGTTGGTGCTACTCTCATGAAAATTTTTGCGATGCTAGAAACGGAAACCGAGCAATCCAGAACGCTTACTTTTCTCTTCTAGTACGTGAAGATAGGTCATGAAAGAAGAAAATCATCATGTTTTATTTTGGCCCTAGATAAATCTTCAACCCAAGTGTTGCAATAAGCTTGAAGCTGTTACACTTGTCATTTCAAATTTGTTGAAAGTCTGCAGCACTGACTTTGGGAAACATACTTGAGTACAGTAAACACTCCAGGCAAGTGTGACAAGTCTTACTCAAAATTTTGCTTTGGTTTTATTCAGTTTTGGATATAAATCCATAAAATGTAAGGCAGTAACAAACCTGTGTGTGGTTTATAGCCGTCTGTCAATAGGAAAGAAAAAAATAACACACAAAGGTTTTTATTTTAAATAGAGATGTTGGAAAGTTTAGGGAAGGGCTGTCAGAGACATAGCAATTTGGTTTGTAAAGATAATTATACTTAGTGCCCAGCTCTCTGATTTTTGAGGCTTTCTCCAGGAAATCAAATGTTTAGTCTTTCCAATTCTGTCCTGTGGGGCCCTGTTCAGCGGTTTCAACCTTCCCTTTCCTGAGAACTTGACGACCAAGCGTATTTAAACCCTCCTGAGGGGCTGCTGTATGTCAGTGTTAGATAGGGGTGTAATCACTGGGGTGGCACCAAGACTGGGATGAGGACGGAGGATACCTAGAAATGCCTCCACCGAAGGAGAGATGTAAAGTCTTATGTTGTCCTGGGGCTTTGTAGTTAGGACGCTATTTAAAGTGTGAATTTTCTAGCTTTCAACTGTAGGCAGAGTTAATTGTGATAGCACTTTGAGATGGGGCAAAAGAGAATCTGCAGGAGTAAAATGCTTTAAAACTAACTTTAGCGGGATCCCAAGGTACCTGTAGGAATTGCCTGGAAGAGCACGGTTGGGTTTTTTTTTCAAGAAAGCCTGTTCCCCTCTGAAAACAGAGGTTATACAGCTGTGCTTTCCCAAGCTCTGCCCCCATTCTCCCCTACCCAGCCTTGCCCAACCTTGGACCTTGACAGCTAACTTCAGCCAGATTTGACAGAGCTGATTTAGGCTCAGATATACCAAGTTCTGATGATTTCTTGCCTGGGTGGAAAGCTCTCTTGTTTCTGCTACAAAGGCTCCAGTGTGAGTGTGGACTTTGGTAAGCGCAGGAGAACCTGTTATGCAGTGGGAAATGACCTGAAGGCCCTTGTGCAATGTGTTTTCACCAGAGCTGGTACCTTATGGGACTGCGGAGATTTTACAGAGTGCCTTGGGTAGCAAAGCACGTGGAGGTGGTTTTTGTCTGCTTTTGCAGGTTTTCTCCAAAGGTTAGTGCAGGCAAGTGAGCAGGTTCCTCCTCACAGTGGCACAGTGACCAAGCTGCCCATTCAGCATCACCTTTGTGAAGCAATTGCCCTGCTCCTGGCTTCATCCATCTTGATGAGCTCCACTGCATCTGAAGATAGATTTGTGCTGCCATGCTAAAACCTTTGGAGATCTGCATGTGAGAGTAGGCAGGAGCTGTTGCTTTTGAAGAAGTAGTCGAGCTTCTTGGAGACAGGAAGGTGCATGTGGGTCGGGTGCCTCTACTCGTCATTTGATTTCAGATGTTGGTGAAAAAAAAAAAATATGTATATAAAAAATATGCCTTGTTACACACCTAAAAGGTCATCCATAAGATGCAAACTTATTGGAAACCAACCTTTCTTGTTTCTGCTCATAGAAAAATTTGACAGCCGTGAGCAAACAACTGGATAGGGCAAAATAAGCAATTAAAGCTCTGGTGGCCCTGAGCAATATTTTAAAGAAACAGCAGATTGCTGTGTCCTGTCTGCACCCATGGACCTATTGTTGTGGCTGTTGGAAACATCGCTTTTCACAGCACTGTTGTCTTCAGTGCTTTTTCAGCTTATGGGAAGAGATCATATAAATATATATATACAATAATATTTCTCTGAGCTACTCCAGAGTATTTTACGTATTTCTTTATTCCCAACTAATGAGCCTGTGTTTTTACAGTCCGTGTCAGCGTGTATGCTGGACACAGACTCCAGATTTAATCTATAAAATAGGATGACAGATGAGGAGCATGCACACGTGATTGCTATATGTAAACACACTCTTGTTCTGGTGTTAATGTGGCCTTTAGGAGAAGTAGTGTTTTTTTCAGCTAGTATTTAATCTGCTTCCTGAAGAAAAATTGCTGGAAGACCTAAAACAGTTCTTTCTGCTTGAGAACATATGCATAACTTCATTAAAATGCTCTTCCAAAAGCAGCTCTGAAAAAGCTTGCAGACTTTAATTGTTCCAGATGTTGGCTTTTGCAGTGAATTGCTGTTTGGGTTAGATACAGGCACTTCTTGGTCAGACCAAGAATGGACACGCTTTGCTTGGAATAATGAGACTAGCTTAGTCTACTTAGAAAAAAAAAAAAATAAAAATTAAGGAATTACATGTCAGAGGACAAAGTTTACCACTTTGCAGGGCTTTCTCTCTGCAGTTGTGGTTGTAGTTGGTGGAAAAACTTGCCACCAGCAATGTTCAGAGGCTTACAAGGCCTGTACACTCGGTGTTGGCTCTTACATCAATGACCTGCGTTCTCACAGCGGCACGGAGACCTTCTGTGATGTAGCCGTACCAGCAAAAAACAATACAGTTACTTACTTCCATCTGTATCCGTCACATGGATAAAGGGACAATTTGTGCCAGACTGGGGCTGCTGTTGGCTGTGGCAATGAAATTTGAGGAGGGTTGTAGCCAAGAGAGTGTCATTTATAAGATTCAGAGATCTGAGGACAATTGGTAAAGCTGTATTCATATGCTGCGTGTTGGGTTTTTCTCTAAGCGCATTGTGTGCATAAAGCCCAGTTGGCTGATTCTGGCACCAGCAGCTCCATGGCTTGAAAAACCAGTCGAAAGGCCCTGGTGTTGGAGCACTTGAAATTGCAACAGGACCTTTACTGACCTGTGATAATGAATCTCTTTCAACAAAGCCAACATATACCTCTACTTTTCTGCTGGAGTCACTCCACCAGAGTGGTGGCTCTGCCTCCAACAGTATGGTAGCGCCCAGTTCCTTTCATTATGAGCTAAAAATGCATGGTAGGACATGGTCAAAGCTGAGGTGCTTTGATTATGAACTGCTTCTGTTGAGCTTAACTGATTGCTCTAAAGTAACCTGTCAGTTGCCTCCCAGATAGGGCAAGTCTTTAATGTTCTCCATGAGGGCAGCATCTCTGAGGTAATATCTTCTGTAACTAACGCGTTAGTGTAACCTAGAATGTTTTTACATTAATTGTTTTGGTGTTTACGCTTGAAAAGGAACATTTTTTCTGTCTGCATTAAAAGTACAAGTAATATTTTTAACATGTTTTAGAGTTACCTAAATGCAAGAAAGAAAATGTTTTAGAGTGCTCAGACTCATTGCAAGCAGGTCTTCCAGCAAGCTTGGGCTCAACATGTGCTGACCTCAGGCAGTTGTGTTGTTCCAGACACTCAGCATCACCTATGTAACTCTAATTCTGACTGTAGCGTGTGAAAACTAAGCAGAATGTGGGGATTTGGGTGTCTGTTGAATAATCAAACCTCAAGAAAGGGGAACTTACTTTAATCAAACTGTGTTGGATGAGGTTGATTGATTCTACCTCTGATCAAGCACACTTGCATGACTGACATAGCTAATGGAAGTGAGAAACGTGTAAGGTAACGAACGTATATTCATGTGCATGCATGCTTGCATATGTAGACAGACTTTCTAGAAGCTGGGACACTTTTGCTGTGGTTCATCCTGGAGCATGTTCCCGACAGTTTGCCAGCTCATGCATATGGGTTTGAGTGGAAATGTTTGCGCGTTGTCTTGGAACAAGTGCCAAAGTGATCCCATTGTTTGAGCGGGATCTGGGTCAGAGGCAGTTCTGAGTGAATGAAGAGTGATTTAGAGCATGTTACATTTAATTATGACTTTTCCCTATGTCCATTCAATGTCTTATGAATGCTTAACAGAGTCAATGCACAGACTCATTAAATGAATTATTGGACTGTAATAGCCAGGAATGCTGCTAATTCCAGCAGCAAGTATGGCCGCATATCGTGTACCTGTCAGGAGCTGCTGGAGTTAGATGAGTGAGGCAACCACATCCTTGGGTGCTCGTCAGAAACACGTATCAAATTCCACATACTTCTGTTACTGATCAGCAGTATCAGAAGCTGATTCTGATGTGCTTGTGCACCTCTTTTCAAATACTGCCAGAAATGGAACTTTGCAGCTGTTGCCTGCAGCTGTTTTGTGGTTTAGCCCTAATTTCATCGTTCTGTACATGCTGGAGAAACCAACATGAGTTACTGACTACAGACTCTGAAGCCAGAGGGAAGGACACTCATATTGTGTCCACAGCGTAAATAAGCCCACAAACCTAAACTTAAGGAAGTCATTCTGTTGCTGGCAACTGGTGTGTGACTTCCTTGCCAGAAGGATCATGTGCTGCTTAGGACTGACTCTCCAGAGGAGTCCTATAGTTGAAGCTTGCTGGTTCTTGTTGGGATATCCTCATACTTCCATAGCTCTCACCTTTGCTTTGGCTAAGGTGAGAGCTATGGAAGTGAGGGGATTGAACTGTTCAGCCTTTCCCTCTTACCTGCTTCTTTGTCTCCCTTTCCTAAGGGAAATAACTGGTTGCTCCTTCTAACTGTTGAAAGCTGGGTTTGGTTTCTGGCCTGATAATGTCTTAGAGATCACACCTTGAAAGTAAAATACTGTTAGTGAAATACTGATAGAGCACAATAATCATGGAATAATAGAATGATTTGGGTTGGAAGGGACTTCAAGAATCATTTAATTCCAACCCCCTGTCATGGGCAGGGACACCCTTCACTAGCCCAGGTCCAAAGGTCCATCCAACCTGACCTTGAACACTGACAGGGATGGGGCTTCCACAACCTCTCTGGACAGCCAGTGCCAGTGCATCACCAAACTCATAAATAATTTCCTCCTAACATCTATTCTAAAACCACCCTCTATCAGCTTGAAACCATTGCCCCTTGTCCTATCACTGCACTCCCTGATGAACAGTGCTTCTCCCATTTTCATGTAGGACCCCTTAAATTACTGGTAGGCTGCAATTAGATCTCCATGGAGCCTTCTATTCTCCAGAATGAACAAACCCAATTCCGTCAGCCTGTTTTCACAGGGGAGGTGCTCCAGTCCTCTGAACATTTCATGGCCTTTCTCTGAACCCACTCCAACAGCTGCATGTCTTTCCTTTGCTGGGGACCCCAGAACTGGATGCAGTACTCCATGTGGGGTCTCACCAGAGCAGAGTAGGCAGAATCACCTCCCTCGACCTACTGGCCATGCTATTCTTGAGGTAGCCCAGGACACAGTTGACCTGAGCTGCTAGCACACACTGCCAGCTCATGTTGAGCTTCTCATTGATTGAAACGCTCAAGTCCTTCTACTCATGGCTGCTCTCAATCCATTCTCTGCTTAGCCTGTAGTTGTACTTGGGATTGTCCTGGCTCACACGCATTTGGCCTTGTTGAACTTCATGGACCCATCTCTCCAGCCTGTCAAGGCCCCCCTGGATGGCATCCCTTACCTCCAGTGTGTTGACCTCATTACACAGCTTGGTGTCACCAGCAAACTTGTTGAGGGTTCACTCAATCCCACTATCCAACATTACTTATACGAAGATGTTGAACAGTGCCCTGACCCCTGAGGAACATCACTTGTCATGGACCTCCATGTGAACATTGAGCTGTTGACCACAACCCTTTCAGTGCGACCATCCATCCAGTTCCTTATCCACTGAGTGGTCCATCTGTTGAATCCATGTCTCTCCAATTTAGAGACAAGGCAGTGGGACAGTGTCAAATGTCTTGCACAAATCCAGGAGGATGATGTCTGTCATCCTTCCCTTGTCCACCGCCTTTGCTATTCCATCATAGAGGGCCACCAGAATTTTCAGGTGTGATTTGCCCTTAATGAAGCCATATTGGTTGTCACCAATGTCCTTATTCTCCATGTGCCTGAGCATAGTTTCCAGGAGGATCTGCTCCATGATCTTGCCAGGCACAGAGGTGAGACTGACCAGCCCATAGTTTCCCTGGTCTTCTTTTTTCCCTTTTTAAAAATAGGGGTTATGTTTCCTGTTTTTCAGGACTTCACCAGGCTGCCAGAACCTCTCAAATATGATGGAGAGTGGCTTGGCCACTTCATCCACCAGTTCCTTCAGGTCACCTAGATACATCTCATCAGGTCCCACAGACTTGTGCACCTTCAGATTCCTTAGGTGTTCTCCAACCTGATCTTCTCCTACACTGAGCAGCTCCTCATACTCCCAGTCCCTGCATTTGCTCTCCGTGATTTGGGTGGTGTGGCTAGAGCTCTTGCCAGTGAAGACTGAGGAAAAAAAGTCATTGAGTACCTCAGCCTTCTCGAATTCCCAGGTAACCAGGTTGCCTGTTCCATTCCAGAGAGGGCCCATGTTTTCCCTCATCATTCTTTTCTTTTCTTTTTTTGATGTACCCGTAAAAACTTTTCTTGTTGTCCTTTACATCCCTGGCCAGATTTAGTTCTATCAGGGCTTTTCTAATCTGATCCCTGGCTGCTCAAACAGTTTCCCTGTATTCCCAGGCTACCTGCTCTTCTTCCTTCCAGCCTCGGTAGGCTTTCTTTTTTGTTTGAGTTTCCCCAGGAGCTAATTCTTAATCAATACAGGCCTCTTNGTTTTTTTTATTTATTTTTATTAGAATGGGTGGGGGCTGTGAGGACTTGTAAATCCACATAGAAGTAACTCAGACACATACACTTTGGCTGGGACCACGAGCATGGTGCTGTCTCTCCCTACATCCTTATGTTTTCTATGAAAGTCGAGCTCTGGAGGAAGTGAGAGCTCCTGAGACAGCTGAATGTCATAGTCAGCTCAGAGAATGCACCCTGAAATGATTAATTTTATGACTTGGTGAACAGGGAAACCTTGCCACCTGGAGACAGGATGCTGAAAGCTAAGTCAGAAATGGAGAAATCTATTTAAGTAANATTTCCTCTTTGCTGGAATGCATCGCCCTGGGCGTGGAGGAGGTGACCCTTGAATACCAGCCAACTGTCTTGGGCCCCTCTTCCCTCCAGGGCTCTGTCCCATGGTACTCTTCTCAGCAGTTCCCTGAAGAGGCCAAGGTCCGGTCTCCTGAAGCCCAGGGTAACAAGCTTGCTGTGCACCTTCCTCAGTGGTCTGACTATCTGGAACTCCACCGTTTCATGATCAGTACATGCCAGGCTGTAGTGCTTCTCTGTGGAGCTAGAGTTTAAAGTATGGGGGAATTTCAGTAAGGATGTGATCATTTGGTGTTGGTTGGGGGGATATAAGGTCAGTGCACAGCATGCATAGGTCTAATTGCTGTTCAGCATCTGCACTATCAGTGGTTCAGTACTGACACAGAAGGAAAACCATCACACAACAACAGCAAATACTTGTTAAATGGTTCTTTTGAGATTTATTCAGCATTCAGGTCATGGGCAAAGTTGAGGTCACAGTATGCCGTACATTTTCTATGTTAACACTCTGGGCCTTTTGTCAGCCCCTTTGAGATTCCCGGTGATTTCCAACATGAAGACTCAGGAGCACCCATGTTACTTAAATACCTTTTCAAACCTGAGCTGGTAACATGCTTGTGCTGGGGGATGGTTTATAACCAAGGATCTGCTCATACCCATGGAGTCATGCATGAATGGGAGCTCTTGTACTGGGAAGTATGTGGGCTGCCTGGTCTGCGACATCATTTCTCTTTCACAGCTGATGGAGATCAAAAACTGTGGGTTAGTGTGGGACAAGTAGGCAGGTGAAAATAAACGAATACTTTTTTTGCTGTTCTGTGCCAAGCAGAGATAAGAATATGTTCCTGGGGCTTGCTGGCAAAGGAGGACAGGAAGAAGAAATGAGGGAATAATGTTTGCAGGACCCCAGTCAGGCTGTAGAGAGGGTTGAGAAGTGAGAGGTTTTAGGGCCTTCAAACTCTTAATTCTTCTGATAGATGGAGTGGGTTTTCCATTTCTGCCCACCTGGCTTCCAGGACAAACTGTGTGTGGGTCCCCACTGAACATCACAGTCTCCAAACTGATAACTTTGCCATCACACCTACCTCGTCACATATGCCTTTCTTCTCTTGACTTACATGTTTTTTTTATTTATTTTTATTAGAATGGGTGGGGGCTGTGAGGACTTGTAAATCCACATAGAAGTAACTCAGACACATACACTTTGGCTGGGACCACGAGCATGGTGCTGTCTCTCCCTACATCCTTATGTTTTCTATGAAAGTCGAGCTCTGGAGGAAGTGAGAGCTCCTGAGACAGCTGAATGTCATAGTCAGCTCAGAGAATGCACCCTGAAATGATTAATTTTATGACTTGGTGAACAGGGAAACCTTGCCACCTGGAGACAGGATGCTGAAAGCTAAGTCAGAAATGGAGAAATCTATTTAAGTAAGTCTCCTTTTCCCTTCTTTTTTTCCCCTTCTTTTTTTCCTCTTCATTTTTCCCCTTCTTTTTTTCCCCTTCTTTCTTTTCCCTTCTTTTCCCCACCAACTTGAAGTGCCAAGTAGGCACTTTCCACTAAGCACACAGTAATACTTGAGTTGGAAGTACAGGATTACCTCCTAAGATTCATTGTGTATCAGCAAGAACAGCAATATCTTGCCAGGAAAAAGAAGAAATCTAGCTTTTAAAGGAGCACTATTCTGTAGGTTGTGTTGATGATGGCTTTGTGCTGCATGACTGTGATTTTTGGCATGCGGCACCACATACCAAATTCCCAAAATAAAACGCTACATGATATCCTAAGAACTCTCAGGAAACTTTAAAAAGGGATTTGTCTGCTGAGTGAGTATCTTTTCTGGTGATGCCAGATGATGCAGCAGGAAAGGTTTGAGGAGGAAACTTTAGTCAGCAGATAATTAGTCTTTTTAAATAAGTGCAAGGGCTGGGGTGGAGGGGAGGGGGGAGAGAAAACCTTCCACCAGCCTTGTGTTTATAAAGTTGTCAGCAATCCTGCTTTGATTACAGCTATATGTTTGAGCAGCTAAAACATCTGTTCAGCAACATTGTGAAATCCTTGTGCTCCCGATGCCTGATAAGGGGGACTGCTGAGCAACCGGCTTGTGGAGGCGCTACAGGCAGCACGGGCTGCACACGCAGTGGTCACCACTTGCCTTTTTCTCCTGGTCAGAGGAAAACGTAGGAGACCGCTACTATTTTACACATGGTTTTCCTATGAGAGGGAGGGAGCAGGGAGTGCCTAGGAAATGGGTCGTGACAGAAACCTGGAGTTGTAAGTAGAAGAGAGGACGAGGAGAGCTCGTGTAGTTTGTGAACAGTTGAAACAGTTGAGATACTGATACTGCAGCGGCGGAGGAAAACCAGGCTTCTGCGAGACCAAGCGCGTCCCAAGCCTTCCGATGGAAGGAGAGACGGTACCCGAGACTGGGAGAGCAGCCAGCAAAGCCACACGGATCGCCCTCGGCATCTTTGTGAGCGTCACCGTTGTGCTTGGCATCATGCTTTTCTTGGGTAAGTGAAAAAGTCGAGGATAACCTGAAGGTAACTCTCCCCAGCCTGTCCACTCGGTGCTGGCGTCTGTGCTCTGTCATGCGGTTTGGTAAAAATCTCGGTCTGTTCTTCTTCTCCCTCCCCCTCCCCAGTTTTATATTTATCACAAAATGGAAATGTGTCAGGAAAGGGATTTGTTGTGGGAGCATAGGAGCTGGAAGCTGCGACATGAGTTCACGTAGCTTTTGAATGCTGAAATGAAGTTTGGATGCTCAGTGTAACGTGCTGTAGCCAGAATCGAGTCCTTTTGCAGAAGGAGGACAAACGCGTGAGCTCGTGCGCATTGGCAATGTGATCCCCGATGCGGGATAATGTCCTCTGCTTCCCGACCACGAGCCTGTGGCATGCACGCTTCATGGAATCTTTTGGCTTTTCCTTCATTTGGTTTTCATTTAGGGCTTGACTTAAATTCCTGTAGAAGACTTCAATAATACATGTGCTTGCACATTTTTGAGATGTTTCTGGCTTTTAGATGTTTCTGTTCTTCCACGATCAATTGCAAAGTTGTCTTTGCAAAAGTCAAAAAGAGTGCATCTGGGATGAAATCCAAATGCTTCCATTACCTTTGTGAGCCGTCACTGGACACGATAGAGAAGGAGTGAGTTTTTCCTCTCTGGGATTTGGAATCACCTGTAGGTTGGCTTAGTTGGAATATCACATGAAAGCATATGCCTATACCTATAAATGATGTGAAGAACTATAAATGTCCCCAGAAGCTACCAGGCAGAGATAAGATAGCAGTGTTGCATCCTGTCAGAGCTTGTGGAGACAAACCCCCTTTTTGAAATAAATGAGCCCAACTTTGCATTTCTACAGATGTCCCAGGACTGAAGGGAGCTTTGCCTCTCAGCATATGTTTGGCTTCCCTCTGATCTTTCATCATCTCCTGATCTTGTTTGAAAGGTCTGCTTTGTTTATAATCACAACGGAGAAAAACACACAATGGAGAAAATTACGCCAGGTTTTCTATAGTGTTTAAAGCACCAGGCTCCCACGTAGTGTTTTTCTGCTCCAGAGCAAATTGTATGAGCATTTGCAGGCAACTAACTTTTGTGTATGTGAGAAAGCCCACTTGATTCAAGAAAATGCTTCAAACACGTGGGCAGGATTGAATCCTCAACTTTTAGTGCAAAATATTGCTTCTAGATGGAAAACAATGGGTTTTTCCTTAAAGAATACAGCATGAAATGCCAGAGACTATAGTGGAGAAGCGTTAGTTCTTTTTTTTTAACGCTAGACTGTTGATTGTTTGTAAAAAGCAATAGACATTTACCACCTTGTCAGAGATACCACCATAACCTGTCAGAGAGTGCTTCATCCACAGACCAGAGGTGAAAATTTATGCCAATAGATGAATTCTTAGAGAGAGCTTTCTGTGTGCTGAAGCTTCATCCATAACTGGGGATTCAAAATTTTCGTTGGCATAGCTGCTAAGAAAAAAAAAAAATGCTGGCTTTGGGTCAACCAACATGTTTTTAGGATTTGTTTGGAAATTGTCTGAGGTTTTCAACTAAACAAATAAAGGAAAAAGGTTAATTGTTGTAGTTTAGCATTTTGTCAGTGCAATGTCTCCATGTTTTATTGGCACTGTGTTGTGTCTGTAACTTCAAGTTTAGCTCTTTTCATTTTGTTAAACTGTAGAAAAGGAGATCATTATTTTTGGTCACATGAAACATTTCAGGCCTCTCAAGATTACTTTTTTCCCTTAATTTTTCATTTAATCTGAAAAAAACCTTGCTCTTCCTGGTAGACCCACAACATTTTCCCTTAATTTTTACTGTCTGAGGAATGAAATATAGCCTTCTCCTGCTCCTCTTCTTTCTCCTCGGTCTTCCTACCAATTTAGGAGGAATTTGGGACAATCCATGATTTTTATTTACTGTTACTTGCTTGTACCAGCTGTAGCCAGGTAACCATGACTGCCACAGGTAGTCACTTGGTATCTCCTGCTGTGGCTCTCCAGACCATAGTGTGGGCTGTGGCAGGAGAGGAGCCACCTCTTCCTTGGAGCCAGGGGCTAGAGCAAAAGAAGGCAGTTCCCTTGGGCAAAAAGCCAGGCAGCTCTGAACCTCAATTCGGTGGCCTCTCCTGCTGACTTGGTAGCCCTTTGGATTTCTCAGATTATAGGAATATTATTATAGGAATATCTGCATTATTTGTGTCTGCATATTTGTATGCCTTTTCCCCTTTCAGATTTTTTTTTCTTTTTTTTGAGAACTTAGTTACAGGGTGTATTTGCTTAAGAATCTGGAAACGGGTTTATAAAGGAAGAAGCTGGGTCAGAGTTTTACAGCCACAACTGTAGGTAGTGATGAAATGTTGAGTTCTCTTATAGCAACAGCAAAAAGGCAAGAGAACAGAATAAAATTAAAAGGGAAATGTTACTGACAATTATATTTTAAAAAATATAATTCTCTAATGGTGAAGTTGTAAATGGAAAAAATCAGTCAAAAGCGTATTTTGCTTATTTTAATATGTATCAAAACCACAAGGGCTGCTTTGTATTCCTTACAGATTCTTTCCAGTTCTCCCTCATTTTCCATCAAATACAAAAGAATTAAGTGATGTCTGGGATTTTCTCTGCTTTGTTAAGAAAATAATAATATACCAAACTTTTAAGACCTGGACAGGTTCTAAAAGACAAAACTTAAAAGCAGGGAAAGGTGAATCTACATGAATGAGAGGAGTGCAACACTTTCAGAGATTAATAGTCACATTATCCATTATGTGTAATTCACATGGCTCAAAAATCGCATTCTAGAGACCAGCATTTCTCTGTTTTCTACAGTTCTTCAATATTCCAGTTACAAACTTTATATGCCTTGAAATCTCATCTTGGCTAGTTTACAAAGGTTGTTTTTCACAGAGTCAATGCAAGTTTTGGTAAAATTGTCCAGAAATAGTTTTACATTCTCTGTTTCTAAGACAGTTTGATGGAAATCCAGCCATTTCTGTCATTTGTTGTCACTGAAGCTGTAAGTTTGGAAGAGATAAAACAGCTCTACACTATATTCTAGCTTTAGAATTTTTATTTCCTGGGCTGAAATAGAAAAGCTTTCCTGTCCCTTCTGAACAATATAAAATCACAGGAGGAGTTGCTTTTTATACCTTTTAGCACTGGTAAAACTAAGATACCTTAATGTATACCAGTGTTGGGTTTTTGCTTTGTGGTTTTATTTTTGCTGTGGACTGAGTTATTAAGATAATGGATATAATGAGACATTTCTTTATGTCTACTGAGTGCATTTACTGAGTCTTATTTCATCTACCCCTTGGGACTCTTCCATCCTCATCCCAAGTATCAATTGTCTGCATATTTGCTGCCTGACAGCAGTGTCTGAAATTAGCAATTCCTATGCTTGAATGTCAGTGGAAGCTGTAATACGCATTTTTAAAAGACGAGCAAAATTATCTGATGGTTTCACTGCTCTTGTCAGCAAGGCTTTTGGAAGCCAACACAATTGCAGTGCTTTTGGGAGTCCATTCAGACAGAAACCATGCTGTGCCTTATAAACCACAGCTATCCTTCTGCCCATTGCTATTGACTTTATTCCAAGCTGGAATAAGGAGTGTCCTGTCGGCACTGGGTCGTTCTAGTGGGGTTGGGCAGCACAATGCTGTTGCAGGGGGAGGCACGATGGGGCAGCGAGCCCTGCAGAAGGTAATTAGATATCTCCATGTTGCATTTCCAGCTGGGGAAGGTGCATCTCTGGGGGATGATAGCAACTATGACTAATTGTTTGCACCATGGTGGCACTTGCCATCCATGAGTAAGGCTGAAGCATGGTTACTCTGAGCACCAGTGTGGAGAGAGATACAGCCCTTGCTCCATGGTGCCTACAAGCAAAGACATTTGTAACATTTGTTACAAATTGCACTGTTTACTTCATATGCATTCTGTTTTAAATTAACAGTCAGAGAGGCATTAGGGCCAGAGATTGAGCTGTCATTTCAATGATCAACTACACACCATTTGGTTGCAGTGGTCAAAATTCATTGCAAATGGTCTCATGATGGTTTTCCATTTTGCAGTTAGCCAAGGTCTTATAAAGTTTCATCCGAAGCAACAGTACTGTTTGACCTCAGAATGCATTGAAGCTGGTAAGCAACAATTTTATCTTCTCTATTACATCATAATTATCGTATGTTTATGAGATAGTTATGCTATTTAAATTTCTTCCATGATACATTTTCTCAAAGTTTTATTTGTAATGAGGGAAAAACCCCAACAACACAAAGCTTTTTTAAAAAGCTGATCTTTCAGTTACTGCAGATCTGTTTATTCCCTATAATTAAAATTAACATGTTAAATGGGTTTAGTTTTGTTTTAGCCAGGTTAATTCAAAAGTTCCAAGAAGTTCCAAAAAGCTTGTTTGTTGGAAAACAAAATGTCAGGTGACTTGACCTTCAGGTGTCTTTTGTTGTTTCTTGCCATTCTTCATCCACTCTGTGCTGCACTGACAGCACTGTTGGCCACCCTGGGCACCACCCTAATTCTTGAATGAGTACAACTCATTGTAGAAGCCCAGACAGGTTTGGGTTGGAAGGGACATCAAAGCCCATCTAATTCCAACCCCCTGCCATGGGCAGGAATACCCTCCACTAGCCCAGGTTGCCCAAAGCCTCATCCAACCTGGCCTTGGACACTGCCAGGGAGGGGGTAGCCACAGCTTCTCTGGGCAGCCTGTGCTAGGGCCTCACTGTGCTCACAGGGAAGAATTTCTTCCTTATATCTAATGTAAATCTGCCCTTAAGATAAGATACCTAAGTAAGGTGGGATGACTAATCAAATACCACCAATGCCAAAATAAAAAAAGTGTGGGGTCTTCATCTTGAGCTTCAGAACAAAACCATATCACTTTTAAATTTGAATCTGAATTGGCTTTCTTCTTTACATGTGCACATGAAATAACATGGCAAGGGGAAGTGGGGGGTCAGTGTGGTATGTGTGTTTTTTAATAAGCTCAGCAGAAGCTGGGATTTAACACCATGCCTGACTTAGACACCTATACGACCTGACTGTCTTAGCTGACAGTACTCTGTGTAGTGATTGCGCTGTGTCTCGAGGCCTGAGCCCTTTCCTCGCTGAACAGCTTTTCAAGGGTGGTAGAAAATTGCCAAGGACCAAAATGTGGTCTGTGTAGTCAGTTTGAGCATTTCTAAATGTGACAGAGACAATTACAGCTGACACATAAAAGTATCCTAGGAAGAGTTTCTCTAAGTGGACAGAGTTGCTGGATCCTAGGGCTATTACCACGAATTCTGTAAAAGTTATCAGTTTTCCTGCTAGAATATTTAACCAGTTATTTGGATAAGCCTCAAAGAACATGGTCATTTAGCTAAAAAATATCTGTTATCCACATATACTGTGGTACTTGACCCATGCAGATTTATGCCATAGTCACTATCATGCGGTAAAGGGGTAATGGCTTTCAATTAAAGGAGGGCAGATTTAGACTATATATGAGGAATTCTTTTTTTTTTTTTTTTTTTAACAATAAAGGTAGTAAAATGCTGGAATGGGTTTCCCGGAGAGGTGGTAGATGCCACACCCCTGGAAATATTCATGGTCAAGCTGAACAGAGCTCTGAGCAACCTAATCTAGTTGAAGATGCTCATTGCAAGAGATTTTGGACTAGATGGCCTTTAAAGTTCCCTTCCAACTCCAACCATTCTTTGACTAGATACTGAAAAGGTACTAAGTCTTTGACTGAAAATACTAAAGTAATATTTTTCCATGAATGGTAGATCAGAAGTGATTTGTTTCCTTGTTCAGCTAAAGGTAAACACTGCATAATTTCTGGAGTGCTACTTTACATGTTTGATATACTTTGCCACTAAATTCCTCAGATAATCGATTCTGCCATGGCAACAATGGACACCCTGTTTTCAGGTGTATGAATCCAGCAGTTCATGTTCCTATAGTGCTAGGTTCAGTGATCATCGCTGTATGGCAACCAAGAATACATTTATTGCAGATAATTTGACGTTAGTTGGTAAAGAAGCTGTGATATTCTTGCTGCTCTTTAAGTAACATGGGACACACGTCAGTCCTCAAATAACAAGGCTTAGCTTGGAGTGAGGAGAGCAACGCGTTATAGAGACTGATAAATGTTAATGGTCATTTCTGGATTGTGGCCTTGTGCAAGTGTCTGTTCAGGAAGAAGTGTTCCATAGAATCTGTGTGGTGTCTTTTACAGCTGCTGACATCCTAAGCAAGATAAATCAATCTGTTGATCCATGTGAAAACTTTTATCGATTTGCGTGTGATGGCTGGATATATAATCACCCTATTCCTGAAGATATGTCAAATTATGGTGTTTATCCTTGGCTGCGACACAATGTGGACCTCAAACTGAAGGGTAAGTATGTGATTTCTGACACTGTTTGGTTGACTTGTCACTGTAGCTTGTTAA
Organism: Heliornis fulica; assembly: GCA_013399135.1. Classification (NCBI taxonomy): domain Eukaryota; kingdom Metazoa; phylum Chordata; class Aves; order Gruiformes; family Heliornithidae; genus Heliornis; species Heliornis fulica. The sequence goes on along the minus strand of VXBZ01011550.1, from coordinate 168,664 downwards.
TTAATTTGAAATTAGTAAAGACTCCACACTTCTTTCTAATCATTGGATAATAAATATTCAAGTAGCCCAACTTGATGTTTAAGTATATGTTTATGCTTCTAAGCATATATATTTTTTCTTTTAAGTATATAATTTTTTGTTGTTTTTTATTGAAAATAACATTGTATTATAGTAAATTATAACAGAAACAGAATTTGGGAGGAAACCCTACCAGATAAGAGTGGAGGGATGAAAGGATACTCCTCTTACCAAAGCAAACCTTGAGGGGATTTGAACTCTTTCCCACTTTCACCAGATGGGTAGACAAGAGTGAAGCACAGCACACACGTTTAAGAGTGACCCAGATAAAGACCAACATCAGTCTAGGACAGAGCTTCATCTCTAACAGTGGCCAAGAGCAGGAAAAGAATATAATAAGGCAAAACCAGAGTGATATTTTCCAGTACACTTACCTAGCACTCGGCAGGAGTCAGTGTACAGGCCTCTGGAAACGGAGGTAGTTTGTATATTGTGTTTCCTTCACGTTGCAGTTCGGGCTGCTGTTGAAGTACCTGAGCTATCATCAATGAAAGAGAAGGAAGTTTAAGAGTGTGTGTCTGGAGGCAAAAATAGCCCTAGGGTGGAAACGTGTGGGAAGAGAGGTATTTTAATCTGTGTGGGACTTGACTTTGCAGCAAGGCCACCTCACCAGGAAGCGGTGCAGACCAGCTGGGCAGAAAGGGCGATGCTAATTGTTAGGTAGGAAACCCCCCGGCAGATTCCTAAAAGTGAGTCACGCAAAAGGAAGAAGACATGCAAGATTTGTCATTGTCGGCAGTGTGCTTGAACATTGCACACTTTGAGTGTTTTGTTTACCTGTTATTTGACATTGTAGCCTGCTGTGAGCTCACTGCAGAACAGAGGTCAGGTTTAGGATGTTATGCTTAAATACAACATTTATTTTTCTCTTATATTTTATACGTATGTGCATCTGTAGGCATCAAAGCCCTTCTCCACTTGCTTTCTCCAGCCATATCATATTCAGTTTTCACACTGTCAAGTATTTTTAAAAGTTGCGTTTGGATTCAGAATATGAATCTAGAATTTCAGCGTAGGATATGATCTGATGACTGCCGGTTTAAGTCTGCTGAAGATGTCACAGCCAAAGGAAAAAAAAAATATATTGCCAGGGCCTGTTTTAAGTTACACTTTGCATTCTAATTGTTCTGCTGCCAGAATCAGGCTGTATTAGATAACTGCACATCCTGTGTGAACCACAGCCACAAAGAAACCTGTCCTAATTGAATACAGAGTAGCAAGCTGTGGCTCTCATCCTTAATTTCCTCCTTTTACAGAGCCTAACCAAGGACATCAAGCTAAACCATGCTTCTGTACGGTTATTCTCACTGCAGTCCCTTTAGAATTTGATAATGGCTAGGAAAATACAAGACAAAGAAAGAAACATCTCAATGAGAAGTATTTGAGTAATAGAAACTCCATATCATAAAGGGGTGTAATGAAGTCCCTGATAATTACTTGAGTAGGAGTAATTACTTGATAATTACTTAAAATGCTCCTTGACCTGGTACAGGGACAATGATGCGAAATATTGAGTGGTGTAGAAGAGTTGACTTAATGTAATGCTTATGATCTCCTTTTTAGTTAATAAAGTTTCAAAAAAATATTATTCTTAATTAAAAAAAGAAAAACTAAAAAAAAAATAAATGTCAGTGCTGGTAACTGCAACAACAAGACCTAACTTCAGCCTCTGTTTATGTTTTAACTTGACCCTAAATTGTCCACAATGTATGTGGATGACCACAACATTGCTGTCAAAGATTTTAGCAAGATGAAGTACTATTACATATAGAAACATATATATATGTGTGTGTGTGTATGTATATATATATATATATTTGACCATACTTTGAAGCCAATTTAACCTCTCCTTCCTAAAGAAGTCTCAGTGGAACTTTGTATTTCATCATATATGTCCCTGTTTGACACTAAGTAGTTTTTAAAAAGCCCCATTCTTCTATCTTTCAATCATCTTAAGATACAATTATTATGCAAGTTCTATGTTCAGAAATATTTATCATGTTTATTCATCTTAAAGTGATAGCATGGCTTGGCCAGAAAGCTACATTTTTCATATTTGATATTCTTTGATGGTGTGATATAGATGGAAACATTTATTCAGGCATTATGTTAAAAAATTACATTGCTTAATAAATTATTTGAACATCTAATCTGTTTTCTACTCTCAAGTCCTGAATGTTCCTGAGTTTGGGGCAGAAAGGGAGTTTGGCTATTTGAGCAAAGTCCTGTGTACAGTCTTGGTTACACAAGGGTATATTCAGTCTTCTGGAAGCTTCAGATTTCATTTAGGGGCAATTGAAATGGAAGATGAACTTCCAGTTGATAATGGGTAGCAAGTGTAAGAATTAGTTTTACCTTACCAAAAAGTGCTTGGTGTAGCTGTGTAATGCACTGTAATGCATTAACTAACTGGGTTTGAGAGAAAAGTGTTTCTGGGGTTTTGGTTTGTCTTTGTGGCTGCAGATACACAGGAACATATAACTTTGTAGGTGTCAGCTTCGAGAAAGGGCAGAACACTTTCTATATTGTTGAAGGATTTTGGAGAGATTTGGGTTTATAATGGAATATATACTGCTCCCATGGCCCTCTTTAGCTGCTTCAGAATGGGTTCAAACTAAAATTACATCCTCATTTCCCCTTTAATTTCTTTTCCATCCTTTGAGGATCACTTGACTTCCTTTTTTTCTGCCCTAAGAAATCCACAAACCACATGTGTAACTCACTTTGATCTCTTGGCTACACAAAGTGGATAAAATTGTAGCCTGATGAAAGCAGTGGTAGGTCTTGAACATCATGAGCAGCACATTTTAATGCATTATGGAGGAGTGTACAGGAGACAGTTGCAGATAGCCAAAGATTGGTCAAAAGCTGAAACTTGTGGGGTTTTTTTTATGGCCCAGGTTCAGGTAATGGATATCCAATATTTGGGTTAAACATTTCTTGGCTCATCACAAGCTGCCCGGGGGAGGACCAAGGTAGTCCTAATTCCAGTTAACCATTCCTGTCTGGGCCAGACTCTCCCTAATTGAAGCCAGCCTTTCATTTCCAGATACATTGCAGGCATGTGTCTCTTGTTGGTTAAGAAAAGCACTTGTAGTGCTGATGGGCCTCCGAGGAAGCTCTTGAAGTCCTTCAAAATGGAAAAACTGGTTAGGCTGTGGTACAAATGAAAGTTATCTTGAACTGCAAATGTCCCAGCCTTAGGTCAGGTCAAGATCGTGATGTATCTGTGAGCTCATAAATGTTTTTTGCTTAACATAAAATTTCCTGCAAAACCATTTATGTTCCTCAATTTTCCCACTTTCATTGGCGACCTTAATTAAGAGTTTAGGAGAACTATTGTCTTAACATTGAAATGCAAGTGACTTCTTGTGAATAATTCAGAACTGGATGTCTGAGTGAGCAAATCAGTGTCTGTTACCTGTGGTGAACACTGATTGTGAACCAAGCAGTTTCTTTTCCTTTCTCTGAAGTCTGCAGAACAGTGATATACAGCTGTGTTGTTTGGGGAATGTCTTTAGTTGGGAGATTTTGGTTTCTGTTGTTTTTGTTTTTGGTTTTTTTTTTGGTTGGTTTTTTTTTTCAAGTGAAAGGGTTTTTTTTTCCATACAGGAAGCAATAAATTAAAAACAAACAAACTAAAAACCCAACCCCAAAACTGTGCAAACATTTCAGAATCTCAGCCCTGCAAAGGAGCTGATTTAAATTACATTAATCATTTGCAAACATGTTTTCCAGGCCTTTTAAAATTTAATTTATGTCTGTGGAAACCAGTTTAGAGATTAAGTTTCCATACAGATCCTGGCCCAGTGAGACACCTACTTCAGACTAATTTGTTGCACCAAGTTTTCTAGCGTGGCTGTTTTCTGAACATCAGTCAGTTTAAAGTGAGGAATTTCCAATGTGGCAGAGAGGAAGAAATGTAGGCTGTTTAGGAGGGTATGGTGTGTGGGTTTCAAAAGAACATGAGACAGACAGCAAAAGAAAAAAACACTGACTTGGCAGTGCAGGCAACTCTTCTGAAAATAATATGCAATAGTTTTCTTTAGAAAATAAAAGTGTATGTTCTTGTCTCAAATATCTTCTTGTTGGATAGCTGGAGAACCAGATAGCAGCAAATAGTAATGCGATTTAATGCTGTTTCGCTTGGGTTAGTCATCCAGATCTTTCTTATAATGGATCTTTCTTATTTATTCATCTAAAGGTAACAAAAGGCATAAGTGGCACAAGTCAGGTAAATCTCTCTGGGTAACAAGTTAATAGCTTTTCAGTAAAATGAAGTACCTGAGTCAAAGGTGGAGAAGCCAGGACTTTTTCCAGGCTTTGTGGCTGTTTGAAATGAAAGCTGTATCTGTAATGGGTGATTTTGGGAAACCATGAGTACAGAAAGGAGATAATTTTGGTTCCTAAATGAGGTTTTAAAGCAGCACAGTAACTGAGCCGCAGGATTCCCACAGCAGCTCCCTGGTTGGGAGGCCAAAACGGCATCATGTGAGCCCTGTGCTAGAATGGGAGCGGTGCTTACAGCACATGGTGCAATCCCACAGAATCACAGACTGGTCTGGGCTGGAAGGGACCCCAAAGATCATCGAGTTCCAACCTCCCTGACACAGGCAGGGCCACCAACCCCAGGCCTGCACCTAGACAAGGTTGCCCAGGGCCCCATCCAACCTGGCCTTGAACACCTTCAGGGTTGGGGCATCCACCACCTCTCTGGGCAGCCTGTTCCTGCACCTCACCACTCTTTCTGTGAAGAACTTTCCCCTGATATCCAGTCTAAGCCTTCCCTCCTCTGGCTTCAATCCATTCCCCCTTGTCCTACCACTGTCTGCCCTTGTAAAATTCTGATTCCTCTCCTGTCTATATGCTCCCTTTAAGTACTGGAAGGCTGCAATGAGGTGCCCCCGCAGCCTTCTCTTCTCCAGGCTGAACAAGCCCAACTCCCTCAGCCTGTCCTCATAGGGGAGGTGTTCCAGCCTTCTGATCATCTTTGTGGCCCTGCTCTGAACCCTCTCCAAGAGCTCCACATCTCTCTTGAATTGGGGGTCCCAGATCTGGATTCAGTACTCCAAATGGAGCCTCATGAGGGTGGAGTAGAAAGGGACAATTGCCTCCCTGTCCCTGCAGGCCACCCCTCTTCTATGTAATATTCCCCTTGCAATGACAGAAAGCCTTTGTTTTGGCTGTTGCCTGCAGAAGGCTAATATGTTCATATCTGCAGATGTATAGCAATTTTGAAATTCAATGACTGTACTTTGGCAGGTAATTTTGCAGGAGGAGGATTCATGCCTTGGAGGCATAGCAATCGATGGCGCCTGACTGCCTGTTTTCTGTCTAACAACAACAAATTATGCAAGTACGTGTCGGAAGTATTAATATAATGAAGTAAAGCTCAGTGCTGACATTTAGTGCAGAGCTCCACCTGTGTTGTAACAATCAAGGATTTCCCAATCCTTTGGATTAAATGCAGTTTAAACTCTCGTGCCTAATATTATGAGATGTGCTATCCCCTACAGCATAATAGGGAGAGATTAGAGTGGGAAGGAATATTTCTCAGAAAATGAAGATTTATTATTGAAATTAGATTTAGAAACAGAGGCTCTCACTTCCCTGTAAGATGACTTTTAGGTTTCGTTAAAGTTTACATACAATTATGTTAACTTTTGGAGAAACTCATGTAACAATTTTATCTTTTCATTTACAAACTTAGAGAATGTACAAAATGCTAAAAATGTCAATGAACAGTGTATCATTTAGGAAATGTGCTGTATGTTAGGATGCTAAGCAGCGTTAGGAAGCAATTTACATGAGCACAGTTGTTTGAATGACATTTCCACAAGAACTTCCATATTACCAAAAAGAATATTCCAGAAGAAGATTGGGGAATTTCTTCTCAAGGGAGCTCCAGAAATGTCTGTATATTGGTTGGGTTTATTTGTGCATATACATTATCCTTTCATGAAATTGGTGTTTGGGGACGTTTGTCTGACTTACTTGATTTATGTTCCTTGGGCATTAGAACCTATATGAATTGATTAATTAGTAAATCTTCACGAATTCCTGTGGACACACATATTAATTGCATCCTCATTAATGCAAAATTAATTCATAATGATTAAATGTTCTATCAGAATGTCAGAAGAATTAATAATGATGGGCTGGTTATTTTCAGGAGTCACTAGACTAACTGTGGTGAGATGGACGCTGCCATCAAGAAATAGGCTGATGGACATTAATTGAGCAACGTATGAAACATGTTTGCCTGAACTGATTAATGGTGTGTTGATCATCATTAAATGCCTTGTAAAGAAAACCCCAACAAAACAACCAACCAACCCTCTCCCTGCAAACCCTCAAAATAAAATAGGAGGTGGGGGAGATGCAGTACATCAAAACAAGGCAGGCTTAGATTAAGGCATCAGGTCCACAAAGACAATCCTGAGGAATGAGCTCCTGGAGTTGCAGAATATGCTTATAGTTTTGAGGTTGTCGGTTTTTGGTTTATATGCTTTTGTCTTTTTTGGTGGACAATGTTTTTGGGGGATCTTTTTTTTTCAAGTTAATGGTTTGAAAATATGGAAACTATTAACTTTAAAGTATATTTTAGGCTGTGTAAGCTATCACAAAGCCTTCCAAAGAGGTGGGAGTATACAGTATGGCAGGTGGTACCACAGTCTGAGTTGTGTCTGCATTACTTCATAGTCCTGTGTGAACAAGGAGTTTGCCTTAATGAAAATTGCTTGGAGTGGTTATTTTGGGTCCAGTGAGATGATTCTGCTGACCTGATTATCTACAATGGGGAATATAGATAAAAAAATGTAAGAAAGTGTTAGAAGTCTGGTTAAGGATGGAACACAAAATACATGGCAGCAGAAATAATATATGCTGTGATAAAATTTAAAAGCTTTGTTATAAGCACCAGGAAAGTGTAATGACTTGCTATTTTATTTTAGATTCAAAGGGAAAAGCTTTATTTAGGCAAGGATAGTTGTAAGCATATGGAGAAAGATTTTTGGAGTTTTTTTTCAAGCTTTTGTTGCTAGTTTGTTTTTATAAATCTATATTTAGCAAACAGTAGAGATATCTGGACATTATGCATTAGAAATGCAAAATAGGTGATTATAAAATGCATTTAAATAATTTTAGTGCATTAGGCTCTTCCAGTCTTCTGAAACTGAGCAATACCAAGAAAACAAACAGGGCAGAAGAGCCTTAATGTCAATAAGATGCTAGTATTTTTAAACATCATTTACGACAGTGGTGAGAATTTGTCATTGTTGGTCTTTTTTATTGTGAGGGAGTGAAAGTTACATATTTAAACGATGTATCTTCTTTTTTTTGAATCCTGGAAACAACCTTTATTTAAAAACTAATTGTTTGCAGCTTACTTCTTATAAAGAGCCTGGTGGGGATAAGGATGCTGGACTGGACTGCACATGCCCCACTGTGCACCAGACACCTGATCTAGGAAGGAGCACTGGAAAGCAATAAGTAGAACTGCTAGTTTACCAAAATATATACCTTTAGGTTAGTTCATATTTTAGGGAAGCCTCAGAAACCAAATATTGCTGTCAACTCTTAATAGAGGACTATTACACTAAAGTTGCATAGCAGCTGAAATTCTCAGGATAACTTGTGTTTTAAAGGCATAAAGGAATTAAATTTGGCCTTGAAATTGTAGTGTTGGGTTACACTGGTGTTAGAAGGGAGATGTCAGTAGGTTTCTATGCTCTCCACTGAGGCTTGTCTTTGTTGTGTTTTCCAGGCAGGAGAGAACTTGCTCTGATCCTCTCCAGAGGCTTCCAGGTGCAGAGCAGCTCTGAAACAGAAGTTGGGCAGGTGCATTAGTGTGGAAGCTTGACCTGTGCTAATAAACCTGACAAGGGGGATAAAGTTGTACCAAAACATTAAATGTTGCATCCTATGTCAGGAGATGTCCAGGTTATTTTGGGGAGAGTGCTCTAAGATACAGACAGGTGTAACTCACGAAATGATCTTAACTACTTGTCTTATTNCCCCTTTTTTTTTTCCTTCACACTCCCCTCTATCCCCCTCTTCCGCTGCAGTGGTCAGGTTTCCAACATGGTGAGACTATGTATCGTATTTTATTCTTTACATAGAGTCCAGGTTATGATATTGTTGTTGTAGCCTATTAAACTCACATTTTCACATGTGAAAACTTGTGAAAGACTGGCAAGTTACCATTGCTCATGCAATCACAACAGTCTTGTGTATAATTTTAGATGCTGCGGCCAGAACTTCTATTTTGAGGTAGAACATTGTGCCCCTCGTAGGCTTTCTTCCATAAAACTGACCACTGCCAGCTCTCCTTTGCTTAACTTCTGGCTCAGAAACAAAAGAATTGGAAACCAGATACTCTAAATGAATGTCATCTGACCCCAAACCATTCTGAAATAATCACTCTTGGAACATGTGAGCTCACATTACTGTAATTAAAACTCTACATTTGTCTAGCTGTGATTTCCGTAACAGCAGCATGGATTTGTGTGTGTGCCCTTTGGCATCCGGGACAAATCCAGGATCTTAACTCCAGCATCCTTGGATTTTTAAGAAAGGGCACTACCTTTGTGCCACAGCTGGAGTCCTTAGATACTCTTTTACTGGCACAAGTGCAGTTGGCTACTTGGGTTTTAGGGGTTACAGTTGCTTTCCAGGAACCCTTTTTCCCTAGCCCTTTGGCATGAAGAAAATATGGAATTTATGGGTTAGATGTTCTTGATGAGGACTAACTTAATCATGGCCTCAGTGAATGACATTCTGCACAATGTGTTATGTGTTTGGTTTGATTGCCGAAAACTCAAAGTAGGTTTTTCTCTACTTTTAAGCTGAAATTCCTCACAGGTTGTTCTTAAAATATCCTGCTGCTGGCAGCAGAGTATCTCCTACAAATTTCTAAAACATAACTTGGGTTTTGCTTCTTCACAGGGGAGGCACATAATAATGCTAGCCTGGGAAGGAAAGAAAGCTTGTGACTGCTAGCTGTCAGTGGGTGTTGAGCTCTCAAAACTTTTCTTCTCATTGGTTTAGAAAACTGAGCCCTGCAGCTGTACAGCAGCATAGAGAGGAGAGTGAAAAGCAGTCTGTATTGATCAAGAACTGAAAGCAAAACCCACCTTCTCTCTCAGCGGCTATTTGCAAAGAAATTCCCTTTCCACAAGCATAATTCCTGCATTTTGGCCTGAGAAACCAAAGCTCATAAACATGCCATCTGGAACAAATACCCGATTGCTAGCTATGGCTACCCCAAACCAAGGGCAGGGCATGCAGTTGTGTGACTCTTTGATAGGGGCTTATGGGGACATAGTTGACAAGAGAGCATCTTCTGCCTTTGGGGCAGTGAATGAATAGGCATGGGGTTCTGAGAAGCTCTTGGGCTGCTCTCTGAGGCTGCTGGAGAAAACAGGGTGCTACAAATGGCTTTCAGTTGTAGCACTGAGAATCATCTGGTCAATACAGAGCAACTCCCAGTGACGCTGACATTTAAAGGACTGAGGGGCATTTGTCATCTATAAAGGATGAAGTTCTTCGAGTATTTGGATCAAGTTCAGCAAGCTTTCTGCTCAAAAAGGAGCACCATTCCAATCAGTAGGACTCTGACACAAGTTAGATAAGGAGGAATAAGACTGCTGTGGTTCACTTTCTTTATCTGCAACAATGGATAATGGCTGTATCTCCTTGGTCCCACATGTCTAAGAGTGCCTGAGATCTTTATCCTAAATGTAAAGAGTGTAATACTTGGAGCAACCATTAGATTATCTCCTATGACCTTTCTTGTATCACAATTACATTATCCATGTAATGCAGCTCAGTAGTTTGCTCTGGCATAAGACATAATTCACATTGGGCTAAAGTTTATCTTCCAAAAAAGCATCAAGTCTTGAAGCCACTATCTCCTCTGGTTGCTTGGCTCCAGTGGTTCATCACTGTCACTGCTGAGTTTGTCCTCACTTTCCAACAGTTGTCTTTCTTCGTGCATTTTTTTTCAATGGGCTGAAGACCTCTTTGACACCAAGTGGTTTCTAATGGTGAAGTGCTTTCATACTGTGACACCATCACCCTTTCAGACAGTGGTCCCTCACTGCATGACTTCTCCCCGCTCCCCATTCTATTTGTCAAGTCACTGCCCTGAAGAAAAATCAAAATGGTTGCGAAGTTTTTCTGTACCCTGTCCAGCTGTTCTACATTGCTTCTAAAATATGGGCAGCTGGAAGGCATCCTATGCAGAAGATTATCTCCCCACTTTGATACTTCCCTGAATTTGCAGTCCCAGACCACTGCTTGCTCTAGCATCGCCCTGGGAGTTCACACTGAATTACTTGTGTGCTTCTAGCTTTTCACTCCTCCAGGGTTACAACTTTCCAGGAAATGGGATGTCCCCTCGGCATTCTTGTGCAGCTTTCTTTGGTTTTGTTTCAAGTCTGAGCATATTCGCATTGGGATAATTGCACACGTGGTTGTTGTTGGTAACAAAGCATTAGAATATGTTTCAGATCACCATCAGATATCACCGTGCAAACACTTGAGCTTGCATTTTCCACAGAGAGCAAATGTTTGTAAAAGGATAAGGGCAAAAATGAATGGGGAAAAATGCTGCTATCTTGACTAGCATAATGTGTTCTCCATATCCAGGGTTGGAAAGTGCAGAGAAAACCTTTTTCTCTCTAAAATAAAGAATAAGCTTAGTGGATCACATAGCATCTCAGGAATGCAACTCAACTGTATATGTATAAAACTGTCCAGTAGCATAGAGAATGTATACAGTCTGCAGATCAGGATGCTGATGAATCAGTATTCCTAATTGGAATAAATGTTATGTATGTTTCTTTTCCCTGCAAATCTGATTGCACAATCCCTTTTTCATACACCCCAAGTCAGGAGAGGGAAAGGTACAGGATTTCTCAGGGCCATAAATAAAACACAGCGGTTGAAAACCAAAGTGAAGCTGCATAAGACAGTAGGCTGGAAAATCAACATGAGCTAGAAATGGAAAGGAAGATTAAAGGTAACATTTAACCGCAAGACTATCCTTAGCAGCTTCAGAATAGTATGCAGTTAAACACATAGACATGCTAGCAAAGATTACTTTGTCAAGTGCCTTGCTCTCACTTCCAGCAGGAGATGATTGCTATTTACTGTAGCATAGTGAACCACAGGAAGCTGGCCATTTTTAGCCCTCTTGCCCTAGAAAAGAACTGTCTGAAGGCAACTCAATATAAACTTCCTTCCTTCCTTTCCAACCCATCTCTACTTGCCCCTTCTGTGTCTTTTTTTTTTTTCTTTGCCTGTCTATCTAAGCATCTACAGTTCAGATAACTGAGGTTTGTTCCCAGCTACAGAGGGTTTTTTATTTGGCAAGGACAAGTATTTGTGTTTTGTACAAGAGCCAGGGAGAGCGATGATGCAAACGCCTGACCTGGGCTGACAGAAGTACAAGAACTTTGACTTGCAATGGGAACCACCCTACACTCAGCCCCTTGGTAGAAGAAAAAGAATGAAGCAGCAATCATAGAATCACAGAATCTCCTGAGTTCGGAAGGACCCATAAAGATCATTGCGTCCAACTCCTGGCTCCACACAGGGACAGACAAGTCAGAGCATGGGACTGCAGGCATTCTCCAGGTGTTTCTTGAGCTCAGTCAAGCTGGGTGCTGTGACCACTTCCTCGGGGAGCCTGTTCCAGTGCATGACCACCCTCTCAGTAAAGAACCTCTTCCTAATATCCAGCCTAAACCTCCCCTGTCACAGTGTCATACTCTTTCCTCAGGTTCTATCACTGATCACCAAAGAGAGGAGATTGGCACCTGCCCCTTCACTCCTCAGAAGGTTATGGATATCAAGAACAGCTTTAGCCAGTTTCTGACTATGCAAACAGTAGTTGCTTGAGATGTTATCTCACTACTGCAGAGCAGAATCACCAGTAGGTTTTGAAACTTGCCATGACTAATTTCTATGTGGAGAGAAACATAACTCTTGCATTTGGGTGCTCTCTGTGTATAGAAACATGGACAATAGGGTGCTGACATCAGTAGTGAAGAACAAGACTCTTTTTATCTCAGAGTGAATGACTTTGGAATTAATTTGAAAGCAAAGGAAGTAAAAGACAGAACTAAAGAAGACCTACTTTCCTAGAACAGCCATTCGAATGTGTACTATATATTTAGCTGGGGAAACATGATCGCAGATTTTATATTCAAGGTGGCTTAGCTGTGCTGGTTCACTCTGCTTGTCCTGGTGATTTTTTGGTCTGGTACTCCAATATGCATTTGAGGCAGGCTAGTGTTGTAAGTCAGTAGCAGCAATAAGTTGTTAAATTCTAGTTACTGTTAATAATAGTCCTGTGATCTTTCAGAGGGTCATAAATTGGCGTAATCTCTTCAACTAGATTGCTGTTCCATCTCTAGTACTGGGACATTCAACTGGGAGTTAACAAACTATTATTTCAAGAGTTTTTTTAATATTTTTGGAATGTTGTGAGTTTCCTAATCTGGTCAAAGCAATTTGCTCCTAAAAATTCTTACTTCAAGGTGAAGGTAAAAGATGCTGATCAAGGCTAGATAAAATTTCTTTCATACTCAGTGCATCTGGTAAAGGATATATTTCTTGGTCTATTGAAACTCTCTATTGACTCAAGTTGAATTCAGTTAATATTTAGAGTCCTAAAATGGAAGATGACTTTAGGGAGTTGGAGCTTTTCATTTTGAAACAAGAAAACTGAGTTAGAATAAAAATAAGACAACTGCAAGAACAACAAGCTCAAAGGTCTCCGGGTGGTATTTTCTTGACGTTGCACCTGAAGAGCTGGAACACTCTTCAGAGTGCCTCTCTGTGCTGGTGAGAGCATGGGATAGCCCTGAGGAAGGTGTGTTCATCTCGCAGAGTCCTCAAGGAGCCAAGGCTGAGCTGCAGCCCTTCAGAATGCTGCGTTGCATTCAAAGCTCAGTGTACCCTGACCCATGATCAGTACAGGAGAAGGACACTGCTGCTACGGTCAGGCTACTCCCACTACCCGACACTGCTAATTTAAGGACATCTTGACAGGCCTCCTTTGATGTCAATCATAGTAGTGACTTTTTATTTTTTGGTGGATATGGCAACCTACAGATAGACTAGTTGATTACCCATAATTTTGATTAGTGTACATCACTTTTTACATTTTCCTGCTCCTCTTCTTGAAGGAGAATTTAAGTTTTCAAGCATTTGAAAAATCCTCATGTATTTGTGAGTAAAAGAATTTCTTAATCTTCTATCAGGATTTTATATCAGCTAATTCAGAAACCAAGTGGATTTGACTGGTGCTCTGGGTTTGAGCTTTTAAATCTTTCTGGAAATGTGAGATTAAGGCTGAGGAACATCTGTAGCCTAAAGAGCACTCATGGATCACATCCCCTATTTCAGTGTCCACAAGATTCAACCATCTCTATAAAGCTTTCAGGTTTGATCACTGGATTTTATGTCATAAATTAATTCTGAGCAAAATGACAGCATCTACCCTACCTCATTCTTTGCAGAAGTGGAGGGAGGGTTACAGCTTCATTCTGTTGCATAATGAGACAGCTTGATGGGAAAACACCAGGTCCAAGTTTAACATGATTTTATGCGGGTGCATTCCTAGAGTTGATTTTATTTTACTGGATCTCATCCTGTGTGTGTCTCCCGAGCTTTAGTTGGGCTTTAGCCATTGAATTTTATTAGCTTCAAAATTTCATGGCTGTGCAGCTCACTGGCAAGGAACAGAAGCTATTGCAATGGCTTTAATAAGAGTGTATTTTTTCATCGTTAGTTTTATGCAGGTTTCATTTAATGCCTTTCTTAAAACACAAACAGGTCTAGTTATTCTGCTGAGAGAACTGGGCACACAGCAGATATGTGTCAATGATTGGTATTATATTGTACTTAACAAGCTGAAAAATATTACCAATTTTGAGGAGTATGAAACCAAAGCTTTTGGGAAACCTGTCCAGCAGTAATTTTAGGGAAAGGCTTATCTATAACAAAAAGGGAATTATCTCATTACATTTCTTGAAGGTCCAAGCAAATGAGGTTTGGGGTTTGTTTTAAGGAGGAAGGTGATTTGAGGGAGAGAACAAGTGTTATTTGTTCATCTCTAGGGTATTCTTCGAGTAATATACACTTTGATGACAGCAGTATGGTCCCCTGAGTGCTCACATGAACACAAGTGGGGAATATCTGAAAGGTGCAGCATGTCAGGTTCTTCAAGGTGCTGGGGAAATCCTGGGAAAACCAATGTCTTTAAATCCTACCTCTGGCACTGGGTTCCTAATACAGAGTGGAGCAGTGCCAACCCAGGCTGTTATCAGCCAGTCTAGTGGTACCACCCAATGGACTTTTGCCTCCTGTGAGAGGCAATGCTGGAGAGAGGACTCTAGGGAGCTGCATGGAAGGGCTAGAGAACAAGCAGCTGCTGCCTGTTTGCAGGAAGCTTGTGCTCTTGGATGGCAGTACCACCACCACTTCAGTGCTCCTCATCACCCCAGCAAGTATGGGCAGAGAAGGATAATACTGCGATGACACCTGATTAAACTCCGTCTGGAAGCAGTTTGGTTTTGCCATGGCTGGCGTTATGAAGTCCCGTTGTCCCTATGCTTTCTTCAGCAGGCCACTTTGTTCCCCCTTTGGAGTGGGGTGTGCCTCAGCTCAAGCACAGCATCACACAGGGCCAATCTGCTCATAAACCCTCTTAATACCCAGAGCACTAGGGAATATAGAGAATTTCTTGAATTTCTCAAGGCTTCTTATCTCTGACTGAACACACAACAGGAGGCACTCGGGGTGGTTCCAGCAAAGCCACTCTCTCCAGTGGCCCAGGTAACAATGAGGTTAATGCTGTGTAGGATCTGTTTGGGTCTTACAAAACCAGGTGAGGTCTGACAGGGTTGGCTAGCCCTGTTGTGTGCTGTGCTCAAGTAGAATCATAGAATGATTCTACTCCCCTGCTTCTCTTAGTTATGGAAGTGCTCATGCTGTGCTGCGCTGGAGCTGATGGATCTTGCTCAAGTTAAGCTGCCTCTTCGTTTAGCAATAGTATGTGTATCTGCAACTGCAACATGGCTGATTTACAGCTTGGCTTGAGACAACTGAGAGCAGACCTCTGAGATTCAGGTGCACATTTCATGCTATATCACTTCCGTAGCATAGTGTGAGGAATGCAAGGAATGCAGAGGCATGGCAGTTTAGAAAATCTAGTTTGGCTTTCAGGCATGAGGGAGGCTGACACCTGCCATACGAGGGAGCTATATAGCAGTGCAGCTTTTCAAACAGTAGTTGGACACTTGGTGTGTGGTTTTCTGCAGACAATGTGGCAGTTCTCAGCTTGCTTTCAGCAGCAGCAGGGTTTACAAAAGTGAACGCCAACAGTCTTGCTTCTCCATTAGACCCTAATTTCATGATGTACCAGCTCCAGAGGCTGAGCTACTTGAAAGAATTCCTGACTTCCTACCCTGTGTGCTAATTCCCACCCTTGTCCTGCAATTCCCTGTCCCCTTCATTTGCTGAGGTTGGCTGTTTGTGAGGATGAACAATACACTGTATCTGTCAACTGGTGTTAAAACAGTCCTTTAAATAAATAAATAATGCTTTTTTTGAGGGTGGAAAAAGTGCTGATACCTCTTATGTCTGTGCTACTGCTTTAGAAAATACATGTGGAACCTCATCCTTAATTAAATAAATGCTTTGATTAAAGCAAATGCTGACTTGGACAAACAAACAGTTCCTACATGTTCCAAACACTTTGAAATAATAGGTCATTTCTTTTTCCAGCACTGCTTGAGAAACCCATCAGCAAAAGACGAGACAGTGAAGCTGTACAGAAGGCCAAGACCCTTTATGCATCCTGCATGAATGAGAGTAAGTGGCCTGATTTGAGAGGGACCTGTATGCGCTGCCTCTTTGCTGAGCTCTGTAAAGCCTTGTGCAGGCACATAGGTCTCGCTGATTTGTATTCAGTGGAATTCAGAGTGTCTTCTACTGGTCTCTGAAGTTGGCTATCGAGACTGAGGTACACTAAGGCACAAGAAGTCAGTTTTAGAGACATCTCCTTGTTGAGGAACTCGGAAGGGATGTTTGTGCAAAAAGGGTGCCAAAACTGTGCCCCAGGGGTGTGAGAGCAGTGCCTGGAGAAGCAGAGGAGCCCTCTGATGACATTCTTACACCAACATTTTCAAGACCTTGTTGCTCATCACCTTCTACCTTCCTCTAAACACATTTAAATGGAACACTTCTATAGGGCTAACTATAAACAGCCATTGACTCTCAAACTTCAGGTGATTTGGGTGTCAAGTAAGTTTTGATGGAGAACCTTATAAACCCTATAGTCACATTTGCAGAGTGTTTTTCCTGAGCTTGGAAATGTTGCTGTAGGGTGCTCTCTGCTAGGCTGGGACATATCACTGCCTTTATGTAGCTGCACAGATGAAAGATGAGTTGGGAGGGAGTGGACTTAGTCCTTCAAAGTGCTCTTTGTCCTTCTGACTCTCAGCTTTTATTTCCTGAGCAGTCTTCATCCATTATGGCCTGGAACTGACTGTCAGCAATTGAGACAGCCTGCCCTGCAGATGCTGACTCCTGTAGCTTTGATTAAGTACAATAACCCTTCCTCAAAAGCAGTGAAGTTTCTATGCTAGTTCCTAAGCAAGGAGTGTTGGTTTTTGGTTGGGTTTTTTTTTTTTTCCAAAATTGATTTAATTCCAGTTCTTTGCCTTTTTTGAAAGGAACTGATTGACCTCTCTTATTCTTGATTCAGATAAACTGGGTTGCACTCCTGCACTTCTATGCTCATAGGCAGAGGAGAGTTTTTGGGTTTCAGCTGTTGTGTTTTGTCTTGCCTGGAAATCGATCAACACCAATAAATCTTTTTGTCTCATGTGGCTGCTGCTGGATTTGAATTGTCTGGAATGTAATTGTTGTCACACTTTGACATTTCAGATAAAATTGAAAAAGCCGATGTGAAGCCCCTGTTAAGCATACTGAGGCATTCGCCTTTCCGCTGGCCTGTGCTGGAATCCAACATTGGACCTGAAGGGCTGTGGTCAGAAAGGAGGTTTAGCTTAGTCCAAGCCTTGGCAACTCTTCGTGGTCAATACAGTAACTCTGTCTTCGTCCGTTTATATGTGGCCGCTGACGACAAAATCTCCAATCGGTATATTCTGAAGGTACGATATGGCATATCCAATAGGTTACTGTGTATGGTATTTTGTGGTCCCATTTTTTAAAAAACATGTGTCCATACCAAATGTTTGTACCTGATTGTTGCAGTTATCTACTGACTTGCAGATGTACATAGGTGCTAGTTTATGGGAATGTAGAAGCCACTAGGAACCACATGCTATTGAGAAATACTTCTGTACAGGATATTTTCTTCTTTCAAGTAGAAAAAAAAGGTAAAATATGTTCCCAGTGGACCAATGTCCAGAGTCTATGCGTGTGAAAATGAGAAAGGTGGATGTATAGTTCTGGGGATGTTCTGGGAGCTTCTTATGACTCCTCAGTTGCATGAAGAACTCTTTTTTTTCTTTTTTGTTTTTCATGAAGATGAAGAATTGTACATTAGTAGCAGACATTTTGAACTTGAGCTATTTTTTTTTTTGAGATGGAAATGCTTTTCTTGTGCTTGTATATCAACTTATAACACAGATGTATGCCAAACACTTCTAAACATGAAATACAGAATTTATCTTTTTACTGAAATACCACCACTTCTGGACCAAAGCATTACCAGTTTGTTAACAATTCATGTCATTACAGAACAATTTAGACTAGTGAGAAAAAGACACAGGAAATGTTGCCTCATTACAGTCTGACAAAACTCCAGCGAGAATTGTAACTGTTGCTGTGAGATGTCACCGGGGTAAGACTGAGTGCGTGGTCAAGTGCACTGTGGTTGTTTAAGAAGTGGAGATGAGCAGCCAGAGTAGACCAGTCCCCTACTGCTCTACATAAACAGTCTATGAAGGTCAGAGAGAAGGAACGAATAAGGAAGTTATGATGCCATTCATCACTGTAGAATAGGATCTGTAGTCTCTATGTTGGTAGCTATAGGGCTATAGCCAAGAATATATGGTATTTGGGGATCAAACAACAGTTAACTGGTGGTACTGGAGCAGTGGTCAATTCCGAGTCAGTTCTTTAAACTGTCTTTTGACTGAGGCATTTAGCTGGCATGAAATTAAAGGGTAACTTTGTCTCTGGGGCGTTTTCCTGGACAGTCAGCAGCAGAACAACAGTACGCTGCGTTAAAGCTGTCACTCTGCTGAGATCCTGTCAGGATTGCTTCAGTTGGACATTTGTTTAAATGAACTGAAACAGTAGAATCAGGAGGGCTATTTAGGTATCTCTTGGCACAATATTTCAGTCTGTCATACGTCAGCAAAGGGCTGGAAAGCTAGATCCTTATTGCTGGTCTTCTGGGAATGCATTAAACCTGGTAGTATCTTTGTTCAGTATACATACTGGGACCTAGATTTGGGTATCTAAATAACTACTTGCTTTGGATAACATATTATTCTTTGGGTATTCTGTTGTTGTTAATTTGATTAAGAACTCAATCTGCTGGATGCATCAGCCAGTATTCTCCTTTGTCCATTTTTTAAACAAATACCCAGGGGTGCAGATGTACCACAGAGTATTTCAATCTGCTTGTGAAAATGGCTCTGTTGCAAAATTCTTTTTGTTCAGCATTGCAAAATCATGAATGGATCAGAAAAAAGTAGAAACTCCAAATAAACCTTTGTTTAGCATTCAACGGGATCTATTTCTTTTTCTATTTTCTTTTTCCTGGAGGTCTGAAGAAGTTGGTTAACTTCTTCATTTCTTCATCTTGTTTGTGCTTTCTGGGTTGTCAAATCTAACTCCTAAGCCAGGAAAATTTGGATGAGCATTTAATGAAACGGTCATATAACTGGAATAGACAAAATCATCTGAAGTTAACTATTACCAGGAAACAGATGTGAAAAGCATAAGAATGTACTATTTTTGCTCCAATATGCTGATTCTGTTTGTCAAAGTGTCAGAGTTGCACTGAGCATCACAGCTACTCTCCTTTTAGGGGTTGATTTGGTTTATGTTGTTTGTACTATATTTTAAAGGTTAAGAACATCAGTCAGTAGAGGAAAAGATGACATTAATTCATTTGAAATTCTAGTTGTATTTATTTAGGTAATTTTTATAAATTTAGAAAAGGTGAAATGTAAATGGTGTAGGATTTAGACTAAAAAAGATTTATGTGAAATATGAATAAGTAAAATCTCTCTTCCCTGGAAATACAGCATAATATGAATAATTTTAGAACATAAAACCTTTTGGTTCAGTTCTGATCATTTCCCTTATTCAGAGTTTGGAAGCTGGTTGAATTATGTTTCCAACTTCAACTTCCGTACCCTAACTTATATTGATTGTTTTGGGAAAACTCTGTTTCTGGTAGGATTTTTAAGATATCTGCTGCACAGTGATGTTTTTCCAGGTAGGAGCTTGAAAGAGTATACAAATACTCCCTGTAGTCATTTCACTCAAAAGACTGTGTGTAGATCTTAATGAATTTTCATGACTGGTTTAGAAAATACCTTGAGGCCCTTATTCCAAAATCGGGTGACTATTCCAAAGGGTGACTATTAGACCAACATACTTGATCCAAAAGAGATCATGAAGTTAAGTGAAAGTCAAAGATCCACCTGGATCTACCAGACATCTTCAGCTAATATAGTGGAGGCAATAACAATTTCCTGTGCATGCACGGAGTCGTTTCTGTGGCTGCAACCCAGCTGTTTCAGTGTATCTCTTCCAAAAGCCAAATACAGCACTCGGAGCTGGTCCAGCATGAAGCTCAAGACTGTAACGCGTTTCAGAGAAGGCTGATGATACTTTCCAGGCACAGCACATGCTCCAGGGCCTAGTGGTCCTTAGGCTGGACTAGTGTTTGTCCCAGTGTGACTCTTGTGCCACTGAAATATGTATAGCATGAATGATCCTGCAGACCTGGTCCTACTGCATTACCTTACTCACTAAAGGAGCCATAAACACATAAATCACATGGGTCACTCGTTGCTGTAGTAGCTGGCTCAGATACTGAAGGGAGTGTCTGAGGCTCTCCAGACCACAGTAATGGTTGGTACAGCACAGCATTTTTCTGTTGGTTTGAAAACCTGTGGAGCTCAGGTTGGTGCAGTGTATTACATATAAGATATTTACACACACCTGCCATAACTGACAGAAAAACATGACTCTTCCAAGGTTGCTTATAGGGCTTCCTATTCTGATTAGTTTACCTATTAAGTGCTTTTTCTTGTTATTTTTAATAGCTTGATCAAGCAAGCCTCTCTCTTGCAACTCGAGAGGACTACCTGGAAAACACCACAGAAGCTAAATCTGTAAGTATGACTAATTGGAACTCAGTTTGGCCATTTATTCCCTCATCCCTTTTTTCATGGCTTCTTTTGTTTTATTGGGCTCCAAATTGAGAAAAAACTTGTGGTTTGTTTGGGTTTAGATTTTTCAAGATATCTTCTATCAGAAAATAGCACTACCATGAGTGCCACTATCACAAACTCTTTCAAAGTTTCTCAAATGAAGATTTTTTGTAAGAGTTTGCAGCTGTCCTGCTTTTCCCCTGCTTTGGGGTAAGAAACCTCTGCTCAAGAAACCTCCTTCCAAGGAGTTGTGGAGAGTGACAAGAGTGAGGGTGTCCCCACAGCTTCCTTTTCTCAAGACTAAAAAGTCCCAGTTACCTCAGCTACTCCTCGTAGGACTTGTGCTCCAGACTCTTCGCCAGTTTTGTTGCCCTTCTCTGGACACACTCCAGCACCTCAATGTCCTTCTTGTAGTGAGGGGACCAAAACTGCATACAGCACTTGTGGTTCAGCCTCATCAGAGCTGAGGACAATGGGACAATCACTTCCCTGCTCTTGCTGGACACACTATTTCTGATACAGGCCAGGATGCTGTTGGCAATCTTGGCCACCTGGGCACACCGCTGGCTCCTGTTCATCCAGCTGTCGACCAGCACCCCCAGGTCCTTTTTCACTGGGCAGCTTTCCAGCCACTCTTCCCCAAGCCTGTAGTGCTGCCTGGAGACAGTTTCTATACTCAGCAAGGTTTGGGGTTTTTTTTGCTTCCATTTTCTTTTTTCTTCCCTGAGAGGTTGGTAAGTTTTTAGCTACATCTATCACAAAAGATGATGCCAGGACACAAAAAATTGTATCTACTAAAAGATTGAAGGTGGAAAGGAATTTGAATATGTTTTTGGTTTTGTTGGTTTGTGGGTTAGTAGGAGTTGATGAGGAGCAATCTGATACCTTCAAAATGTCTGAAAGATTATGCTAAGGAGGAGATAGTACAGAAATTACTGTAGTATCATTACATATAGTATATTTTGTTAACATTTCTTAGAATCCCAGGCTGGTTTGGGTTGGAAGGGACCTCAAAGTCCATCTAGTTCCAACCCCCTGCCATGGGTAGGAACATCCTCCCCTAGACCAGGTTGCCCAAAGCCTTGAACACTGCCAGGGAGGGGGCAGCCACAGCTTCTCTGGGCAGCCTGTGCCAGGGCCTCACCACCTTCACAGGGAAGAATTTCTTCCTAATATTTAATCTAAATCTGTCCTCCTTCAGCTTAAAGACATTACTTCCTATCTCTGTCACAAGCTGCCCTTGTAACTAGTCACTCATCAGCTTTCTTGTAGGCCTCTTCAGGTACTGGGAGGCTGTGACTAAAATGTGTTTTATTTGTAATAGCTGAGGGAGAGCAGAGCAGTGAGACAAGTATATGTGTTGCCATGCTGTGGCGAGAATAGAGAGCTCAGTGAAGCATCCCTTTATCTCCTTATTCAGCCACTAAGCTTGCACTTGTATGTAAGTACTTTTTCAGTCCTGCACCATTAGTGTATGAGTTTGCGTAAAATATTGGGATTCACTCATACACATTGTCTAATCTCACTGTGAGAGCTGTGTTGTCAGTCTAACCCAAAGTGCCTGTTGCATTTCCTGAGATTTCTGCACCGTGAACACCACAGGTATCTGTCTGTTGTGCACAGTGTTTTTACAGTGTAATTTCTCCTTTTCTTGTTCATGACAGCGGGCATTCAAGGTATGACAAGTACAACTTTGGTTGCTAGGGCATAAAAGTACAAAATTGGGATACTCCTTGGTGTAGCTGGGAACTTCTGGCCTACTGCTACAGCTGTGCTCCTGTGCAAACCCAGTGCTCATTTCACTTTTTTTTTTCTTCTTTTCTTTACAGTACCGAGATGCTTTTTTGCAGTTCATGGTTGATACAGCAGTGCTTCTGGGGGCAAATGCTTCACGAGCTGAATCTGATATGAAGTCAGTCCTAAAACTGGAAATTAAAATAGCTGAGGTTTGTAATTTAATGTGGGATTGAAGCTAGCTTTACAAAACAGAAAAGTGCAGTCCTGATTCAAAATGGAAAGCCATTACATCAACAGCCTTAGCAATAGTGTTTTTTTGGAAGTAGAATGAAAGAAGCAGAATCTGGTGAAGAAAAGGGTGATCAATCTTCCTCCTTTAGTTGTTAAACTGATTATTTTATTCTTGGGGAAAAAAAGCAAACAAACCCAAACTTGGTCAAATACCCTCAGGCCTTTAAATGAATACTTCTTAATTTTGTGAGTACATTACTATCCACACAAGAAGCAAACCAGGCTAACTCTCTAAGGAACAGTCCCAGAGCAGTGCACTACTGAGGCAGGATATTGATGTTTGGTGGTTAGAAGGTGATGGTTACAGTAGCACCACTGTTAGCTCCTGAGCTGCTGTCACCAGTTACCTTGGGAGAGGGGATGATAAACTCCATGAGTTTTCATTTGCTTACTGAACATAGTAGAGTTAAGCAGATTTAAATCTGACACTTGGTTCTGACAGATTTACTTGATGACATTTTTGCCCCGTTGCTGAGTTTAATGTACATATTAGGACTGTTGCAGGCTGAAGGGGTATTTCTTCTTTCCCATATTCCTGTTCCATGGATATATATGGGTACTGCAGGAATCCAGCTCCTGGGAGCTCTAAGTCCACTGTCATTTCTGCTTCTTCCAAAGCAGGAGGGAAGATCTAGCATCTCTGTTGGTAGTCCAGCAAATGTTAGGGCTACAAACATGACGTTGATTTACAGAACCAACAGCTGAGCTGAAGATTTCTTCATATTGCCCAGGAAAGAAGCTGCCTTTCCCACTGTAAGATGCTGGGTGTCCTATTCGCAGAGAAGCCTGTTGCCCAGTATAGGTGATGTGACAGAAAATGACTTTTCCCTGAGTTCTGCTGTTGCCATCTACAGGAGGAAAGGCAGTGATGCTTCTCTTGGTGCTTGTGTACAGAATTGAGGGCCATCCACAACAGCAGTAAATCAGTGTTTCAAACTCTTCACTGAAAGAGATGAAAATTTGTCAAACCTCTAAATAAAGCACAATGTTTAGTTTCAGTTACCAAGCCTAGATGGACTGAGTAGCAGATACCTTGCTTTGACCCAGTAGACTCGGAGACCAATAAATGTTTCTTCTGTTTCTTGGTGATACGATAAGAAAATGCATTTCAGCCTCTGGTAGTTTTAATGATTTACTTAATGCATGTTTGAGAGTTTTAATGCAGAAAGTACACAGAGGAAGTTGTCATACAAGATGACTTGGATCGCCTAACAGCCTCCAGGATCAGAAATGCATCCCGTTATGCAACAAGCCATACTTGTTCATGGTTGCATAATTTCCCTTTAGTATGAATAATCCTCCTGAAATACACCTAGATATTAAGCATGAGTCAAGGGCTATGCATTGTTGCATGATCCCTAAAGAGCAGAATGAATTATATGAACATATTGTCATGATTTCCAAGGAGATAGTCTTGTTTGTTACTTGGGCTCTTACTGTACCCCAAGTTCTGCTGTATTCATTTGAAGTGAACATACCAAATGGAGAAGTTGTGTGCTTGGGAAAAGAGGCAGCATGAGTAAAGGGAAGATATTTTGGATATAGAAAGGACTGGCAGGCTTTAAGGGAGCTTGTTGTGTACTAGGGAGGTTTCAAGTAGGTTTGAGTTACTGGAGGAAGAGGGAAAGCTTTGAGAAGAAGGGAGAAAATGGGTTCAACAAGAGTTTAAAGATTTGTCAGATAAATAAAATTTGCAAAAGGGGAGAAGAAAGTCTTTCCCCTGCCTCCCTCGTGTGGCTTGAGCAATAGTAAAACCACAGACACTTACTGGAGAATTTTGGTTGGAGAACTGCCAGCTGTCTGGTTAGTCTGGCATCAATCTCTGTCCTCTCTTGACTTGCACAGTTGTATAGGATTTAGTTAGAGCAGGGCTGGAGTTGCCATTGGGGATTCTTGTTTCTCTTGAACACTGAGAAAAATGTTGAGCTATATCTTGTACTTGGGTTGTTTTTCTGTTATGAACCATACTGACATCTTGGAATTTGAATGTCTCTTGTCAGTTATAAAAGGACTTGCTTTATATTTAGAATTATTTTTTATTTTTTTTGCTATGCCCTTGGACCTTGACACTGCAGAGGGCCCTGAGGTCTGGCTCCTCTGGTCAGACAGATGAGGAGAATGCTTTAATTCATTTCTGACCCTTGTGCATAGGTTTCCTGCTATAGAAATCAGGATGCTGGGATAAAATAAGGAGAAACCAGTGTGTATTTGGCCTCTTCCCTTGGATGGAGTAAGCCCATAGCAAGAACATGTTCAAATCCAAGAGATGAGATGTGCTTACAAAATACCTATTCAGATTTTACCTTTTAAACAATACAGTTTGTAACTGACTTCTATCTGACATAACAGGATGGATAAGTATTAATGGTTGAGGTGTGTTTTTACCTGTTATGAATCAACATGCATCTCCTTAGCATAATCAGAACTAAAATTGTTCTAGTATGTTCAAAGAAGACATGTAGCTCATTAAATTCCCCAGTAGTGAGTTAAGCTGATAATGAACTGTATTCCATTTCTCCTAGTTAAATGCCATCCTCAGAAAGTGAAGTTAATGCCACAAATGCTTAGAAAACAGGTGGTGAGATATTTCTGCAGTGGGATTATGATGGACAGTAACGATGTAAGAGCAGGTCTCTTCAAGATAAGCCTTGTT
The DNA here is from genome assembly GCA_013399135.1 of Heliornis fulica. Lineage (NCBI taxonomy): Eukaryota > Metazoa > Chordata > Aves > Gruiformes > Heliornithidae > Heliornis > Heliornis fulica. The sequence goes on along the minus strand of VXBZ01011550.1, from coordinate 143,467 downwards.
TTGATGGTTATTTTTGTTTGGTTTTTTTTTGTTTGCCTCCACAGATCATGATTCCATATGAAAATCGAACAAGTGAGGTGATGTACAATAAAATGAACATATCGGAGCTTAGTACCATGATCCCACAGGTTGGTTTGAGATAATTGCAAGATTGTTCTTTTAATGACTGACCTACACAATTAAAATTGCCTTTAGGGCACAGAGCAGCGTGTTAAAGGTACAGCATTAGGAATGTGTAGACTCAGTTACAGTATAAGTTGTTCTAAATAGTTGCGACTTTACTGAGGTTAGAAAACGTGTAATGACAAAATGCAATAGTTTCTAAACTTCTAATAAATAAAGCTTTGAAACCATTAGTCTCTCAAAAGGTGCAATTTCATTAATAAATCGTCTCTCTTCATAATCTTCTTTAACCATCCCCCTTTGTCATTGCAGTTTGACTGGCTGGGATACATCAAGAAGGTGATTGACACCAGACTATATCCTGAGCTCAAAGATATAGGTCCTTCAGAGAATGTGATTGTCCGTGTTCCCCAGTACTTCAAAGATTTATTCAGGATACTAGAAAATGAAAAGAAAAAGTAAGGATCTTATGATGTTTTCCTTTACCCTTATGAGGGGACATCAAATACTTTTCCTGGGTTTTTTTTTCAGATGCTTCAGATAATCTTGGAATTAAGTCTCTAGGAAAAAGTCTTGGTTTTGTCTGAATGAGGATATAGATACTAACTTGGGTGTTGCAGGAGAATTTGTAGTTTCAATACCTTTCTGATTTTACTGATAACATAGATTACATTAGAGCTGCTTTTTGCAGATGCATTCCATATCTCTTAAATATCTTGGGAAATGATTTACACTTGTAGAACATAGTAATAAAATGCAGGTAGTTAAGATTAAACGTCGTAGATGTGCTTTGCACAGGGAAGCAAGAGACCTTTGGGCAGTGTCGCGAAAAAAATGTATGTGAAGATGAAATCCCATTTAGAAACATCACTATTGATGACAGTTCATATTGAAGTGATTTCTGTGAAAATTTGCTCTCTGCTGAAGCGTGCTGCTGAACTTTTTAAAAAATATATTGTTAGGCTGTTTTCTCCAAAAATCATTCTTTGCTGATTGTACAGTATGTCTGTAACTAAATTTACATTTCAGAAAAAAAGACTAATGCAGAAGCATTATTCTTATACTGTTGCTCTATGTCTCCAGTGACAGAATGCTTGCATTATTTCACTGCACCTGTAAAAATAACGCGTAGATCAAACAATAAGAAAAATAAAAATGATTGATCTACCTACACATCTTCAAACATCCTTAGTTTATAAAATTCAAATGAATATTGTTAATGTGAAACCAATTTTAATCATGCTTTGTATCTCAGTTACTTCAGTAGGGATAAAGCAGTGATTTAGAAGATGTACATATACCAAGACAGCAGATAATTAATTATTCCCCATGTACAAATACACTTACATGTAAATATATTCTAGAACAACTCCAAGAGTAAATACTTGGAGGTTTTTTTCTGTTAGGGTCTTATCTGAGGAAAGTCTGGCTCTGAGTTATCAAGAGAAGTTAAGATAGCCAGTGTGTCATGGCAGAGGGAGTCTGGAGTAACGATCAGAAAGAATGGCAACACCTGCCTTCAGCAAAGCTGGAGACCACCTTCTTGATCCTCACAAATCATGGGGGTGGGGAAAAGTAGTGTCCGATTTCCAGTATACTCAAACCACATATCTTACAGCTGATAATGGTTTAGGCAGTTTCTGCTCAATCTTACCCTAAGATATTTGCATCATAAAATGTTAGAAATGGCAAATAGGGTGCTTAACTCAGTCCTAGCAATTGTCAAGTTCTTGTATGTAAAATTCATCCAAACAGTCACTGTGTGATAGCAAAGATCATGTTTATCTGCTAGAATGTAATGTTCATTACTGAAAATGTCATAGCGAGCCTCAGAAATAACCTTGTTATCTGGCCTGAGAAAATTAGGAAATAATCTTAATGTGAACTCCTAACAATAAGGTCTTAACATTTCCCTGTAGGTGAACTCTGAAAGATTAACAAAGATATTTTCTTCTAGGTAATCTCATTTGTCCTTCTCCAGATGGTATTTTAAAGGTTTAATAAACACAAACAATGTGAATTTGGTTTGTTGCAGTAAGTATCTAGACCGATCCCAATTCCCAGTAAAGCACTCCAAAATTTTAGACTTGCTTCAGTGATTAGAAGGTGAATTGACTTATCACCATTTCAGGAGATGCAGCATTAGAAGAAGCAGATACTTTTACTGAGTTCATATTGTTTTCAGTTACAAAGCTTCTATCCATAATTTATACTTTTATTCCAATGTCTGCGTGTCCACATCCTGGTTGCACATGGGCATGGGTAATATTCAAAATGGCATGAAAAGATAGTTCATGCCCCAATGAGCTGGCAAAGTACTCTGTGAAATCTGTGTTTCAGGTGGAGGGCAGAATGGAGTGAATACTAAGTTTGGCTGTGGAATCAGTTCTCTCTGATGGAGGTGCTGAGGCATATGGACTCACAATCATCATATGAAAAACTGCTCCCTCAGAGAACCTGCTGAACAATGTTGAATTGTGAAATCATTCATATGGCAATGTTAGTAGAAAATAGCACACTGGCAGAGTGAATTTAGTAGAATAAGGCTGTTATTTACTTGACAACCCTGCTGCATATAATCAAGTTACCGGGTGGACCTTGAAATATGTGCAACAATGTGATTCAGAGGTCTGCCTGAAATTCCCAAGCCAGGGCACCGTTGTGAATGCACCCCAGGAGTGTGAGTCTCTGTAGCAAGCTGCCCTAGAAGCTGAACAACTAGCCTACAGGAGTTTCCATCAGCCCTGGGCTGGCTAGTGTACAAACTTATTTGTAAAAGGTTTTCAAGGATTCCTTCAGGTTTTAAGTGTACTGACTGATTTTTAGTGGCGTTTCTATCTATAACAGGAAGAAGAGGTGCATGTTGAAAAGACAGATGTAGGTGCAGTGTAAGTGAGATAATGACAAAGCTCCAATAGAGCTGTGTCTTATGAAAGGGGGAGACAGGACCCTGGCAGCATTTAGGAGCCCCTTATATCCCTTCCCTGTTTCCTGTGTGCAGATACTATGTGTGCAAGCCATAAATAGGGTACAGTAAGTTGTGTACTTGTTGGAGACATTTGCAGCTGTCGAAATAAGCAGCTTTACTGTTCTCATGGACGTCAGAATGAATAACTGGTTTCCTGACCCCATCTTTGCGGTATGGGACTAACAATGGAGAAGTGCTCTACTATCCTTACAGCACAAGAGGAATTTTCTTCAGAGATGGATGGGGGCGCTAGATCTCTTTTCTGTTCTTAGCCTGCCTCTGAAAGATTAGTTAAATGGGGGAAGATGCAGTAATTTGACTTGAACTTCTGCCTGTAGCAATGAAGACAGAAGCTTTCCAGTACTTATAATTTGATTCATAACTCAATTGTGAATACCATTTTCAAATAGAGCTCAAAATTTGTGAAAGGGGTCTTTTTCTTAAAATGTCAATTAGTTCTTCCATCTATCTCATTTTAAATCTATCCTCTTTAATTGCCACCATATCTGTTGATTAAAATATTACAGACTTACAGAATTCTACATGAGCAACCTATTTTATTCCCAGGCAGGATTGAGTATTCCTTAGTAGATATTCATAAGCAGTGATAAAATTTTAACTATCACAGCACACAAGGTCTCTACCACTTCCTTTGAAAATGTATATTGCAATAATGGTCATAGTGATTTAGAAAGAGCCTACACTTCTTTCACAAATGACAACATTCATTATGAAGTCAAGATAGAGGACTATGTACTGTGCTTTTCCAAAAGGTTACAACAGCAAAAGCTCTGGTCTCATTGAAAGGGCAGAAAGAGTTGATGTGTTTTATTTGTGTCTTGGGCTTTACCCCATGCGAATAGGTTAACTTCTTTGAGCTTATTCACGAAAGTGGGATGGAAATCACTGCAAGTTGTACACTGCAGGCATTTTGTGATCAAAAAGTGTCAGTTATTAAACCAAATGAAGATGATCAATTCATGTTAAGTTTGTTTAGTCAGCCAGAAAGGTAAAATTATTGTCCCTCCAAATAGGTAAACAAATTCAGATAAAATATGATAAAATATGTTTTGTTTTGAAAAATGAAATTAAAGAACACTGCCCCTTAAACAAGCATTGACAACAAAATCCCATGACCTTTCCCCCTTTTTATGTCCCCCAGCAAATAAACAAACCTCTGGGCTTTGAAGTGAAAAGTTCCTGTTGTTTTATGCATCATATGCATCAGTGGATTCTAGTGTGCTTACAATCAGGAGTTATTACAGTCTCATCAGACAACTTGGTTTTAGGACTTGTCAGCAACCTTTTGCTTCCAAGATTAAAACAAACCTCAATTAATTGTGGGATATTTTCTGAAATTGACTGCTGCCTTCATTACTTATGCCTGATACAGATGTTTTTGAATTCCCATTGATAAATATGTCTTTGAATATCTTACATTTTTGAACCTAATACTTTACAAATCTCAATATTTCATTCACTATCAATTTGACAGTGGTTTCCCAATTCAAACATAAGGACAAACACTGCCAGAAGAGAACAAGCAGCACACAGAAGGGAGAATTGATTTTTTGGTAGCAATTAAGCACTAAATTGTAACAAATTATTGGTTTATGATAGCAAACTCCATCTGAGTTATTTTTTTACCTAGGACTTTTGATTGAAATTAAATCTTTAAACCTTTAAGATTTGCATAAATACTGTATGAGATACTGAGTAGTTCCTCTAGGAGCATGGATGCTATTCAGCTGTGCTGCATTACCCCAGATAGAGCATTGTGAGGCATGTGGAGTACGAGTCATTTACAAAATCAGCGAGGGCTGAGCACTTTCTGCGTGCTTCAGTTGCCATTGAGTGGGGAAATGTCACATTGTCAGAAATGTGTTAAGGGGAAAATCTATACTTTCTGGTATTTCATAGGCTGGAATGAATTTTTAATGACCCTAAGCATTATCTCAGAATGGTTTGATCATCTAACCAGAGCTGTTTTGGCTTTTGTGACATGTACTGTGTTATAGATGTACATTATTGATGCTAAAAAGCTTTTCCAGATATGTTTTATGATTATTGTGGGGATTTATGTGTGCTACACAATATATCTGCATATTAAAAGAGGGAATATGCCCAGGGTTATGTGGCATATCTAAAGTTACACTAAGTTCAATGGGATGAATTCAGATCTGAGTGCCTAGGAAAGAAAATGAAATTAAATGGGAAAAAGACTTTACATTAATGTTTTGTGAAAGCCTCTCTCCACAGTGTGAGAAATGTGGGGGAGTATAAAAGGTAGGATTTATAAATCCCAGCAACTCTCTACATCTCGGTAGAAGCTGCTACTGGCCTTGAAAAAACTATTGAGTGGGAAGCACCTGCCTTTGAGGTGACAGCTGGCCTGAGATTGCACCCTCCAGTTTTCCTGTGTGAAGGGAGTTGACCATATTTCTGACCTATAAGCATATGCAGACTTAACTGATGAGAAGCACCAGCTCTGCCCAGGCTGCCACAGATGTACAGCTGCCATGAACGTTCACATGAGTGTGCACACCCTTGCTGGCTTTGGTTCTGATGGAGCAGCCTGCAGGGACAGCCAAATCCAGATGTGCTGCAGAGTGCCTGCCTTCCCTGTCTGCTCACAGCTGTGCATGACCAGACTGGTTCCCAGTGCACACCTCAGCCAGCTCCTGGGGAGCACACTAAGAGTGTCAGCTTGTAGAAGAATTATATTTTGAGCTGGAGGCTTTGTATGGGTGCATGGAGCTTGGTTAGAGGCAGAACTCATGTTATGGCTCAGGTTAATGCTGCAGTGAAGACAGGATGCCTGCAAAGTTACAACTCAGACGAGGGTACAGTATGGGATGCGTCAGGGAATGAAGCTGATGGAGTGACACTGTAGGAACAGCTGTGCAGCTGCCCATCTATGGCAACAGGAGGCTGCAGAAATGGGATTTCTAGAGAAGGAGGAACTTTTCAGATGGTCCATAACATCAAAGGAGCAATTTTCATCCCTATGGGGAAGTCTGGCCTGCCCAAAACATTACGTATATCTCAATGTGGGCAAAGAACTTTTCAATATCTGCAGCTTTAGAGTAATGACTATCCTTGAAAAATATAATCTGTAAGACAAGATGATGATAATACTTTTAGGCTATTACCAGCCTTGTTTTGAGACTTTTCAAAGTTGAATTGCCTATTTCACAATGCACCTTTACCTCATACAGCCACTGCTGAGCATGGAGAGTGCTCAGCCCAGACTGTTTAAATCCCCCAGTCTCAAGTGCCTGAAGTTGAAAACAAGGGGCACATTTGTTAGGGCTCCTGGGAAGTTTGAACACGTTCTTCCTGGATCTCTCAGCCTCAGTTCTTAGGAGATTCTTGTTATTTTTTTAGTATTTCAGCTATCCATCTGCAAAATAAGAATGGTAATACTTTAATAACTCAGTGGGTAGTAAGAACTTTAAAAAGCATATTGATAACTTCTAATGAAAGATAGATGAGATAATGATAGTATATATGGGATGGATCTGTTCTGTTTCATAGTTACAATTTATGTGCCCTACTAATGAGGAGAGATAACATTCACTTTGATTTACAAAAGAAAAATTGGTGATTTCCTTATCTCTGGACAGAACTTTTATGCAACTATTATTATGACACAGTTCTTGCCACTTCTATGGAAAATGAAAACTGCCTTTTGAAAAAACCATTACCTAAAAATGACACACTGGGAGGTGGACTCATCATAAATATCCCCTAGAAGATGGTTATCACGCTGCAGTTACATATTAACTGTCTGCAGTCACACAGATTCTTCTGTGTAATAGGGATTTACAAATGTGGTCGTCACTCATTAATTTTCAAGGTGAAATTTCCACCATTCAGTTGAAATGTTTATAGAGTTTTTTCTGAGTGCTTTGTGGTACATCATATGCATTTAGATATCTCATAAAAATATGTCTGATTTAACAGGACTCTTGCCAATTATCTGGTGTGGAGAATGGTTTATTCAAGGTTATTTAACCTCAGTAGACGTTTTCAGTACCGATGGCTGGAGTTTTCTCGGGTAAGTTAGGAATTTTTCTAGCAGTTACAATGGTATGAGTATTTATGCTACTGGCCCTTATTGTTGCTTATACCTTTGCAAGACATGAAATGTTTTCCATGCTGGATAAATTTCTTCAAAAAAACTTCAGACGAAACTGAAACAGAAAGGTGCTTTGTCACTGTGTTTCCATGACACCGTAGTTTAGATAGTGAACTTTTTGTGTGCTGTTATGAAAATTAGCTGCTTGGTGGCATGAGGACAACATGAGGAGGCTGTTATGATGCTGCTGGTGAAGTGGCACAGAAAGTGTGTGTGCTCAGCCCTCCCTGGTAAGCAAAGGAGGTGTCTAATTGAAGCATCCATATTGTCTTTCCTGACTGGTACTGGATTAGTTTGGAGTTGATCACATGCCTAAAAATAAACTCTGAAGAGTTTAATAGGAACTGTACAGAAAATGCAGTCTCTTGTATTTCTGAAGTCATATTCAGATCACTCTGGTTAGAGATGCCTTTTTCTTTGTGCCAAATGTGAGAAAGTGCTTGTCAGGAGCACAGCCACAGGTTTGTAAGTGTGTCCTCTCCTGGGACATTCCTTGCTAGCCAGGTAAACTAGATTGATGTTGGCCATCAGCCAGTCTGCAGCATAATACTGAGTTATATTGAGTTATACTATGGCCAGAAAAATTCCTGGAAGGAAACGTTAAGGTTTGGATACTGTATGTTTTGAAGTGTTAACTAGGTGCTGTCACTTCTTTGGGTACTTTCTTCAGAAGCTTAGGGAGAAATCTAATTCAAGTTAATTCAATCCTTTTTAACAGTCTTATCAAGGGTTTCACTTAAGTGGTTGTGAAAACTAAACAGCACAGTAAAGGCACCGAGTCAGCAGCTCATTCACATAATCTGCCCCTGGGACCTGGAGATGATGCGTTAGTAAAGTGCGGTAAACAGCAATAGCTAATAGTTAATAGCTAAAACTGCACACAGTAAAAACTCAGGGGAACAGACTTCCCAAAACAGCAGAAAGGACATGAGAAATGGAGTCCAAGGCAAAGGCTGTGATCACCAGATTAATCCAGTCAGAGGCTTGGGGCACTAAAGGCACACAAGTCCTTTAGGATCATAAAAAGGACCCACCAACCTCTTGCCCAGGTAAGTGAAGAAAACATTGAATGACTACTAAAAAGACATGACCACGAGTTGAATCAGTGACCCTTAAAACAGAGAATATCTTTTATTCATTCATTCACTCCGTCTCACCCGTCATAAGCACAATATCTTTTTCACCAGGTTCTCATTTTCTATTGGTGCCTTTTACATCTTACACGTGGAAACCCTGGCACTGAGATGCTTAAACTCTTTGCAAGGAGAGGGAAAAGGACATGATGATACTTCATAAACTTCAGGTTGAGAAATAGGACAAACCCGCTGACTCTAGAGAAAGTGCTTTGATTTCCACATCACCAACTATCAGCAGCTCCTCTGCAGTGGCACTTTGAGCCCTACCAAATGCACAATGGTACCTGTGGAAGAGATCATTTAACTGTGTTGTGGAGCTATGAATTGACTGGGAGGGCTTGAAACCTCCTATTTATAGTCACTGTTACTACCTGGAGTACTGTGGTTAAAGGTAGTACATTCATATTAGGAGGACGGTTTTGAGGGAGTTCCTATTTGGTTGTTGTAACATAAATATCAATAAACCAGCTGTGAGACGTAATCTATTCCTCTCAGCTCTATTTTTAATGGTTTCACAACCTGTGCTGTCTTTCTGACCTCCTTACAAGTCAAGCCTCCCTCAAAATAACGATAATTATTGTGTTGTAATAATAATATGTCACAGTCTAAAAGGCAGCTCTGTCTCCCGATTCTTTCTGCAGCTGATGCATAGTCAGAGCTTTCAGAAGGAATTTCAAGCTCTGATGACTAATGCCATGACTCTCCTTCTTCCCCTGTGTTAGGGAAAAGCTCCGTAGCGGTTTTGCTTGGACCCTGGAGAGAAATTTTCCTGTCTTTTTTTTTCTTTCTTCCTCTTATCCCCTCCGCCCCTCCACCCTGTTTCTTTCTGTGAGTGCTGTGTTGTGCATTAAGGTTGAAGTATTTGGAAAATGATTTTATTTTCAGATTTGGCTCTGTTTAGGAAACTATTACCTTATTATGTATTGGTTTGCCCAATGTGGTTTTCTTACAGAAGCAGCTTTTGTTCTGTCATTGAAAATCTATTAGTGCACATACAGTATTAATAAAAAGCATTTGAAAATGCAATTCACTGGTGTATTTAAGCATGAGTCATTGATTAAGCTTAATTATAGACAATATGATGGAGAAAATCAATCTTTAAACTACCAAAATATCTCACCTTCAGTAGCTAAGTGTTAAGCTACTTTGGAATTTTGCAAAGAAATCTTTACTTACTGGAAAAACATCAAATCTAACCCCTTCATTTTTGCTAGAAATTTAATCTTGGGTTCAAAGGAAGAGAAGACTGGAAAAAGTAATAGGTTCAGAAACTACTAGATCAGTACTGAAAAAGCTTGTATAATCTGTGAGAGGCCAAAAATCCTATCCCACCTGACCTGGTCTGGCATTGACTGTGATCTGCTTTTACACGGCTGACACGTGTTAACAACTGGACTGGGATTTTACTGCTTCTCTGTGGAAAAGCATAATAAGTTATTTAAGCAGAAAGTGAACTCTTTGAACACTGAAAGCAACAAAAAATTACTAAATGAGCACTGGATTCGCTGTTTGCGTGCAGGGACCCATCTCATAGTTTGTGCTGTGTGTACTTTTTTGCAATGAACTTCTGCCTTGATGAGAAAACGTAATGTTAGTTGGGTAAGAATCCACAGTAACAACATTCTTCCTGTGACAAAGAGAAGCCAAGACAGTAACATTCTTGAGCTCTATTTTGCCTTGCTCACTGGTGCATTGACCATATTTTTCTTTTGAAGGTCATGCATGGTGTTGCAAGGACATTATCAGAACCTGGAAGGATCTGTCTAGCCGCCATTCTTTTAGTAAACCACACGCCTGTTCTACCAACATCTTTCTACCATATCATGGAGCAAGATTTTTGGGAGACAAACATTCAGTACTTTTGATGGTTCATATCTGTTTTCACCTGAAAATACTTTGGGAAAGGGACTGAAAGCAACTATGTCTTCTACACAGGCTGTGTAAGACTAACTAGACAGGTAAATGGCAAAAAGGTGTGGACACGTACACTACATAGCACAGATAAGTTCATGGCAGCGGAAGGATCTGTAGGAGGTGTTTCATAAGGACCGAGCTCACTTTCATGAGGATGATCTCAAGTTTCTCACCTAGTCAGTGGAGAGAGAAAATATATTTGAGATATCTCAGAGCAGGGATTTACTGGAGGAAAGTGTTTCTTGGCTGAAAGATTTCTAAAATTAGTCTAAAACTGTTACTTGAGAATGCCTTCCTGTAACCGATTCTCTAAGCCTAGTCTCTCTAAGTCATGACCACTGTACTGTTTCTAACTTTAAAATCTTGTAGCTATTTTGTGGGGATCAAGAGATTTGTCATAACCTTTGATGAAAATAGAGATAACTGAAGTATTGCTATTGCTTCTTTTTGGTAGCTCTTTGACAAATATGCTTTAGACTATAATGTGTGTGGATGCAGACGTGTTCTTCTTAAATAGTATGATTTCATGGCTTACTATGTGCAACTGCTGACAGGTGATCCATGGAACCACAACTTTGCTGCCCCAGTGGGATAAATGTGTGGACCTCATTGAAAGTGCCCTCCCTTACGTTGTGGGCAAGATGTTTGTGAATGCCCATTTTCAAGAAGACAAGAAAGAGATGGTGAGTGCTCTAAGATCTCTGTCTAGAAACTTTTAATTAAACTTCCAAAGACAATCTCTCACAAATTCTCTCTGATGTTAGATCAAAGTTTACAAAGAAAAAAAAAAGATACTTAAAAATTGTTTAAATACATTAAAAAAAAAGGCAAAATAAAAAAGCAAGAGGGAAATGGAGCAAATTCAAGGAAACATCAACTTTCTGTCTATCTGGCACTACCTGCTCTTTCCACTTGCAGCCCTTCAGACAAGTATGTAGCCAGATCAAAAAGAGGCTGAACATTTTTAATTTACATAAATGATGACAGCGAGGCTGTGCAGAAGTGTGACAGGTATTGATGAGAAATGGCTTGTGTAACTCATTGTAGTAAAGGTTTTCTGACAGGTTAAAAGGCAGGTCAGTATTTCTCTGCTTCAGGGTAATCTTTTTAAGGCTACACGGAAAATCTAAAAAAGTGTAACTGATGTCTGGTCCAAATTAAGGGAAGCATTTAGAACCATGTAGTGAGAGGTTATGTTTATGAATCCAATCTTTTTGCTCAACAATGAAGGAAAGTATTCTTCCACACTGCTGAGTCCAGAGAATAGCTTTCAGCTGGACGTTGATCCTCATTCTAAAACTTCATAGTTACATTATCATTTTTCTTAATAACTTATTCAAATGATTAATTTCCCTTCACAATGATTTATGACTTATTTTCAGTTCATATTTTCTATTGTAAGGTTTTCCAATATCTGTTCTTCCAGCCATTGATTTTTCAACAGTAATCAATTTAAAATTAACTAATTTAGTCCTTGAACTTAGCTCTCAGAGCAGGAGAGGCACAACTTTGGGAAACATGAAATAGCACCCTGTTCTGGGAGCAACAACTCTGTGATAGTCTTGCTCTCCCCTGGTTCAGTAGCCTGGGTCTGATTCTTTTCTCAGGGAAGAACTCAATTTTAGACAAGCCAATGCTCTGATTTGGCTTGTCCAAATCATTACAGTGTGTGTTTCCCTCTCAAGTTCTATATTTCTTTTGCTACTTGACTTCAGCTGGAGTTTCCTCTTCAGCTTTTGAGTTCCTTGATTATTGATTAAGTTTGTAATGTGCACAGTTTAGTGGCCAAAATATTTTTAGTGTCTTCTTTGCAGGATAAGTGGGAAGAGAAGGAGAAACTTACACTTTATGGAAGGGAAAGACACTTTTTCATGTTTTTATATTGGAGGGAATGTTATGAGAAGATGATAGAGAATGGTTTTCTGTTAAAATAGGACCCAATCAAAATATTTCTTAGCATGAAAATTCCTTTCAGACCAAATATTTTGAAAAAATTATCAAGTTTGAATTTACAGTAGCATCCGTAGTAAGAAACATATATGAAGTTGATAGCATAGATCTGAAGATTCAGACTTATAGTGAATTGCCCATCAAGACAGAATCAAATGCCGGTGAAAGTTGTTGCAATCCATTTAGAAGTCTGCTTTTCAGGTTAATAATTTGTGGTGTTATAATTTTAATTTCACTGCGTTTCACTTCTATTTCTCTTTCTTAAGCAGCAAGACAGCCCATGAGAAAAGTAATTTTACTTGTATGTTTCTGGTATTTGTCTATCACAAGCAAATTCTGAGTTATGGATAATATGGATTAATTTCCCACCCATGTTTTGTCACTGATGTTTCACATCTTAGAGTCTTCTCTTCTTTTATCAAGACAGACATTATTTGTGTCTAAATATAGCACTCTTTCTAACCCAGAGTGCCTGCAGTGTTTCTTACAGCTATGCCTGAGCAGTTTCAGTAATAACTTTGATAGCAGGAATAGGTTTCTCCCCCTGCCCCCTGCAGCTACAGCTGGTGCATAAAGCCTAAGTGTACACCAGGGCCCAGCTGTAGAGCTTGAGTTTGAACTTGTAACCTCCAAATATAGGAAGTTCACCTCATTAGTGCGCTAAGTTAATTGAGTCGGTGCTCTGTCATCAATATCTTTAAGTTACTCTGTTCCCTGGGATGCAGTTTACTGTGAATGTTGACTGTTCAGTCGTATTTAATGCTAGACCTGTTCCAGTTATCCCATATTGTCTCTAAAAATACAAAAATCTTTTTTTTAAAGAGTAGGAAAGAATGAATAATCAAGAACTTTGCTGTGTTTTGTCTGTATCCACTACAAATAAGGAAAAGCTCTGGATTAAAATGTACATCTGATACATTCATGCTAGTTTAGCTAAAGGTAACTACTTTCTGGGGCTTTGTCCCCACTTTCAGTGACATTTCAGAGCTGCCAGATCTACAGAATAATATTCTATAGATTTCTGGTACTTGCCATTTTTGTTATTTTAAAATGTAACGTAACTGATAACTCAAAGATCCAATATGTCTTCATGTAATGATTATCTGTCATGTCTTGTGCTATCTCAACTCTGGTTTGGTCTGTGCTAAAGGACTCTAGCGATGACTGGATTCCCTGAATTGCCTTGCTATTGCAGTATTTGCAGTGGCTATCTGTCATGAGGTTCAGCTGTTGACATAAATAGAAGCAGCTGATTACATACCCCTTTCTGGTCTGTACTGCCAGACAGATGTACAACTGTGAGGATGTTGCTGCTCTTTAGGCTGATATAATGCACCTTATCTATTAGATTTCTCATTCTCTGTCATTTCAGGTTTTTCTTAGTGTGCAAACAACAGTATTTTTTTTTGTTTTTTTTTGGTTTTTTTTTTTACTTGTTTGTGTTAGGTTCATGGTTTTGTATCGGTGTCTGCAAAACTATCATTTGTAGAGAACCTCTGAAGAAGCAGCCAAGCTAAAACAGTCGTGGGTTTTCCTAGCTTTGCACAGATGCCAACTGTCACTGGTGGGTCAAGACTATGGCCTCTATCCCCACAGTAAGCAAGGGGGTAGGAGCACTTCACAACTAAAGCTGAATTCAGGCTAAATATTTGGATATCAATTTGTATTTTGAGAATGTGTGTCAGCCCGAATTCAGCCCTTTGGCAGTATTAAGAAGACGTGTCTCAGTCTGACACGTAGCAAACGGGGCCACAGATGCTGTCTCGACATTAAATGCGTTACTTGCACAGATGCCTTGCAGCTGGCTCATTCATCTGCGCGGGTGAGTGATCTAGAACCAGAGTGTCAGAAGTCTTCCCAAACCACTGTACTTTTCCCAGTATTTTTTATTATTTCAAGACAGACATCCTTAAAGCTGTGTCTTGAACAGGTTGTGTGGTTCAACTGAATGAAAAGCAAAAGGAAAGAAATTTATTTTGCAGAAGGATCTGAGTACTGGAGAAAATAAAAATCAGCCTTCAAGAAAGAATAGCAGATACTGATTTGGAATCATTCATGGCCTGACCAAGCCCATTGTTCCTGCATGCACTAAGCCTTTTCTTATAATGATTCTGGTGTAACATATTTTACTGGGAAGGGGTTTGCTAAATGTTTTGCAGATGGAGGAATTGACTGAAGGAATACGCTGGGCTTTTATTGACATGTTGGAAAAGGAAAATGACTGGATGGACTCTGAAACAAAAAGAAAAGCTTATGAGAAGGTAATACATGTAAATAGTGGGTGGGTAAATTCATGTTATACTAAAGATTTGAGTGAGAACAGAATGACATGGACCATACTTGACATTTCAATTATCATTTTTGTTGGGTTTAATTAAAAAATTTGTGGAAGGACAAATGCCGTGTTTTGCTAGAATCTGAGCCAGCCAAGCTCCCGCTTCTCTACTGGTTACCTTGTTCTTCCTCTCTTTGCCTCCATCCATTTTAGGTTGGATATGAAGAAAAATTACTTCACTAAAAAAGTGGTCAAGCATTTGAACAAGCTGAGCAGAGAGGAGGGGGAGTCACTATCGCTGGAAGTGTTAAAAATATGAAGACATGGCGATTGGGGCATGTTTTACTAGACATGGTGGTGTTGGGTTAACAGTTTGACTTGATGGTCTTAGAGGTCTTTTCCAACTTTAAAGATTTTATGATCTTTCCCCACCTGAATCTGTCCGATGTAGACTGTGAATTCATTTCTGATTTGCATGTACAAATCTTTTTTTGGCAAGGTCTTCAGCCTTGATTGGGATGTCAGGGTACATCAACCTACAAAACTTGTGTTTAGAAAAAATTGTATATTTGGTGTGAAGATCCAGGCTCCAGTCTGGGAAGGTGTATGAGAATAGTCCAGGGCTTGTACCTTCTCCAGTGTCATGATGAGAGGTCTGTGTTGAAAGCCATCTTCCAGGAGTGCAATGACAATCCCAGCGGAACACCCATTTCCTAGGATAACGAAAGGGAAGTGTTATGATCAAGGATAGCATTAACAGTCCCGGTTCCTTTCAGATAGAGATACAATAAAATGGAGGAGGTAAGGTTGGAGGCAGAAAGAGGTACTCAAAGTTCCCTTTTCAATCTATTCCCACATTTACAGCATGTGATATGTTCAGGGAGCTTGTCCAAATGCAGAGTTCTGTCCCCAGAGCAGTGGAGGTCAATGTGTAGGACTGTCTTATTATTTGATGAGGCAATGGAATATCAGTGAATTGGTAAATACCTTCTTTGATAAACTGACATGCAAGTACAGCTGAACTGTTCCTGTTTGCTGTGCATGAATAAAAATATCAGTGTTTTGATTTAAAAACAAACATGTACTTCAAAGTTTTTTGGTAATGCCAATGAAAAGGATGTTGAGACATTTTATCATTGGGAAGTTTTAAATTCCAGATACATCCCATTTACATTTTATACAGCAGTTCTTTTCACAGATGGAATAGAGCTGCATAAATGCACAAATAAACTCTATAGCAAGAGAACAATAGGAAGATGTCATATATTTCCTGCTAACCTGATGGTAAATGGACTGCAATTATTACTTCTAGCTGACTGTTATACTTGGGTTTTTACTAGAAACACCCTCAGAAATATAATCGGTAATTCAGATATTTGGCAAATTTGGTGAAAAGTGCATGCAGGAGGATTTTCTAATTAGTTCCTTGGTAGAGTTATTTCTATACACTTTTACAGGCATATGCAAGTCTGATGTTGATTTCTCTAGCAAAAAAAAACCCTGCTTAACCATTTTGTTCGAAGTTAGCTACCAGCCTTTCAGCAGGGAAACAATACAAGTGGTTCCTGCAAACTAATAAATGTCCTGAAAAGCTCCCTACTTCCCACTTCAGGGAGAATTTTGTTCAAAAGGTTGGTTAGAACATTTGTAGGTAGAGGTGCCTATTTCCCTCTGTTGACACGTTTAGGAAGCTTCCAATTTAGGCATCTCATTTAAGTTTCTGAAGTTAATGGGGTGAGTCTGGGCTGAACAACATACGACAAACTCAATTCAAACAATACAATAAAAATAAGAGAAGCCATGGTACTATGAATAGCAAATGGTTTAAATCCATTCTCACTGACTTGTGCAACAATTTAATGGCTTACTGACATAGGAACAAGGTCAAACTTGTAAGATACAAGTGTTATGTAATGACTTAGAAATTGCAGCAACAATTCTGTGGTAGGACTCATGACTATCAGTTGAGAGTCCCAGCAACAGCTATTTGGCTAGAAGGAAAGTCTAGAGAGATATTTTGGTAGATTTCCAGACATGGAGTTTGTGCGTGTTTATTAATTTTTGTTTATTGCTAATAATAGATATTGGATTCGTCCTGGGACACTTGGATGGGCATGTTTTTAATTCAAGAAATGTATGTATGGTCAGATAATTCATTGGGGAAATATAAGATTTATAATACAACAGAACCTTCAAAATCTGTTAGTCTGTCCCAATTAAATCTCATAAGCCCAGCACACTAAGCTGTCACACTTACGTACTTTATAATACGGACACTTTAATAATGAGTACAGACAATGGGAATTTTGGAGTAGGGATTGTTTTGTTGTTTAAAAATAAACACTATTACTTTTATTAGATGTATATATCTGTAAAAGGGACATTTCTTCATCAATAAGTGTCATCTTCATCTATGAAGATAGTGAAAGTGATGTGGATTTCACAATTTAGGAAGGAACATAGTTTATTCTTGAGTTGAAGGACACTTTGTATTGTCCTGGTGGTCTTCTCTATTCTATTCTTTGTTTTAGACCACCACCAAATATGACAGAATCAGTGGGATGTCGAAGGTGCTTGCTTTTAGACAAAGTCCAGAAAGGACTCTCTGCTTTGAACTTCTGTATAGGCAAACTGTAATAATATTAGCCAATTATTGCTAGGCTGAGCCCAGTAAGACAACCAACCATCCTAGTTCTCTATAGTTACTAACACCTCTGTGGATTTTTTTTTTTTTTGTAATTAGGACATTCTGCTTGGAAATAAATTTCTGTCCCTTGTGAGCACCTTTTGTTTGTTTCTATTTCTAGAACAAGAGATGTCACCTGCTGTAGCTTTTCTGCATTTTAGTAAGGCAGTCCCTCACAGAAAAAAAAAGTTGTCTAATTGTGAGATGAGCAGATACATAGTGTGCTGAGTGAAGACTGGTCACTAGTGGTGTTCACTAGTGGTCACTAGGCTCAACTCTAGGGACAGTTCTGCTCAACATATCTATCAGTGATCTGGATGCGGGAGTTGAATGTACCATTAGTAAGTTTGCTGACTAGGTAGGTCAGTGATTCATGACATAATTTCACAAGAAGTACTGTGTCCGTCTCTGAGGTTCCCCACTACAAGACACAAGGAGCTGTTGGAGCAAGTCCAGAGGAGGGCCACAAAGATGACCAGAGGGCTGGAGGACCTTTCCTACGAAGATGGGCTGAGAGACTTGGCTTCCAGGGTGACCTAGCAGCCTTTCAGTAACTGAAAGGGGATGTAAGCTGGAAAGGGACAGGCTACGAGGGAACATGGTTATAGGATATTAATGGCTTTAAGATGAAGAAGAGCAGATTTAGATTAAATATACAAAGAAATTCTTCCCTGTGAGGGTGGTGAGGCTCTGACACAGGTTGCCCAGGGAGATTGTGGCTGCCCCCTCCCTGGCAGTGTCCAAGGCCAGGTTGGATGCAGCTTTGGGCAACCTGGGCTAAGGGAGGGTGTCCCTGCCCATGGCAGGGGATTGGAACTAGATGGGCTTTGAGGTCCCTTCCAAACTAAACTAGTCTATGACTCTGAATTTCAGAAGGATATTAAGGTACTCAAATATATCCAGAGGAAGACAACAAACTGGTAAAGGTCTGGAAGACATCTATAAAGAGCAGACTCTGGGTTTGTCTAGTCTGGAGAAAAGGAGGCTGAGAAGCAATATCATTGCTCTCTACAGCTTCCTCGTAGAGGAAGTGTAAAAAAGAGATGCTGAGATCTTCTCCCTGGTACCCAGTGATAAGATGCATGAGAATGGCCTAAAGCTGCATTACGGGAGGTTTAGACAGGATATTAGGAAGCATTTGACTACAGAGAGTGGTCAAGCACTGGAACAGGCTTCCAGTGTAGAAGGGTGGGTAAGGTCTCTCATTCACGTCAGTGATTGAGGTATTTGGACAAAGCTCTTGATATGCATTATCTTTTGTTTAGTTCTAAAGTGGTCAGGACTATGTAAATCTTGTATATTCTAGTCTATTATATTTGTCTTATTAACTAAAGGAAGAAAGTTGTTAGGTAAAGAATGTCATTTATGCGTTCATCACTAGCTGTCACACTGTCCCTTACAGCAACGTAGAGCAGAGCTTTTGCTAGAGTTCTATGGACGAATCATATGCTGCATGAAAACGAATTAATATATTTTACTTTTCCTCCATGTTTGTAATCACATTGCATTATTGAATTCCATGAATGCTCTGGAAAAACAGGAACTGTAGAAACATGGTGTGTTTTGTTTACTGGGCGTGCTCCATGTGAGCATTCATTTTCTTTCTAGCTGCTTATTTAACTTCAGGCATATCTGGGTCATTAATAAAATTTTTTGCTCATTTCCTGAATAAGGTCAGTGTGGGATCCGGATGTCTGGACTGTGACCACAGAAAACCTTCCTAGAAAAACATCTTATCTTAGGCTACTCTTCTGTTCCTTATGGTGACTGTATCTTTAGATGACAACACCGTGCAATGCAAATGACTTGGCAAGCTTTAAAGAGAATTAACTGCAAATCCTCTCCGTGATTCGGATGCTCACCGATTTGTGTGTTTGCCTGTCTGATGCCTGTCTGATGCCTGCCTTTCTTGTGCATTTGTGTACAGTGCTGTCAGCCTGATGCTTTGCAATCAGGACCATCAACCTCCAAAGGGTTTGCAAAAGACCCTCTGATAGAATCGATCCTTGAATTTTGCTTTAGGCAGCCTGTCAGCTCCATCGAATCACTAACATGTTTCTCTGTATATGACTCTCTTTGTGTCTGTTCCATCGTTTTAAGTTATTTGGAGGGGGCATTCCTAACTTGATGAGCCCAAACCATGTTGAACAGATCAAATCTTCTAGTTCCTGTGACATAGGGAACAGTTGTCTTCCAGGCTTGATTTCTGAGAATCGTCTTTTTAGCTCCTGTATGCTTAGGAGTTAAGGTTTGACTTTTCCTTCTCTTCTTCTTCCATTCCTCTTTCTGTGATTGAAACGCAGATATAAACCAGACCATCTGAAAACCAGTCTCACAAAGTTAGCTGTTAACAGGTTCAGGTAACTCAAGTCTCTCTTTACCTGCAGTTCTGGCCTAGCTCTCTGGATGGAGCTCATGCTGCTTCCAAAGGAGCTCCGAGTCAGAGAGGAGGATGCAGCTCTGTGCTGGGATGCTCTGTTTCCTACCCTGTTTTTTTCCTCTTCTGCTCAGTGCAAGCCCTGCTTTACTGCTCTGTGCCTGACTATCACGTGAAATGTGCTTAAACCGTGCCTATTAACCCCCTGAAATTCCAATGGAGATCTCAGACCTTTTTGTAAAAGCAAAAAAGGTTTCTCCACTTGCCCTTTTTTAGCCTCTCTTTTTTAAGGGTCATTAATTTTTTCCCTCATTTGAAGAACGGAGAAATTGCTGAGATGAGCGCAGCTCCAAGGGTGTGTCTGGCAACAGCATTCAAGTACATGGTCAAGTTCAAGTTCGAGACCCCAAGCAGGAGTATCCCTCACCGGCTGCCTCGGCACCTGGCGAGATCTGAACCACCCTGAAGCCTCTGAGAAGGATGTCAGATGAGGAGGAGGAGCGGGAGAGAGAGAGAGAGGAGAGAGGCTTTTGTTTCCCTCGAAATGAAGGTGCAGATTGCAGCTGGTTATGACAGCCAAATGATAGCAACAGCCGTGTTTTGTAACAGTGGGCCACAGGGAAAAGGGAGAACCCGCAACTGAAACTCTGCTGACATGACTCTCATCTTTAAAATGGTAAATTTTTTTTACTGCTGCTCTTCAAAGGATAATTCAGTGGAAGGCCATCACTGAGATGCAAAATTATTCCCTTTCCTGAGCAGGAGCTGTTATTTGATTAACACTTTTATTTTTCTTTTTCTTCCTAAAATGCCTTTTTGTGCTTGGGTTTAACTGGAGGCTTGAAAAAGAGACTTTTACACAAAAGCCTGTTTTCTGACTGTCTGCAAGTCTTCTATAAAATAGCCTGCGTTGTAGGAAGTGTAGGAATGCTTTTTCATTTTGCAATGCTATTTTTAAAGCATGGATGATAAGCTAATAAAAAAAAAGCTTGTTTTTCTTTTAGTAAGATTTTTCTGTAACATTATGAACCTCTTTAGGTCATGGAGCACAAATCCCAAGGTCACTGTGCAATCATTTTTTGCCTACTGAACTTCCCTGCTGCTTGGCTTTATTTCTCTCTAAGGAAGTCGTATATGCAACATTTGTTCGGAGTCTGAAGATGGAGGCAAGCAGACCACAGTCACAAGACAGTGCCCAGCTGTAGTATCTCTCTCAGGCAGCGTTAGGTACCTTTGTCTTACCTACAGGGTTTGTTCTGTTGCTTCAGAGAGCTACAGCAAACCTCGGTGGATAATGCAGTGTAGCTTAGGCCAATAGCCCTTAGGAAATCAAGAGCCATCTGTACAAGCCCCAATGTAACAAAGTATAGGTACTTTAAATGAGGTAGGTGTCCATGGGTTATCCCACTGAAGCCATTTGCTTCTCACCTGGAAGTTTGAGGCTGTTTCCAGCCCTCCAGTCAATTAGCTGAGCCCCTGCCATGTTTCCCAGTTCTCCATGGTATCTCTCTCTCTTTTCCCATTTGGGTGATTTCACTTCAAACATGACAGCCATACTGCTCAGACCAGAGGTCCAATGCCTGGCTCGGACAGTGGCCAACAAGTAGCAGATGTTTAGAGATGAACATAAGGACAGGGAAAGCATAAAGGGATGCCTCTCCTAGCTTCTGACAATCTGCAGCTCACTCGCTTCCTGAGCCAGAAATAGTGTCTTTGCATTTATTCATATTTTTCTGCTGTGAGTTTGTCTAATGGCTTTTTGAACCCACGACAATTTTTAGCATCCACAACTTCCTAAGGCAATGAGTTCCATTGCCTCACTGTGATCTGTGTGAGAAAGCATCTCCTTTTGCTTGTCTGGAAAATGTCCCCTTCTTCCCCTATGTTCTTTCAGCGGGGAAACCAGGGAATCAGCATCGCCTGTTCTTTTCTTGTTCCCGCTTTTGTTTCCGTATAACCCTGGCACAGTGATATATCCGAGGAGCATGGAGCCTCCTGCATTTGTTTGCATGGGCTGTCCTGGGGTGTGAAAAGTTTTAACAACTTTTCAATGAGAACTGAGAACATACCCACTCCAAAAGACCAGGCACTACAGCTTCAGGAGCTGAAAATAATCTTGCTTAATGCCACACTAATTTTGCATAAAGATGACAAAGCATCCAATCTTGAGAGTGGTCACTGTGTGCACTGAAAAAAGGAAAGATGCCTTTCATGCCTTGTGGGGTCTGTGGTCACGTTCTAGGTAAAATAATACAAAAATATGAGGAACCAGCCTGGAATCTCATCTCCTCCCTTATGTCCTGTGGGATTTTTCTGGAATGAAGGCCAGCACAAGGCTGACAACAGCACTCTGTAAAAGAGGTGGATGGAGTTTCAACCAAAGATCCCAAGCTACCTTTTAAGACTACTTTATTTCTTTGTTTCAAGGATCTTGGAGAACTTCACTAGTGTAAGACTGCTTCAGAGCATCAACAGAAATTTCCAGAGTCACTTCAGAAGAACCAGGAAAAGACGGAGAAATTTCCAAAGGCTCTAGTTGCATTTAAGCACCTCATTCCTTTTCAGAAGCCAATAGGGGTGGCTGCTAACTTCTAAATTTATATGTTAGTTTTTTTTTTTTTTTCTAGAAAGTTGGATTCAGATCTTCATGAAACAACCTTGTGATTTCTAAACTGGAAAGTACACTTCTGCTTAGTGCCAGCTGAACCTTGGCCGCAGTTTTATTTTGTGGAAGTGAACACTGTGCAATCAGGATATTCTCTGTCAAGAAATGTGAGGCTCTGCCTGTATGGTAGCAGTTGCATTGCAGGGAGCAATGAAAGTCTCCTGCTAAAGTTGAAACACGGGTTGGCGTTCAGAAGAGGCAGAGTCCTGTTGTATGTTTATTGCTCATCGCAAACTTCAATTTTTTAACTCAATGACTAATCTCTCTCTTATCCTGAATTTAACCTTCTCAGGAGGACTGGGCTCTCCTGTTCGTTAACCACAGGAGATGTTCTTGTCCATTGGCCAGAGTTGAGACTAATAGTCATGGCATGTTTGCTTATCTCTTATCTCTGGGGTTGGATCGCTGCTGTCAGCTTCTCCCTTGTTATCCAGCTGCTGCTACTGCTCACTCAGTTGTGCAGGGATGTCAGTCCCATTAATAACCTGAGCACCGTGCAAACAGATAGTGGAAAACAGGTGAAAGGAGAGGAAATTGTATTTAACCCTGATCTCGCAGCTGTCATTTTTCAGACTCCACCATGACGCCATGAGGCCAGAATGGGTGTGTGACATCAAAACACTTGTGACAAATTACGTGCTTGAAATAGAAAAAGGAGACAGATGGATGGACTCACCTGCAGATGCTTGAGGACTGGGGTGAATCTGAAGCTTTTGTGGCAGAAATGCAACAAGAAAATGTCGGTTAAAAGACCGATTAATTCTCCCAAAGTGCAGGAAGTCCTCCATCATTCCCTGGAAGTGTTTTACAGTTTCTTTGGTTATCTTTGTGGTTGTAACAAGTAAAACTACCTTCTGTAGTGGAACAGTTACAAAGAAGTTGTAGTCACCAAACTCAGTAACAGGTATTGAGGTAACAACTTATCCTTGGTGCTATCTCCAGGTTCATCAAGGATAAGAGGGTTGTTAGGAGCAGTCAGCATGGTTTTACCAAGGGAAGGTCATGTCTGACTGACCTAATGGCCTTTTACAAGGGTATAACCAGGTGGATGGATGATGATAGAGCAGTGGGTGTGATTTTCCTTGACCTCAGTAAAGTATTTGTCACTGTCTCCCACAGCATCCTGGTGGGCAAACTGAGGAAGTGTGGCCTGGAGGGCAGAGTAGTGAGGTGGATTGAGAGCTGGTTGAAGGGGAGAAGCCAGAGAGTTGTGGTCAATGGGACAGAATCCATCTGGAGGTCTGTATCTAATGGAGTCCCTCAGGGGTTGGTACTGGGACCAGTACTGTTCATATGTTCATTGATGACCTGGATGAGGGAATAGAGTGCAGAGTCATCAAGTTTGCTGATGACACAAAGCTGGGAGGGTTGGCTGACACATCAGAAGGTTGTGCTGCCATTCAACAAGATTTAGACAGGCTGGAGAGCTGGGCAGAGAGAAATTGAATGAGATTGAACAAGGGCAAGTGTAGGGTCTTGCATCTGGAGAGGAACAACCCCAGGTACCAGTATAGGTTGGGGACTGGCCAGTTGGAGAGTAGTGTAGGTGAGAGAGACCTGGGGGTCCCAGTGGACAGCAAGATGTCCATGAGGCAGCAATGTGCCCTTGTGGCTAGGAAGGCCAATGGCATCCCGGGGTGTATTAGAAGGGAGGTGGCTAGTAGGTCAAGGGAGGTCCTCCTCCCCTTCTACTCTGCCCTGGTGAGACTGCACCTGGAATATTGTGTCTAGTTCTGGGCCCCTCAGTTCCACAAGGACAGAGAACTCATTGAAAGAGTCCAGCACCACCAGGGCCACCAAGATGAATAAGGGGGTGGAACACCTTCCTTTTGAGGAAAACCTGAGGGAGCTGGTTCTGTTTAGTTTGGAGCAGACTGAGGGGTCATCTCATTAATGTTTATAAATATGTAAAGCATGAGTGTCAGGAGGATGGAACCAGGCTTTTCTCAGTGATGGCCAGGGATAGACAAGGGGCAATGAGTCCAAGGTGGAACATGGGAGGTTCCATGTGAATGTAAGATAAAACTTTTTCACTGTGAGGGTGATGGGACACTGGAACAGGCTGCCCAGAGAGGTTGTGGAGTCTCCTTCTCTGGAGACCTTCCAGACCAATCTGGACATGTTCCTGTGTGATTTAATCTAGGTGATTCTGCTCTGGCAATGGGGTTGGACTAGATGATCTTTCGAGGTCGCTTACAACTCCTGACGTTCTGTGATTCTGTAAGTTTATGGGGGCATGCTCAGATAACTACTTGGTATCCCCTCTCAGTTGCTAACAAATGTGCATTTCTGGGCTGTGGTGACCGCCATGTCCTCTATGTGTCCACCTGAGCCACAAAGAGGAAAGCTGCCTCCTTGCTGGGAGCAGGCAGGAAGCATGGCCAGGCAGGGATGTGCTCCGGGACTCTTACATGGACTCCCAGCCTTGGGCACCAAGCTATCAGCAGCCTTAGCAGCACTTCAACTTGCTCAGGTATTGTAGTAGTCATGGAGGCCTGAAGCAGAGTTGTGAAATGTTTAAGTGGTTTCAAGTACTGGTGTTTATAGAGTTTACTTTTAGAAGAGCTTTATCACAAGATGTTATGTCATGAGACTCACACATTTGCTTCCGTAGTGGCCTTTTAGAAACCAGGATGCTGTGTCTAAGAATAAAAGCTTCCTCAGCTGCTCTCATTCATACATAAATATAATTTATTTAAATAGAAAACATGGAAAAGATTTGGAATATAGAGATATTTGGCCTTGAGTAGGAAATAGAGCATTTCCTGCATATGTTTTTTTTTCTTTTTTTCTGTATTCTGCAACTTATGTTTTTGTCTATATATGCATCTGCTTTCTCCACAGTTATTAGATGGCATGTACCACTGATGGTGGGTGCTTACCACTACACTACTTGTCAGGGTCCCTGTCCAAACAAAAGGAATTTGTCCCCACAGTGAGAGAAAATCTGAAGTCCTGAACTGAGTAATGCTTGTGTTTATGTCCTCAGTACCCATCTAAGTTTTAGAGAAGTGTAGGAATAAGTCTCTGCCACATCTGATCTCAGCTGTATCTAGATGGTCTGATGCTCACTTGTGGCTAGAAATTAAGAGAGTATTTTTCTGTTAATTAAAAAAAAAAAGTCATTCTGCAACCTCTGCTAAAGAGATATAACCTGGAAAACATTAAATGAATATAACCTGATGCAGGAGAGGCTCAGGTCACACATTGTCCCTCTCTAGAACATGTTATTCAGAGTTACAAATTACCACAGCATTTCTTTTTATGCAAATCTCATACAGCCGTGATGGGGAGAGAGCTTCCTTGCCCTTTCCCAGTACCTGGGGCTGTCCTTCCCTTGGCATTGGGTGCCAGAGATCTCTTCAGCACACCAGGCTTTTAGGATTCTTTTATTTTGTCGGTGCGGTGATTTGGGTTTGGTTATTATTTTGTTAAACCTGCTGTTTTCCCAAAGCTAAAACAAAACAGCAGAAGGTGGCATGACAGTGGGAGTATGGGTCAACTGATGAGGAGCTCTGGCGGTGAGCAGCGAAATGAGTCTCGTAAGGAGTTTCTACAAACAATGCGACGTCGTAATTTCTGCAGCTCACTTGTGTGCCAAATGCCAAAGGTGGATTTTTCTTTGTGTCGGTGCAAATCCCTAGGGTTCAGGTGTAAAACTTGTTGGGTATGGTTATCTAGTATAATTTCAGAAGACATAAGGACAGTTTTGTGTTGTGGAGGTTTTATTTTTTTTGTTGTTTGAGGTCTTCTGCTTAGTTTTGTTCCTTGTTTTAAGAGGCAATTGTAAGAGGCAATTGCTCTGGAAAACAGAGCATTGGCTGAAAACAAACACATCAAAATTCTAAAGTGCTAAGGATGTGTCTAAGGTTAGTTAGATTAATGTCAAAGGCATCTTAGAGGCATATACCATGGGACATATATATTCCGGCATGATACTAATGATGGTCTGTGCCTTCAGACCACAGCACTTTTTCTGGCTTGTTTGAAGTGCAGCTGGAGGAGCTCCTCGCTGTCCACATAACCCCTGCAGTGTAGTCATGCCCTAAGTGTTCCCCAGGTGCATAGAGGGGAACTTGGTACAGAAATCCCCATGCTGGCATGGATCTGTCACTCACGGGGTGGTGACATCATGCCATAGCTCGACCTAGCACAGGCTCTGTCAGTTTGCATATGTGTGCACCATCCTTTCTCCTGGTCTACAGGCATGATCCCAGCTTCTCTGATAATCCAAAAGCCCATAACTAAGACTGAATGAGGAGCTTTGAACAATGGTGGTTAGATGTTAAATACATATCTTGCCAGGTAGTCAGTTGTGCTGGTCTGCTGTATATGTGCATTCCTGTATCATATAATATCGTATACTTAATACTACTGTACTGAACTGATGAGTTTTGCTTGTGAAAATATCACAGTGAATTTGTATTTGTATATGTAAATGAAACTCCTTCAGATTTTCTAGCAAAAGGGATTTAGGACAGGAAAGAGTGGCACTAATGTGCATTGCTGACTCTCTTCTGTGCATGGCAGTCCTAGTAAACCTTGAGGTGCTTGCAACTTTACATTTAGAAATAATGATACTGTCTAGATAGCTAGTGGATATTAAGTGTGAATATATAATCTCAAATAAGAGTTTGATTAGAAATTTTTTGTCTTTATTTCTCCCCTCTTTTTTCCTAGAAAAGCAATGTATGTGCACACTTTTAAAGTGTACAAGGTAATATTTTCTTGTCAGGAATTTTTCTTTTTTAGTTTTCCAGTTCCAGTGCTTGCTGGGTGTCTCGGTGTAATGATTCAGCTCACTGATCTGGCAGAAAATTAGCCGGGGAAAAGCTTGGATGGATTTCTGGTATGAGCTGAGCAATCCCCAGACAGATGTGGCAAGGAACTGAGGCAGCTCACAGAGTCTATGGGTGCAGGCAGCACGAGCAGATGTATGGACAGAGATGAGAGGAGGAAAGGAGAAGACCAAGGACCAGATTTTTTTTTATTTCCTTTTGGCAGCACAAAGCTGTCAAATGAACTCAGCTACTTTTGAAACCACAGTGTGTATTTAACTGAAAACAATTTAATGTATACTTCATGGATGTGATTATTCACATCGGTCACTTCATTTTATAAATTGTTTTTATTACCCCAAACTCAAGCTATTACAAAGCTAGAGCAATAGCCATATTATCCATCTTTATAACTAATTAATGTAGAACCTTTCAAACAACTATTGAAATATGGAGGGAAGCACTATGATGTACTGAGAGGTGGTGAAATGTTATTAAATGAAACACTAGCCCTGAAAAAAAAATCTTAAAAAGTCTACACAATTTATATTATTTTGATATGCAAATGTAAGAGGAAAGTTCAAGACAAAAATTTAAAAATAAATATTTGGATTATTAGATATATTCTGGAGTATGGATCATAGGTGGTTCACTGCAGATCAAATACTCTTAACAATTATAATTTCAGACCAAATGTTTGCCTTTTAGTTGCCACTTCACCTTTAATTGCAGGTGACAATGTGCAGATCTCTAAGATTTCATGTGGCCACTGCATAGGAAATAAACTACAACATTAAGGTGGGCTCAGTCCATCTCCCACTCCAGTTTGTGTGCCACTTCCTATTGTTATCCATAGGGCTGGGTTTGAGCCCCGTGATGGAGAATTTCTGTGTTTGACCAAGAGCCATGAGTCTATTTTCCTAGCTCTTCTATACATAAAGCCAAAATAGATGCAATGATATTTATGCAGCAATTTTACCAGATGGCTCTTGAATCATCTGTTTTCAGTGAAAAATGAAAAGACCAGACACATACATAAAGGCTGAATTAATCTTTGTAATTAAATGGAACATTACTTTGCTGTGAATGATTTTAGCTTTCAGAATGTATTCCATGCTAATTTTTCAGTGAACTGTAATTGTATTAATTTTTTGTAATTTTAGAAACTTGAAACTGATCTCCACAAAGTTATTGTGAGTTGAGTTGATCTACAGAAGATTTGTGTCAAACTCATGAAAATTTGTTGGGTGTGAAATATATGTTTGGGCTTTTGGTCTGTTTTGGGTTTTTTTCCAGTCAGTACTGTATGTCAGTACTTGGTGTTGCTGGTAGCCCTACAAAATATCAAAAACATACTCGAATGGGCAGAAAAGGCTCTTGGAAAGCTCAAGATGCCAAGTTTGGTTGCCAAGGGAGAACTTGGCTGGACTGGAACCTGAGATGTTTTGTAGTGTTGAAACACATGTGGGAGGTTGCACGTTGGCAAGTCCTTAAGCCAAGAGTGAAAGGTCCATTGTTGTTCTGCCTCTGCAGTAAACTGATTTGCATTGCTCTCATAGGGACAGAAAGACACACTGATGATAAAATCCTGACTGTCTTGAATCCAGTGCGGAAACTTCCTGTGTAAACTGTGGCGGAGGGAATAGTCCCAACTCTGTGTCCTTTGCTCTCTCTGTCAGCTGAGACAGAGCGCAGTTATCATGGCTTACTCAAAATCATGCCGCTGCTCTGCGTCACCCCCTGTGAGACCTGTCCCTTCCAGTGGCGGGAGAGGAAGCCTGCACAGATAAGCTTTCTTAATTTGATCAGCAGCCTGAGGTAGTCTGAGTACTCAACCATAGCTGGGAGAAATACCCCATTGCCCCTTTCTTCTGTGTACGTGTAGTTATTCAATATGCAAATTAGACAAAGGAATTAAATGAGCCTTTAAACCCTAGAAAGTTCTGCGTGGTGCGTTTATGGCAGATTCCAGTGCAATTACCACATGGTTGGTTCCTGTACATTTGTCACATTTCATTTGCTTCCCCAGTATGTGTGCGCATGCCTCCTGGAAGGCTGGTCTCTTAAACGTACTTTCAATCTTATCAAGGGGAAAATACTGACTTCATTAACAAAGAGCAACCACTCACAGAAGAGTTTTCTTCTTTCTTGTGCTGTATGAATAAGGAGTCTTTAAACTGCTGTTAAATATTACTCAAGTGAACAGAAAAGACAGCCAAGGAAGCAGGAGAGTTCCAACATGCAAATTTAGAAACCTGCTCTTTATACAACACTTTCTAACTTGTCTGTTGTGTAAATAAATTGGGCTGTGTGCTGGGCTCAGCTGAATAGGCTTGGGTGTGATGCAAATCCCCTGGGAGGAGTCCCAGTTGGAGGGACTCCCAAGGACTTCAGGGGGCTTCCTATGTCTTCTCATGAGCTTTGCTTTGGCTATAGGAAACAGGTTTTGCTTTGGCTATGAGAAATGGTCCCTTCCACCAGGTGCTACATGTCCT
Source organism: Heliornis fulica (assembly GCA_013399135.1). Lineage (NCBI taxonomy): Eukaryota > Metazoa > Chordata > Aves > Gruiformes > Heliornithidae > Heliornis > Heliornis fulica. The sequence continues at coordinate 113,959 of VXBZ01011550.1, read as the reverse complement.
TCACTGCCAGCGTCAGGGAACTTACTGTTGTGCTACAGCCTTCTGGCCTGCCACCCATACTTTGTGGCCTAAGTGCATGTAGGGACTGCATGGTCCTGAACCTTATCTCGGGCTGGACTCAGGATGCTGAGGGCAACCCTTCAAAAAGAGATGCACTTGTTCCTTTAGATCAAGCAAGCTTACTCCTCTATTCCTCTCATACCTGTATGTGCTACGTGGTTAAGGTGAGAGGTGGTAGACGCCCCCCCCCATCCCTGGAAACAGTCAAGGTCAGGTTGGACGGGACTCTAAGCAACCTGATCTAGTGAAGATGGCCCCACTTATTTCAGGGGGGTTGGGCTAGATGACCTTTAAAGTTCCCTTCCAACCCAAACTATTCAAAGATTCTATATTCTACAAAGACCCGAAAATGCCTGTGCAGTGATGTGGAGATAGACGTATTGTGGTGACAACCAGCACCATAGGTTTGAGGTCAGGGCCCACCTCTTCTTCTTTCAGCAAAGATGCGCTGCCAGATCTAGGCTGGGTTGATAGGCCCTCGCATTTACATCCAGCGAAGCATGAATTTATTCACTTTTACTTGGAAGGCAGTCTAGAAATTGAGTGTTCTTAAAGAACATAACATAGGTCAAAGCCGGAACTGTTCTTTTATGTGACAAAACATGATCAACAATTTATGATTTACATTGTGCTGCTTAAATCATCAGTGAAATGATGCTGTAGTGATGCAGTTAATCCTTACTCTTTCTTTAAAAGCCCCTCTCGATTTTTTTGCAAACTTAAAGGCTTTACTCCACATCTTAAGTTAGCTTTTAAACCAAATAAATTTAAACCAAAAGGCTCAGGACCTCGGTTAAGTAGATAATACAGAAAGGTTACTGTAAGTGGTTCAGATGGGTGCTCTGGAATGCATGTGGAATATTTGAGATTCACCCAACTTGTTTAAGCAGCTGAATTAAAAAAAACTCTTCAGCTTTATTTTTTACTCTTTGCTTTCCCAAGACTAATAAAACAACTAGGATTGAAACATTTGAAATGGAAAATGGAAATTTTTCAGTTCCTTGCAAAGTTCAGTCAGTTGGACCTGACAACACCACCAGAAGAAAAGAATAAGTGATTTTGATTATATGCAAATTTGCAGATAAATTGTGCTCCCTAGCCCCCACTTTTTATCTTCCTCAGGCACTTAAAATATCTTGAAAGGCTGCTCTACCTTCTGGAAAAGGGAGAAAACATTCTGTTGAGAGTTAATTTGGCTCATTTCATATTTCCTGTGAAGCATTTGTCTTCCATTGTTGTTTTTTATCACTAGGGATATTTGCATGTCAATGGGATCTTTTTTTGTTTAAGAGTTCATCTGCTCCTGCTGGTAATTTTCTACCTGATGTTGTAATCTTCTGTTTGTGACATCTTAATTATCTCAGCTACAATTAATTGTGATGTCACAATTGGAGGATTATGGCTTTGGTTTGGAAATGAGATTGAGAGATTTAAGGAGTTTGAAGAAGCAAAGAGGCCTTCTGGAAAAGAGAGGAGACAAAATAAGTTTGGTTAAATGGAGTCTGTCCTTCATTTCCTTCATAGTACTACCTAGTCATGGAACAGATGTTTATAATTCTTGCTGTCATAGGAGGTCCTCTTGTAGTGAGGCACCGTGGAGGGGAAAAAGAGGACAAGGAGTTCACTGAGGAGAAAGGGGAATTTTCCCCTTTCCAGCAGCCACCCCATACTACTGAGGGGAATAGAAGTTGGTGGGCCTCCAGAGAGGTCCGGGCTCTGCTCAGAGAGAGCAGAGTTGGTGTGGCTGCAGTTGGTCCAAAGGCCAATCCATTTATTGAGTTTCACATCTTGCAATATTAATTGGGGCTTAGACAGTTGAGTTTGAGTAATAAACATCTGAGGAATATACATATCTTGAGGGGTGGGGGAAATTCCAAACTTTTAAGGGGAAATGGCATTTAACATCCTAAAAATCCCCCTAACATACAAAGTGGCTTTGTGCTATCATAGTTCATTGTGGCTTTAATTTATTCTCTGGATGTGCTGAAGGATATGATCTAGAGGTGGACTAGGCAGGGTTAGTCTGGGGTTGGACTCAATGATCTTAAAGGTCTTTTTCAACCCAAGTGATTCCATGATTCTATGATTTACCAGATTTTACTTCTTCGTATGTCATGTTATTGTTTTGTGCCCATCTGCTTTTCTTCTGGAAATGTATTTGTTTCCAGAGGAATTATGGGTAGTCTGCTGGTGGTTTTGTGGAGACATTACTAAGGTTTTTTATATATTTACACCATGATTTAGTGGGAATGCTCATCTATAAGCGCTATCACTTCACAACAGAAACTTTACACAGATTGTGTGTAAACACTGGGACCAAGTCGTGACTGAAAGAAGGGGGAAAAAAAAGTTCATGAAAAGGGAAATGTCTTATTTTAGCGTCTTTCCCGATGTTTGGGAAAGCGTAAAGGCTGGATGGGATGAAAGTGAAGAGTGAAGCACAGATTAGCCATGTGGTTTTAGGAAAATAGTGTCCTTCAGAAATGTGTACACCCATCCTCAAGTATAAATGGAAGTGAATCTCTGTGGAAATAGATCTTGCTGATCTTGGTAGGACCCTGATTCATGGATGCCTGTGTATCAAGTTTATTTTTACAGTTGGATGTGTACCAGCTACTGTGCCAAAGTGAAATGGGCCATTTCCTGATGTCTTTTGGAAAACGTTGTAAAAAGAGGCATTTGACCATCTGATTAACACAAAAACTGGTGGGAAAAATCAGCTGTGATGATTTTGCACTCAAACAGATTGCTTTCAGTCTGCAAAAGCTCTGCAGGCAACAATGGGCCCAATGTGATGATCTGACAACAGAACATGGACCCTCCACATTGTGCCACAAAGCTCATTTGCGGCACCAAGTTTACCTTGTTGGCAAGTCGGTTTGAACTTTAATTAGGATGCCTTTAGGGAGACATGGTAATATGAAGTGGAAATACAATTGGGAAAATAAAAAAAAAGCACACCATATGCTGAGAAGTGCTTATATCTGCCAACACTTTTTTTTTTTTAAAGGCAAAAGCAGTTATGGCAAAAGTGGGGTACCCTCAGTTTATAATGAATGACACATATATTAATGAAGACATCAAAACAGTAAGTGTCAGACTTGCAGCTTTCTTCTTTTATGTATTGCAGCCATTCTTTGCTCCATTTTGCTGCTGTCTAAAATCAAAGCTCCCCTTCTGTTTTGCATGCATCTGGAGTTCTGCTCTCCTGGTTATTTTTAGGTGTTCAATTAAGTATGGTAGTTCTGATGTCTAAATTGTCAGTGCTGGTGTGTGTAAGAGAGGTGACTGTGAGTACTGCTGGGAGTAAAAATGTGCCTGGGTGCAAAGAACCTTTGTCCTGTTAAGCATTTTAAAGGTTAATCATACACTGTTACAAATTTTGCATTTAGTTATAAAAATGAAACAAACCAAATGCATTTCTCACCAAAGATAATGTTCTTCAAAAGTACTAATACATTTTTCCTCAGGATATCACAATTTATGATGGCCTGTAGAAGCTCTCCTCACCTCTCCAGGCTATGAATTTTATTTATGTTTGTGGCTTATAATTATGCCTAGAGGTCCTCTCCAATGTGTAGGCCTAATGTGCTGGCTGCTTCACAAGGTGCTGGGGGTGTAACTCCCTTCTGACCCAGTATCTCTGTTCAGCCTAACTAAGGAAGGTGTACAATGAAGAATAATATATTTTACCATTTTCCAAAGGGGTAACTGTGGGGTGCATGTGATAAAATGTATTACTGAAAGTCACAGGCAAAGTAGAACCATAAATTCAACCCCGAACCAGTAAAATACAATACTGATAGTCATCTTTGCTAAAGAAAGAGGACAAAATTTAAAAAGTTGTATAATTTATTGAAAATACTGAACCAACTCTACCAGTCCAGTCCTTGTTTCTGGAAAGAGGAGGGTGAGATGGTGCTGTGAATACAGTGTAATGAGATGGAGGATATGATCAACTTTATCACACAGTTTATGGAATTATTTTCCCAGTTAAGTGGTAATATCTATTGAAAAATGCTTGTTAATCACAGCTGCAAAACTATAGTATACATCTGAGGTGGAACTTCCTCACAAGTCCGAGCATAGCTTGATGAGAGTGATATCAGCTGGATTTATGTGCTATTAACATCTCTTTTTCTTGCATTGTTAGTTGTGTGTGCGGTGGCAATGGAGTGTTGCTATTAGATTGGGAGGCTTATGGAAGCATGGGGCCCTGTGTCTGTAAATATTTAATGGGAGAAACAGTAAGAAAGCAGTGGCAGAAACCTCGGAGGGCACAGAGTATGAAGCATTGTAATAAAATGCAAAACAAAGTGACGTTTTTGGAAAGTGGTTTTAAAATTCATGTTTGAAAGTAAAAGTGGACGTGTTTTCTCCTGGAAAAAGGCTGTCTTAGTAATAGTTATAGAAATGTGCAGTCTGCGATTCATCATTAGGTGTTTCTGATTTCCTTGGCTCCAATCTACACAGCTTTTCTGATGATCCAGTCCCTTGTGTACATACTTTCAGCCACTGCTTTCTAACTAGGCTCACAAAATATTTATTTTGCCTACCAAGTGTGAAAAGTTAACTCAATTTGATAATGGCTAAAAATTACATGATTATCTTTTTAAAAAATAAAATGTCTGATTGTTTTACAACAGCTTTTGTTTCATTTTTCCTCTTTTTTTTTTTTTCTTCCATTAAAACCATGTTTGTGCTTTGTCTATACAGCTGAAGTTTACAGAAAGTGACTTTTTTGGCAATGTGTTGCAAACTCGCAAATATGCAGCCCAGTCTGATTTCTACTGGCTTAGAAAAGAAGTTCCAAAAACAGAGTAAGTAGACAAAAAGGCAAATTTACATAATACACAGCCCAACATTCCCCCCCCCCNCCCCCCCGCCAATCAGAAACTCCTGCAGGTTTTAATTCTTTTTCCCCCCAAGTTCTAGTCAACAGAGAAGTTCTAGTTATCACAGAATCACAGAATTGTAGGGGTTGAAAGGACCTCGAGAGATCATTGAGTCCAACCCCCCTCCCAAATCAGGCTCCCTAGAGTAGGTTATCCCTAGTAGTTATCCTTACTAGTTATCCCTAGCCTAATGTGCAGTAGTCATATACTTGCAGCTAGAACTTTTAATTTAATGAAAAAAGGGGTAATTGATTCTCAATTAAAAATGGATTATGTCTCTTGGTCACAGTTAGAAATTGGTATGGTACAGCAGGGATTTATGAAATAATGTTTCTAAGCATAGAACCATTAGCAAGAGATAGCATTATTATTATTAATAGTAGTAATAGCAATCATCATTGTTAGTTACCCGCTGTTGATAGCAATGATATGGAATAAGACATAATTTAATTTATACGTGTTATTTTTATTTATTTGCAAACCTGAAAGTGCATCTTGTCACATGCTGTCATCAAATACATGAAAGAATCAGTCACTTTTCTTATTGGTGGGTAATCATATCCTTAAAGTGCAAATTAAAACCTAAACAGAACTTAATTAGTGTAATCATGCTACTTACAAATGACTCGTCTTACACAGAGACTTTGAAATTCATGCTGCTGCTTAGCTTCCATGGTGGTGTTTCCTTAGGGCTCCAGAAATTCCTTCTCCAACTGAATTGCACCTTGATTTGGGGATGGCTCTGCTGTCCATGAGGCAGGTACATAAAGTCAGCAGGAGAGGCACAGCCTGTTCCTGCTTAATCTCATAATTTGGCTCCGTATCTTCAAGGGCTTGTTTATTGTTTAATTTTAATCATTAATTTTTACCATCTCACCTCACCTTTGACTTTGCAGTCGTTACTCCCAGGGGATGATGATCTTGTGGGCTTTCTTGCAGCCCTGGATGCCAGGGCTAGCTCGCCTCGGTATACTCTCTTACCAGTAGCCCTTACCCAGTAACCCACGACAAGATTGAGTACCTCCTCGTGCTTGTCTTTACCAACTGATTTCCCTTCTCCAGTGTTTTTGTTTTTTTTAAAGCTTTTCTCTTTCATACAACTCCACAAATATTTGGTCTACACTGAAGCTTGGTGCTGTGTTAATAGAGAATTACCCTTGGGGTTTTATTTCTGTTTGCTTCATTTCTTCTTTTCCTTAGTTCAGTAGCTTTTAACATATCATTTATATTTAGAGATAGATATTATAAGATAGTCCAAGTTGTGGACTGGAAAAGATAAATAGGAAAATGAGTGTTTAAGGAAATGAGTTACTAGCTAGTAAAGTTTTACATTTTACTCCCAAAATGTAAAACACTTTATTAACTTAGCAGACAGTCCAGATTTCTCAGTATTATTTCAAACTGGACTCACTTTCCCCACCATGGTCAACTAAATGGAAAATCAGTCTGATGGTACACTCAAAACACCAGAGAAGCACTATCAGAGGACAGACAGAGGAGCTGGGAGGATGAAGGGGTTTGGTAAAGCAAGGGGGAATGTGGATATCAAAGTGGAAAGAAGTTATTTTGGAAATTCAACATTTCTGTAATCTAAAAAGATGACCTGCCCCCGTGCCCCCCCCTCCCCAATATCCCCCAAAGCAGGAAAAGTTATCAAAATTTTTTGTCCTCTGTTCTGCTCCCTCCCTCCCCAGCAGTTATCTGCCTTGCAAGAGAAAAGACAGTGGAGGGTGTCAGGGCAAGGCATTGCTCAGGGAATGGATGGGGCCCAACTGGTATCAAGTAGATGTGACAAGGACAGCCACCAGCTTTGCCAGTACCGGGGTAAGGCTGCTCCATGTGCTTCACAGCTTCAGGAGATGCAACTTACTGTCCTCAACACAGCTTTGGATGCCAACTGCTGCCCTAAGAGCTGGCTGAGGAGATGGCCGTCGTCTTCACAGCTGGCTTTATCAAAAAAGAGAAAAAGTCCTCAGGTATCAGGAGAGAGATGTACAAAAGGGATTTCCCGTGTGATGTAATGTAAGTGATCCTGCTCAGTCAGGGAGGTTGGACTAGATGATCTTTCCAGGTCCATTCCAACTCCTGACGTTCTGTGATTCTGTGAATATGATGCACAAAAAAGCGCAGTATGGATGGAGAGGGCTGAATGGAGGAGGCGAGGCTGGAACGGGGGAGTGTGGGAGGAAGGGGACCAGCATGAAGACAATTATAATAATCCATGTGAGACATGAATAAAGCAGCAGGAGGTGCAGTGCAGGGGCATGGGGAAGGGAGGGATAAAGGACAACCAGGGCTTTAGCAGTGTTTGCTTATCCATCCATGGAGCCATATACATTCATGCATACAATTATACATAAACAGGTATGCATGAACATATATGTGTGTGTGTGTATAAGACACGCTCACACATTTTTAACAGGGATCAAATTAATCCTTCTGACATCATACTTGCAAACAGCAGGGGATCAGAGGACTTCTTGGGTGTGCCACTTCATTATTATTAATTTTTGTCCTTTAAAGTCAGGACATTGCCTCAAGGATTTTTAGACCTGGCCAAATCTTTCTCCATGTTTCCTTAACATCCAGTAGCTGTGTAAGAGGACACAGAGGAGAAATACTATGAGAAGATTCCTGTGTCTCTGCCGGGACCTGTTCCAGTTTCATGACCACACAGTATTGTTTGTAAGCCCTGGCTCTTGATTTGCTGCAGAGCAGAGCAGCTCTGAGAGGTGCAGGGGTGGATACCATTAAAGATACTGTAAGCAGCAATGTGGCACTGAAGGCTGGCCCTGCCTTACCATCCCAGTTTCTTGCCCATCCCCATGGGGAGACAGATGGCAGACTGGCCTGGGTGGCTAACCCTCTGTTTCATCACAGGAAAATGTATAAAACAGACTAACAAGAAGAAGAGGAAATACACCTTTAAAGTCACTTTGAAGATTGCCTCCCTTTTCAAAGATTTTCTTTATGGTCCTTTCTTGAGGACAGAAGTTCCAGAATCTAGCTTTGTTAGCAACTTTGTAGGATCTTTCTCTTCTAACATACTTTAGTGCACTATACATTCACAAAGTTAATTTTCTTTACTTACATGATTTAAAAAACCCAACAACGTACTTGGGATATTGAACACCGTATTCTGCTCCACCTGAGTGATTTCTTCTAACTCAAAAAGTTGAGAGAACAAGCAGAAAATTCAATTTGTCCTCTACAGACAGAATTAGATAAATTAATGAACTTCCTCCTGCATTGTGAATGTTCCCAGTCAACCCTCTTCAGTTCTGGCAACGTATCACACTGTGCTTCTATCTCAGACAGGACCATAGCAAAAAGAATCAAAACTCTAAGGGAGTAGATTCTCCATTGCTGTCTCAGACCATGTTTCAGATTTTGTTTCTAGAAGAGAAATCTCAAACTTACACATCAAGCCTGTTGCATTAGGTTTTAACTGCAGTAGCAGTTGATAGTTGTGTCAGAGGACATAATTCAAAGCTGTCCTTTTTCACATGCTAATAGCAAATGGAAACAGTGTAAACAATTCTAGATTTTTTTTTTTAATATTTAGTTTGTAATTCATAAGACCTTGGAGTGTGTTATGCCTGTCTTTCTTTTCTGTCTTTCTGCTAAGAGATCAAATGCACTTTGCAACCAGACCTAGAGCAAATGCTCAGGCAACCTGACTTCAAACGAGAATGAGAGAGCTATTTCTAAATTTGCTTCACCTTAAAATTTAACAGTGACAGCTATTTATTACAGGCCTTCATATAGTAATTTGATGTGTTATTAGTTAAGGTCAGTCATTTCAAGGAGCTCACAGAAAGAGGATGACAGATGAGAGGTGAAGTCGTTCCGCTAGTCTGATTGGAAGCAGTCTCAGTTATTTCTTCTCTTTTTGTGGAAAATGCTTTCTAAATCTTTTTGAGAGTGTCTCAGAATGGTACAACACAAAGCTGGAGTGTAAATATGCTCCTTGCTGAGTGTCTAAGTGTCAAATATGAAATTCAGCAGTATGCTTGTCACTAGAGAACTCTTTTTCTTTCTTACCTTTCAGTACATCTGGTACTTCTTCCCCTTCCTAGCTGCCTGAAAACATAACAAAATTCATACAGGGTCATTCTTGAGCCTTTGGAAAAAACTTAATTGAGTTTTACAGTGAGAAAATCAAGGCAGCTATTGGTCTTCAGCTCACACTAACTTAGGACACAGGATGGACTCTGTTATTGCAGTGGTAGATCATGAAGAAAGAAGCAGTGTCAGGATGGGATGTTGTGTTGAGTCTCAGCAGCTAGTCTATCAGCTATCAGTCTATGAGTTCATAGGTATGAAAGCATGGCCAGCAGTGGTGGGATGTCCTCCCTCAGTAGCTGCAGACCAAATGACAACACTATTTGCAATTGCTCTCAGGCAGAGTGAGGTGCTTCTGTGGTGGCAAGTCTGCGCATCACTTGGTAGCTCCTCACCCAAGAAAAATGTGTGCAAGCCTGTATTGTTAGGTGTCATTTGCCAGTGAAGAGCTCTTTAACCACTGCTTTTGGGGGTTTCTATTTTGAACTAGCTGTGGTGACCCCCTGGGGCTGCAGAAGCAAAGAGGATGGGGAGAAGAGCAAAGCACATTAGTCTGTGTTGAAGTATCTGTTATCTGTCTCAGGCCCTTGATCCTGTGACTAAAAATGAGAGGTGCTGTAAAACACTCACACTAGGAAGGATTTGCTAAAAGGGAAGATTTATTGTCCTGAAAGCCTTTTTCATGCTTAAAGGTTGCTGTTTGTGGGAATGGAGAGGCTGTTGTAAGCAGTAGAATAAGCAGAACAAGCTGGAGAGTGAGGTGGAGTCACAATGCTATGTGTCATTGTTCAAACTTATGGTAAAATCTAAATTAAAGCATCGACTGTTTCTGGTGGGTCCCTTTCACACGGGTCCTTTCCTTGTCAAAAAATGGACAGAGTCCTCCAGAGGAGGACTTCTAAGCCTGGAGAGCAGGTTGCATCACACAAGTGTCTGGCTTGCATCCCTCAAAACAGTTCAGCTGATTGCTGCTGCAAACAAACATGAAATTGAAATGTAGTTAATTAAGCCCCCTAATTTTTCCTTTATCCACTCACCATAAGCATTCTTTCTTCAATTTTCCATTATCTCACTACATTTCCTCTAACATTTAATCTCTATATTACAGAGGAAACAGAAAACACACCAGAAAACAACCTCCTCCTGCTCCTCCTCTTCAGAATCTCCTAGTAAACAAAACAGGGAGAGTTATCTGTGGCAATTAGAGTCTGTAATGCAATGGATATTTAAATGACATCATCTTTGCTTTCATTGGTTAGTTTTTCTAGTTGCTGCATTGGAAAATAAGCTGCTTGGCTTTGAAGATGAGAGAAGCAGGTAAATTTATTGAGGAAAGATAGAATGTTGTCATTCTAAAACTCTCCCCTTTGTTGTATGGTTTATGTGAGGATATCAGTTGCCAGAAAAACAGTCAAGATCTGCAGATAACTCAATCATTTGATGGTACTATTTCAAAGGACAGTCATATACGTGAATGTCACTGACAACACATTTTCTGTGTTCTGATAGATCTTCCTTTGTCTTAGTCTTTGTTTTGCAGCGCCCATCACTTGCCTGAAAGAAATTATCCAAAGCAATTGCACTGAATTCATGTGGCTTTAGAAAACAGAGTAAATCATTGCTGAAGACATCAGGATGTTTGTGCTTGGACACTTACTAGAGTTGCTCCTAATTTATTTTGAATAAAATTGACCGCCAATTGCGATCATCTTTATTACTTTTCTTTTATCTCAGTTACTCCTTATAAAAACAGAAAGTGAAATCTTGGACTCAACTGAACTCAGAGTTTCATTTGAGGGGATTTGGAACTTGCCTGAAGCCAGTTGAGATTTTCCACTCAACATGGGTGAAACCACTGTCAATATAGAAGAGCTTACTCTAAGGAGATTTGTAAATCCTATTTGCTATTCAAATCAAGGTCTCCCTCCACCATGTATGAGAACACTAACTGTGAGAAGAAATGCTAATGTTCCTTTTAAAATTTGTTCTGCCTTGCAAGAGTTCTGTTTGCAATGAGTGCACTGACAGCAATGTTCATTGTGTAGGATACAGAAGGTGAAGGTTTTTAGTTTGAATTTAGGTTCTCAGAAAGCACCTGCTCATCATAATTGTTCATGTAGTTGTTCACCAAAAGTGTCTGAAGGCCCTTCACTTGTTTCAAAATGCTCTCTTCTGATTTCAAGAGGCAGTTCCTCCACACGTGGTTGAAAGGCACCTGAGAGAGTTTCAGAGCTGCTGCCAGCGTTGCAGCCTCTGCTGGGTGAGCTTCAGTTCGTCAGCATGGGACACCTCACAAGTACAGCGGTTGCCTAGAAGTAAAACAGATTAGGTGATGGGAAGCTTAACAGTTGCTCCTGTTGAACTTTCATTGACTATATGCACTTAAAATAAAGCCATTAAACAATAGATTTCAATCTTCTAGAACTTCTAGGTAGCATGTGTGGAAATGGAAAAAATACTGAAACTTTAATGTATCCTAGGATTTTTGTATTTTTTATTCCTTTTGCTGAGTTCACTTTTTATCTTTCCTCATTTTATTCATAAAGATGTGTAAGTGTACTGACAAATTTCTTTTGCTCTTACTACAGGTGGTTTACAAGCCCAACTACTGTAAATGCTTTTTATAGTGCCTCTACCAACCAGATCAGTGAGTATCTGACTTATGAGCCTTCTTATAAAGTGCCTGTTTGGGAAATGCATGTGTCAAGCTTCAGATAATTCTTGTGTGGTTTGTGTGTTTGTGACTGAAAATCAAAAGCTCAAACCTGGTTATCCAGCTGTGAGACATCCTAAGAAAGAGGACAGTGCTGGGCAAGTGAGGGCTTCCACGTGTTTGAATTACTGTCGCTCGGTGAGTCACCCTGTGTCAGCCGAGTTGCAGTGACAGCTTGTGCGTGCGCTCTGTGCATAACCACTTTTAATAGAGCTTAATGTTCTGTTTTCTGTAGTAAAGATGTGTATACATGCTTCCATAACTGCACAGTAACTGTTTAAGTGATAGCAACTTGGTCCTCTAGTATTAATAAATATATAACAATAAATGTGACTAGAGGAAGCTGTGATATAGACCAGTAAACCAAAGACGTGCTATGCCATGGATTTTCTCAATACTATCAAGGACAAGGGCAATACCTGTAGTTAACTTAAAATGGGACTTTGCATATAAAAATTACCAGTGGTTTAAAATGTCTGTACCAGTATTTCTGTGTACAATGGTGTTACCTTTACTCTGGCACTTCTGTTAGCTCTTAATAGCTTTGAAAGTTTAATCAGCCTTCCTGTTCTATGCCATCTGGGTCTGGAAGCCACAACTTCTGTGGTCCCGGTTACCAAGGACAGGTATGTCAAAAATCATTGAGTAACTTTCCCTTTTCCTCTTGAATCTTTTTTTGTCCCAGAGAAAAGCAGTTTTGAAAGGCACAAAATGAATGTATCACACTGAAGGGGCTACAGCAGAGGTCTGGCCATCTGGGTCAGCTGGCAGCTCCTACCAATTTCTATAAACAATTTTTGCCTTCAAATAACTCAAGTTCTTTTATGTCTGAGTGACCTCATTTGTAAATGTGTGTGGAAATTAGGCAGCTGTTTTGATTAGAATTAGTTTTAGGTGTAGACAGCTCTAACTTAATTAGAGGTCTGCCATCATAAAGCAGCCACATTTGTGTTGATCATCTGAGAGCACTTGAGGCAGACTTCCCTGAGCTGGTCACAGCTCCTAGGTACATGTGAGACATGACAGCTGCTGTTCTAAGCACCAGTCACTGCTGCTGCTACTGATTTATCGTGTGAATGGAGAGGAAGGCCGGTCAGTGTGAAACGAGAGCCATCACTGTTACGTCTTCCTTAATATTGGATCCTTTGAAGTTTCAGGAACTTCAGCTCTCTCAGCCTCTCTGCCATGGCACTTTAGAGGAAGCAGTAATGAGAGGCTGGAGTCACTGAAGCTGAAGTTCACACTCGCTGTGTCTAACGGTGTCACAAAGCAGAGAACTATCAAATGCAGTCATGGGTGTAGAGCCAACTGTATTTTGTATCATAACTGCTGACCTTCTTGTAATTCTGGTATCTGACCTTGAAGTTTGGATAGTGCTGCTCACTGTCCTTTGAAGACTGTTCCTAAGAGGAAAAGGATTTAGGTGACTATTTCTGAACAAAACCCTCTCCTACCTGAAAGAGAAGTGCAAGTGTAATTGTGCCTTAAAAATTATGAGCAATGGGAAGAAAGATTCAAAGAGAGGCACGGCACAAGCAGTCTTCTGCTGACTGCTGTGATTTGCAAGGGATGAGGCCCTGTGAGATGTGGGAGGAAAATGATCAGGCCTGAAGTTGCTGATAAATATTTGACACACTGTTACTGAATTCCTATTAATGCTGCCACGAGGCAGCAAAGTGCCCTTGTGGCCAGGAAGGCCAATGGCATCCTGGGGTGTATTAGAAGGGAGGTGGCTAGACGGTCAGGGGAGGTCCTCCTCCCCCTCTATTCTGCCCTGGTGAGACCTCACCTGGAATATTGTGTCTAGTTCTGGGCCCCTCAGTTCCACAAGGACAGAGAACTCATTGAAAGAGTCCAGCACCACCAGGGCCACCAAGATGAATAAGAGAGTGGAACACCTTCCTTTTGAGGAAAACCTGAGGGAGCTGGTTCTGTTTAGTTTGGAGCAGACTGAGGGGTCATCTCATTAATGTTTATAAATATGTAAAGCATGAGTGTCAGGAGGATGGAGCCAGGCTCTTCTCAGTGATGGCCAGTGATAGACAAGGGGCAATGAGTCCATGATGGAACATGGGAAGTTCCATGTGAATGTAAGGAAAAAAAAACTTTCCACTGTGAGGGTGATGGGGCACTGGAACAGGCTGCCCAGAGAGATTGTGGAGTCTCCTTCTCTGGAGACCTTCCAGACCAATCTGGACATGTTCCTGTGTGATTTAATCTAGGTGATTCTGCTCTGGCAATGGGGTTGGACTAGATGATCTATCAAGGTCGCTTCCAACTGCTAGCTTTTTGTGGTTCTGTGATTCTGTGGTACTCTACAAAGGTCTAATTAAACAGCAGAAAGTTCTGTAGAATCATTTGACAATAAGAAATAAGCATGGACTTCAGCAAGTCAAATGTAAATTTGTGATATAGGAAGCCACAAAGATTTTGAGGACTGAGTTTCTCAGAGATAAGAGCTAATAATATTTATTTTTTTTTCAAATACACCAAGAAAGGTGTCTCTGTGGCATAAATATGAGATCATTCTTTGTATTGGAGGAGTTTGGGAAGTTCTTATCCTAGGGTTTTTTCTTATGGGACATAAGTTCCAGGAAGTGCTTTAAATTTAGTGTCAATAGAATGTAATTTAGAATAAATTCATAAAATTAACTGTGCAGATGTAAAGATGATATAATAATATATCTCAGGTATTTCAAAGGAAAAGAAACAAGAAGTTGCCAAACAACTAACCTTAATGTTTAGCTTATCACTTACAGTGGTCTTAGCACAGGAAGAATAGGTGTTGCAAGTGTAAAATATCTTTTTTTTTCAAAAGATAATCCAGAGGAATCTGCATCAAATGTCATTCTATCTCCTATATAACAGGTACATGTCATTGCCTTTAGATTCTAAAATGTATCTAAGTGCACTTTATATAATCTAAGCAGCATGAATACTACCTTTTTGATTACCATTATTGGAACATAGAAGCACTTTCTGAAAGGCTCTGTTTTATTTTAATGAGCTCTAGAGCAGTCAACAAATATGCACTGAAAATAAATACAAGTGAAGATCAAAGTACACTAACATACTTCTGTTGAAGAAAAGGTTTTATTTCATTACAGCACTAAAATATTCTCCCTTGAATAGGTTAAGGGCAGAAGGGAATTGCTCATTAGACATTTGGTGTATTTAATTTTCTTTCCAAGTGTAAATTTGTATGTCTCTAGAATATATAAAAAAATAACATTTGTGGGTTGTGGAACAGTAATGAAAGGAAGATGTACAATGAACTGTGTCAAATATAAGCAATATGCTCATCAGGTGTAAGCTCAAATAGCTGTATTGGATAATTAACTACTGTTGATATCATCTCTGAAAATTTATACCCATGCTCCTTTAAGTCATTTGTGCTTGTACTGCAGTTCTCTAGTGAAAGTCAAGAGGCCTCTTTGGAGAGCAGCTTCATTACACGTTACAGGAAAAAGATAGAATCTGAACCAGAATTTTAAAATTACATTTGAATTAGCATCCATAGAGAAAACCACAGATGAGAGCTTATATTAGCCAATAAGTATCATCTTTATGGAAAGTGGCAGGCAGATATTGATGCTGGCACTTCGCTGATGCTGGGAGTTGTAAGGGAGATCTCTTATCTTGCCAGGAGCCAGGGAAGTGCTGGCAAACAGCACACGGTGATGTGGCCGGGGGAGGACGGAGGGGACTTGTGTGTAGGGGCACTTTCTCTTCCCTTAAGAACCAGACTAATTGGAAGGTTATTGATGAAGTAGCTTTGAGTGTGCCATTAGTTTCCAGGAGGTTAATGAACATAACAGATTTGGACTGAACACTTTTTAAGCCCTGTTATTAAATAAGCTTTAAGTGTTCTTAAGTGAATCCTCATTTTCAGTTTTCCCTATTTACTAATGACCAGTATTCTCTTCTATTTAATTATGGTCACAGGTGAGATGATGCATGATCCCTACATCCATTCCTTATTTATCTTTCCTAAAATTGTTTATAAATGTATGAAATAGGATAATTTTTTCTTTTTTTCTTTTTTTCTTTCTGTACTTTTTTTTCCTGGGGAATCTAGTGATTTTTTCCTTTACAAAATAAAGATTAAAGCTTCTTGTAAAAGCAGGTGTTCTCACAGCTTTCCCAGTCCCTTAATATTCCACAGTATTCCTTGGCTTCTCACAAACCATCTTATGATTTCCCCTCACGTTGCTGGGTTCTCTCTTTTTCATGAGCCGCAAAGAACCTCTTCTCAGGTAAAGTAGAAACTGAGCCAAGAATTGAACCAGACTTTGCTGAGTCCTCTGCTTTCAGGCCATCACTTCTCTTTATCTGTTAATGAATTTATTTGCTACTTCTCAGAAAGTTAAGCTTTGTATTCACAGTTACTGTGCCTTAAACAATTTATATTTTCTATCCTTACACAATTTAGGTTTTCTATCTTCTTTGTCTGCACAATAAAACTTGAAATTAAGTGTAGGATTCAAGTCCACATTATGACAGAGAGTTTGATCCTAATCACCTATATGTGGAGCTCAAATCTCTCTGGCATGCTCTACTGCATCCAATATGTTCCTTTATGTACTTCCTCTGTCTCTGAGACAGAACTTGCAGGACACCCTTGCCCATTAAGACTGGCACATAAAGCCCAAGCAGGACATGCAGTCATCTCAAAAGGCACTGGGAAGGAATTCAGTTGTCCAACATAGGTTTGTGGAACCATTTTGAATAACTTTATCCTTCCCTTCATTCTGTTTTCAGATAACTAACCAATAACCTAATCATCCTTATGTTTAGTTCCTTATGTGAATTAAGTATCCTTTGTTTACTGACCAGCAGATAGTCATCTGCTTATATATTATGCCTTTAAAACTCTCCATCTGAGTTCATTCAATGACACTTGAACAACAAGCTACAGCTTTTAAAAACATCTGAGAGTTGCTGGTACAACAATTGGTAGAGTACCCCTTATATTGCATGATTTATCAAAGCTGTCTCCCACATCTGCTATTTACATACTGGATTCCCTATCCTGTCAAAAGTTGTGTTAAATCAAGTAATAATCAGAAATTATAAATGCACTGACTCAGAATAAGGCTTTACTAGATCTTTTCTTGTACAGTTAAAAATAGCATGTATTGTATCTGAATAATGCAATTGAACTGTAGAATTTGAATTCATATTTAGTCTTGAACTCCAAATTTCCTCAGAATTTGATGAACCATCTCGTGCTTTCAGTTTACTTCCTTCATTACTAGTCTGCACCGTTTCAGTGAACTATCAGGTGAAATGTGATTGCATGTGTCTCCTCAGTGAAGTAACAGTATTACACCGAGTCTGAGAGTGTTCATCTGCAAAATATAGATAGTAAAGGTATTATCTGGTAAATGGATTCATTAATGGCAGTGAAGACCCTGTAAAAATAAGGAGGCGGGTGGTGGTGGTGGTGGAGGGTGATTTTTCCAGTTTGAAATACATTCTAACAAGCTTCATAGGATCTTGCTGCAGTGAGAGGCTGAAAATTAATATAATGGGTAAAATTAATCTAGAAGCCTTCAATTAAGTTAAAAGTAGTACTGTATAGGAAAAGAGTGCTGTCAGAGCTTTAAGATCAGCATAAATTTAGAGTGAAATATCTGAAGTAAGACAGATGTATTCCACTGCTTGAAATGCCCCTGTGTTCCAGATCAGTAAGGTAAGAGGTAAGTTCAGAAACAAGCCGCTGTTGAAGGGTCAGAGGGGTTAGGAAAGCCAAAGCCTACCTAGAAAGCTGGAAAGGGCACCAAGAAATGCTTCTGCAAGTGTAGCAGCAGCACAAGAAAGACCAGAGAAAAGGCAGTCTGATGTTGAATGGCATCAGGGGACCTGGTGACATATGACATGGAAAAAGCTGAGGTACTCAGTGCCTTCATTGTCTCAGTCTTTACTGGTAAGACTGGCTTAATCTGGTAAGATTGAATCTGGTAAGACTGAATCCTAAGCCCTTGAGACCAGAGGGGAAGTCTGGAGAAAGGAGACTTACCTTCAGTGGTGGAGGAGGAGAAGGTTAAAGAATATTTAAACAGACGTAGGCAGGCACAAGTCTAATAGAGATGTGATTATGTCCCATACTCAGCTCTGTTGAGGCTGCACCTTGAATACTGTGTTCAGCTGTGGGCTACTACACTACAAGAAGGACGCTGAGGTGCTGGAGCATGTCCCAAGAAGGGCCACAAAGCTGGTGAAGGGTCTGGAGCACAGGCCTTATGAGGTGTGGCTGAGGGAACTGGGTTTCTTTAGACTGGAGGAAGCTGAGGACAGACCTTATGGCTCTCTACAACTACTGTAAAGGATTTTGTATTAACGTGGGTGTTGGTCTTTTCTCCCAAATAACAAGTGATAGGAGGAAAGGAAATGGACATAAGTTTCATCAGGAGAGGCATAGATTGGATATTAGGAAAAATTTCTTCACTGACAGAATGGTCAGGCACTGGAACAGGCTGCCCAGAGAGGTGGTGGAGTTACCATCCCTGGAGGTGTTAAAAAAATATGTAGGTGTGCCATTTCAACACATGGTTTAGTAGACATGGGGTTGATAGTTCAACTTTATGATCTTAGAGGTCTTTTTCAACCTTAAAGATTCTGTAATTATATGTTTCTATTCTAAGTCCCTGGGCTCTGACAGGGTGCACCTATGAGTGCTTGAGTGTTGAAGGAGCTAGTGGATGGCATTGTGAGGTGAATGTTGATTATTTTGAAAGGTTCTGGCGATTGGGGGAGGTTCATGAGGACTGGAAAAAAAAGCAAATGGCAATCTTCTCCTCAAGAAGGAAAATCTAGGTAGCTACAAGCTGGTCAGGGTCACATCATTCCCTGTGTACACAACAGAGTAAATCCTGGAAACAGTTTCTTGACCAGCCTTCTGTAATGAGATGACTAGCTCGGTGGATGAGGGAAAAGTCATGAAGGTGATTCATCTTGACTTCAGTGAGATTTTAAGTACTGTCTCCCATAGCATTCTCAAATACAAGCATCTGAAGAATGGGCTAGACAAGTGGATATTCAGGTGGACTGAAAACTGGTTGAACTTCTAGGCTTAAATGCTGTGTTCAGGACTGCTGGGCTCTAAAGTGTTGTAAGTGGCACTAAGTCTGTCTGGAGGATGTCTGTCCCACTTTGCCACCTGTAAGTTGCATGAACATAAGGTATCAGTGCTGTTCTGTGACAGCTTGAATGCAGATGTCCCCTGACCTCCAGCTCTCTTGTGGTATGTGACATCAGTGCCTATCTCAGAATGGTGCTGCAGTGCTATGATACTGCTGCAATAGTAGGTAGGTTGAAAGAAGGTAGGCAAAGCAGATTCTGCAAGTCAAGGTCCTACACATACAGATAGGTTTGTGTGAGGTTTGGAAATAAGACAGCACAGTCTTCTTTCTGTGTTCTGTTGGTGAGTGTAGGCTCTGAGCCTGCACTGCCAGTGAAGTATGCACGCAATCAGGAGAAAGGCTTTCAGCCCATATACCTCTTCTGGGGCTGTGTTGAGGGAGTAAGCATTAAAGGATCCACTATAGGATGAGTTTATATTGAAGAGTTAGCTTAAAGCACCTTTCCAGTGCCTGTATCCATTCCTTAAGATGTGAAAAGCTCTGAAGTCTGGCAGTCATACCCTCCAGATCAGTGCTTTCCTTGCTTGAACTCCAGTGGCACATAAATAATCCCATTAGTATTTATTGCTTCTACAGTCTACTATGAATACTCTGAGTTTTACCATTAATTCTTTAAGGTAAAATATACCAAGAAAGCAAGAAACAGACTTCAGAAGGGAATTGCCTAAACTGAGGGATTCAGAACAGAACAAAATAGGAAACTGTCAAATAACCTATCTTCTGTTATAATATCAAGGAGATTCTAGGTCTAGAGCTTTGTTCTGTTCTCCAGAGATTCGTAGCAGTAAGTGAGGGAGGAGCTTGTCCACTACTGCAAGGCTACAAGGAACAGATTTGTGGTTATACAAATACATACATACATGCATACATACAGGGTGTCTCTATATGTGATGTGTCTCTTAGGCAAACATCAGCCAGGTCATCCTTGCAGGGAACAGGACACCTTTGCTTTACTAGTTGCTGAAGAATCACTTTCAAAATCAGCTATTTTTTTTCTTAAAACAGTATTTTTCTTAAAAATGTATTTTGGGCAATACATTTCAGTTCCCTGAGTTTTTCTTAAATTTGTCTTTGCCTTCGAGTGTCTTCTGACTCTGCTTTGGCTGGAAAATATTTCCTAAGCTTCCTTTAGTGCAATCAAGCTACAGAGATGTTTCACACAGCTGCCTAGAAGCAGAAAACTCTATCAGCAAGCTCATGCTCTTGTCATGTCTTAGCTAAAATAGATCCTGACTTTGAGTGAAATAGTTATCAACCCGTATGGACTCAGGATTGGAGCTTCTTGCTGTGTGTTCACATGACTTGTTCAGTGAAAACTTTATCTCATGGCTTAATGTGCATCTGACTCTGTCCCAGCAATGTCCTATGAAGACGCATTTTTAGGTTATGCTTCTTAGGTGGATGAGCCTAAGTGAAGGTTTGCTTCTAGTACGTAATGTATATTACCTCTACCTAGCACACAGACAGGTACAAATTCACTAGACAAGTCTATACCTGGACAAAATAATTGCAGCTCCATACAAGATCTTGATAGCTTCTTGGTGCGGTGACAGGCACGCAGGGTCGTGTGAGCCCTAAACGTAGTTAGTGGGATGAGTGTGCTACCTTGGTTCATACCATCTTTAGTATTTCTCTTTTCTTCATTTTGGCCAAAGTTCCTCTCGTCTGCTATTGGGGGAAGAGGATGGCTCAGGGTTAGCAGACCCTAATGTTTCCTTAATTAAATGATCTCTTTAGCATGCCCAGAAACCTTTCCTGAGGGTTCAGTATTTGGAAGGAACCAGGCAATGTAGTTCAGGCTAGATCTCCAGCTCTTGATACCATCTCTGAACTTAGTGTGCTAATAAGCAGTCTTCATCAGGTTGTTGAAGTGTAGCATTGCTGTGAGATGGTTTTTAAAAAAATCATGGTAAATGCTAAATGTTCTCCTGTGCAGGCTGGGAGGCAGAGAATTAGATCAGGAAAACTTTGTCCTTGACAATTGTGTTTTGTAGCACTGGAAAAGTAAATGATAACATGCTTGAAACAACAAAGCAGCATCTGGAGAAGTAAAAGAAATAATAATAATAATAATAATAATAGGAAAATAAGTTTGAAACCCACACTTTTTGTAATTATTTGTGAATAGGCAGTCAAGGCAGCAAGGGAGGAGAAGCAGCAGAAAAAAGCAGATGGACAGGCCAGAAGGACATGACACTTGGAAAATCATTTGATATGAATCACACTCAGCGTATTGTCTTTAGAGACTTTGTAAAGAAAGGGCACAAATCTTGCCTTGACAGTTTATCTCAGATATAAAGAAATCCATGTCCTATTTATCAACAGAAAAACTGAACAGAGTCAGAATCCAATGAATGTGGTTTTTGCTTTGATCTGAGTGGCCAGGTGATTTCTTGAAGAAAGACTGAAGCAGAGATTCCTGGGAAAGCAAGAAAATCATCCAAGAAAATTGGTTCCTCATTGACAAGGTGATGTCCATGTGAGGTGACTTTCAACATGGGTGTATGCCTGTGCATTATAGATGGAAATTCCTGACCCAAGACATCGTATTCCACATTTGGGTCTAGAAGGACTGCAGCTTTCACACACATTTGAGAACTTTGACAATAGTGTCTATTTGTTTAGCAGTTCTTGGGGCTTTTAAACTGTTACCATGTTCAGCTCTGCTGTCTTCAGAATCGTGGCACTGAAATGTCATCCAGGAATTTGCAACAGAACTGTGACTTTGGTTATGAGGAACATTTTTGGTTTCTACGTGCAACATCAGTGGATCATCACTGGTGTTTCTCTGCTGACAAGTTTTTGGTGTCTAGTTAGGTTTTGTGTCTTTGATTATTACTGACTACATAGAATTAGGTGTACATTTTATCACTTCGATATGTCTCTTGCTGCACTGAAGCCTCACTAAGCTAAGTGTTTCCTAATTCTTACTACATCATGCTTATTTCAGAGGTATTCTCTGTTGATCTGTAAGCATCTGAAGACAATCCAGTAGTTTTCTGCTTTTCCCCAGGAAGCACTAGTTGTTTATTGACAGGACCACATGTACTGACACACACAGAGATGTATGTAGCCACACACAGTAAAGGTCTTCCAGTGCAGCATCTTGTTGCCACTGCAGCTCTGAAGGAGGGAGTATTTCAGCTTCTTCTCAAAGATGCTCTCTACTGCATTCTGAAATCACTACTTGAGGGAAAGCTCCTCTAGCAAAACCTTCTGAAACGAAACAGAAAAAGCGGTCATAAAATGCAAATCCTTTTGCCTTGTGACTGTTATTCTGGTGTGTTGAACTAGGGACCTACCTCACTATTACTGTTTTTGCTGTTGCAGGATTCCCAGCAGGAGAACTGCAAAAGCCTTTCTTTTGGGGAACAGAGTATCCTAGGTAAGTACTGCACGAGTCAACCTCTTACACCCAGAAATGAGGAATAACAGGGAAAGGTCTTGGAAATACATATAGACAGAGACGAGGGCATGGAGAATGCTGCACTGCTGAAGACGACCATCAGGTAGCACCCAGGAATACTGCATTGTCCTCCTGTTGGGAAAGATTGGCCCTTGGGTTGCACATTCTTCCCTGCTGTGTCCTGCTTTTCCTCTTGAAAAACAGACTTTGAAAACTGATGCTTTGCGCGATAACTTTTTTTACCCTTGGGAGCTGTATGTGTTGCTGTTGTCTTAAACTGATGACTGATTTCTCACAGGAACTGCTAATTAAGTGCACCCGAGTGGAAGGGTTTCAGTGCCATAGCATGCAGATGTAGCAGTGTGCACATGGCAGGTATTAAAAGGAATTGTAAATCAGGTACCTAGCACTTCATGAACAGAAGTGAAAATCCAGAGAGGCCATTTGTTATCAGTTTATTGTTCACTTTCTGTTAATATCTAAGATTAACCATGGCCTTTGCCTGTGCCTGTTGAGGTGCATGAGCATCCACGTACATAAGTGATTGCCTGAGCAGGCCATGTGCTACTATAGCTGGGGAAGAGTAATTGCAGGTCACATGTATTTAATTTTGAAAAATCACTGCTTTTGTGCAGTTCAATAACTTTCTATTTTAGGGCAGGATAAGACCATGAAAAGTTTCTGAAAGTTACTTTGTAGATATGTAAAGACAGCTACTGGTGAAACATATCCTTAACAAATCTTTGTTAAAAAAAAACAAAACAAAAATCTTCTAAAACATTTTGGGTTTGCCAACTTCCAATCTGGATGTGTCCTTTTAAGCAGAAATTTTGGCAATATATGTAGAGACACACATACAATTTAGGAACGAATGAATTTGTATTCAAAGAGAATTCTTATGAGCCAGGTGACTTTCTAAGTGGTAATTTGGGATAGAAGAAAGTCCTTTCTTCTTAAGGTGAACTTATTTTCTGCTGTGGTTATTCTAGACCTGTTTTCCAGTTTTGCTTTCTGAAGAGATTTCTCTGTACCCTGACCTTCTGCCATAGTGATAAAATTGTAGTTCTTTCAAAGAATTATTCTTTGCTCATTTCTTTAAAGGTTACCTTAGCTTAAATTGGTTTTGCCTGAGTACGTATCAAAATGAAATTTAGTAAACAAATGTTGCTGTTTTACAGCAGACAACAGATTGCTTTTGTCCTTGAAATAGTCTGGATCTGTTTTCTGTCTGCTTAAAAGAAACAGTGTATGGCACTGGAACAGAAAAATCATCAAAAAGTCATCAGCACTTGCTGGAAAACTGATTTAGCAAATATTTAACATTTAGTGGCATTTTAGTGTCTGGTTCCAGCATAACCACTATAAAACCGCATCTATTTGCATAAAGGGAAGCTAAGTTGTCACTTTACATCTTGGTACATCAATAGAACACCGCTGAAATGCCATCTCTCATAGTTACAAGACTTCAGTGCCAGATATACTGAAAGAGAGACTTCAGACTACCTGAGTTTGGTGGTAGCCCTCTGAGCCTCCCCAGTTCCAGAAAGTTCCCATCTCATATGGTACCCGTTGGGCTACACCCAATCCCCTGCGTCTCTGTCCAGCTGTGCCTCAGAATTGAAGAGTGTGAACAAAGCTGGGAGCACTCCTGGCAAAAGTGTGCTTGAGCTGGGCAAAATGCTAAAGAGGGTTCACAGAATCAAAGGCCAAACTTCACCTCATCCTTTGGATCTGAGGAAAAGCCTAGGAGTGCCAAGGCACCAGCCTGTTCTTTGCCCCTGCCACTGATTGTGACCAAGAACAGTAGAGAAAAAGTATTTAGTGATATGGGTTTTATTGGTTCTTCTTGACTTCTTTTCATGCTTTGTTCCATTCTTTTTATACTTCTCCAGCTGCAAAAAGTCCTGTATAACCCCTTTACTTCAGATGTGGAAAACAAATCTAATATAGTACATTTAGTATGGATAATTATCACTGTGAGCTACACAAGATTACGAATTTGTCACACAAAAGGATGATGTTTCTGTTGTGAAATATATAATTTTAACCAGCATTTTTTTAGCGAAGGTTTGCAATGGTGATAAAAATACAAATAAAACCCAACAAAACCAAACAGTAGGGAAGATTTTATCACATGCAAATTACCTTTCAGGAAAGCAAAAAAAAAAAAGGGAAGAATTGTCATGGGAGCAGAGGAAATTAAATGATATAATACTTTTTGGGCATGACTGAGATGAGCAATTAGTGTTCTACGGATCATTAGGTCCAATAATAACATGTTACTTCAAACCCCTCTTCCTTTCTCCTATTTCAATACAATGTGTTAGAAATACTATAAACAACTTTGAAGTATGGCATCTCAATAACTGAAATAATTAAAATCACAAAGAATGATTTAACAAATAAAAGATGCATTTAGCAGATCACTTTCCCCACCATGATATCTACTTTGATATCAAAAAGCCCTGAACCTTTCCCTCTCATCCCTCTTCCTCCCAGACGTATGGTTTTTGGCTGCAATGAGGAAAATATAATTAGTTATCAATCAGTAATACAAATTATTTCTTTCTATTCTGCTTCTCTGATACATTAGATGTGACTGTAGATCATGTCCTATTCCTGGGCAGGTGCAAGGAAATTGTATGGCTTCTCTCTTTAAAACTGAAGGAAGATCTGTTTAACGCTTCACAGAACAGAGTCAGTCCTTTACAAGTCTGTCCGTTGCACTCCAGTGAAGAATGTCTGGAGCTGGTGTTATGGAAGCCCATTGCAGCCTTTGATCTCTTCTTTTTTCTGATGCCAAGAGAATAATTTCACCTGTAACTCAGTCCTGTTCTCAGAATGCACACAGTGCAGTCAGCTGAAGGAGACGTTTTGGAGCTCCTGTGATGCTAATAAGAGATTTGGTCACAGTGCTTTCGAAGTTTTACATTACAGGGTGTTTTGAAACAAGTGAGTTTAACATTCAGATTTGACAACTCTGCAGATATGATTTTTAGTCCCAGTAATTAGTGACATCCCCTGAGGTAGAAATCTGATTCTTTCGCCCTCTGATGCTCACGAGTGTGGATACTTTCTGAGGAAACGGCTTCTTTGTCTTACAGGTCGTTAAGCTACGGTGCCATAGGAGTAATCGTTGGCCACGAGTTCACTCATGGATTTGATAGCAATGGTGAATATTTGTCCATAAGTTTTTCTTATTTTGAACAGAGTTGACAGCTGTCTCGTATATGTTTTAGGTTGGGTTTGGATGTTTTATTATGTTTTTGGCTTTAACAGAGATGAATTGTAGGAGAAAAATATAAAGTTGTACTTTTTATTTATTTGCTTGTGATCTTCCTTATCTGAATTAGATTCTGTTTGGTAAGGAATATCACAAGTTTAATGCTTTCTGTTTATTTTGAATGGAAACTAAACCAACAACAAATTCAGAAAGTCCTAGTTGGAGGTGGTGAGAAGGACAAAAGGTTAACTTCTGATTGATAAAAATCTCTTCCAGAAAAGTTTCAGTTTGACTTTTTTTTTCAAAATACAATTATGGGAAAATATTAAAATAATAATTAAAAAAAAAGCAAGCAAGAAGAAAATGTCAAACCAGATGTTCTGAAAAACTGGATGGAGTGGGGCATTGACAACATCTAGCTTTGGCTGTCTCATTAAAGTGCTTTTAAAAATCAGGCTTCTCAGAGAGAGGGGGATAGCCTCCTCCTTCAGGGAGCAATTCTTAGTATCTGACTGACTTCCCGCTCTGACTCACTGTCTAGAGAAACTTCTTTCCACTGAAAATACAGGGAGCTTAAGGTAAAGCAGGCTTCTAGCTCACTTTCTAGCCAAAGATATATTGCTTACATTGGGTTACTTCAAATGCCTTTTGCAAAATAAAAGGAAAAACTTGTATCCTGTTGGCAGCGCTCCACAGTATTTTGCATAATTAAAAAGTACTGAATGGAGAAATTTTTCCTGCCCTCCCGCTTCCATATCATAGAGGTTATGGTGTAGCGAGTACTTCCATGAGTTGGAGAGGATTTTTTGATCTGATAAAATTGTCTTCTGGGACTGACCTTCACTTGGGCTTAGCATGGTTAAGAGACCCTGCCTCTGAGGATGTTACAGAACGTGAGTACCAACTGAGTTTTCAACCTGCAGTGTGATGTGGACAGCCTGGACTTAGTCTTCAGTGATGACCAAAGTTCCTAAAAGCCTAGCAGTAAGGTCTTACATAATCTTTTGTAGCAGAAAGGTAGACAGAAGACATGTCAGGACTTTTTTTCATAGCAGATTTAGCTGCTCATGAGTATGTAACCTTGCTCTGTGATTTCATACCTCATCCCGACTACAGGAAAGCAGGAGCAGCCAGTAGACATGATATCAAGATGTTTTCTTCCATCTTTTTATCTCTTTATTTTTTCCCTGTGCAATTTCTTGTTTGAGATGTCAGACACCCTAGAGATTTATTTGTTTCTCCATCTGGAAGGTGAAAGCCAAGGCAAGAGGTAGTGGCCTGCTTAGGGAAGCAAATCTTATGTTCCTCTCTGACTGGCTTAAGACATGTTCAAGATTAAATACTCTCCTACAAATGAAATGGGACCTGAGGCTGAATCTTACATGAGCCATTGCTGTAGCTCTCAGCCTAGGGAATGGGATGTGCCCATATATTCTCCTTGTTTCCCTGGATAGGCTAAAATGCTGTGATTTCACTCCAAGGCAAAAAATGGAAACTTCAGAAGTTTCCATGAAATGGATTTTTCTTCTGGTCAAGCGTAAAATTAATTAATAACAAATTAGTTAGTCATCATCAGGTTTGAAGAATCAAAGACACATGAGCTGAGGATGAAAAATACTCACAATTATACTTACAAGAAAGCTCATATGCCTCTTACGCTATGTAATTATAAAATGTACTATAGATCTCATTAGTCATTACATTTTTTTTTCTGAAAATGGAAACAGTGACACAAATAGTGTCAGCTTTTCACCACTGACTTGAGTGGGGTCAAGATTTTGCTCACTGATCTTATCCATTTTGTATGTATACCTTCATGGGTACATTCGCCTCTTATTGCTGCACCAATGATAGATTCCAAAACCGGGAAAGTATGGGGTTTTCTCCTACAAAAACACTTTTTTTCTTTCTTTCTTTCTTTTTTAAGGTCGGAAATATGACAAAAATGGAAATTTAGACCCTTGGTGGACAACTGACTCTGAAGAAAAATTTAAAGAGAAAACAAAATGCATGATTAATCAATACAGCAATTACTACTGGAAAAGAGCTGGCTTACATGTATGTAAACCACTGGTGATTGAAAACAGTGGTGCATTAGAACATTTGGGGTTTTTTTTAAGTTATCATTTTATAAATCTCAGCATATTGGGATATTAGTCTACCAACTTCATTTCTTACAACAAATCGTCTTTTGAAGTGAATAATTTGGATAAAAATTGTCTGTCAGATTTGATTAGTCCAGTCAAATACCACCACCCAAACCCTGGTGACAGGGTTAAACCACCTCTTCCCATCACTTTGCATTGGAATTGGAGAAAGAGGATGAAGCCACTCAGCAGGGCTGATCTAATTGCTATGAGCATGTTAAATGCCTTCTGAAGATAAGCTCCTTAATGAAAACTGAGCAGCCACTCTTTTTAAAACACAGGATATAATGGCATATTTTATAGATTCATTTAGCAATTCCACCTGTTATTTACTGCAGGTATAAAATGGATGCACAAACCCTCCTGTATTTCAGATTCCACTCTTGCGACTTTTCCATGTGTGCACACGGACACAATTTGTGTATCAAATGAAGAGAGTGTGATAAGGGTAGCTCATAGAAGTGGATTGAGAAAGAAAGTGCAAGGAAATGGTTTCTGTTGCATCATCTATCTGAGCTATGGGCTTGCCAGAAAATGTGCACATTATGTGTCCAAAATGAAGGATAAATCCCATACCTTCAGAAATCAATAGCTAAACTTCCAGTAATGTCAGCTGGGAATTGATTTTTAACCTTAATTTTCAGAATAAAACACATACCCCATCCCCTATTCACTTCTACCACCTCTACTTCGATTTTAGAATCAGAAATGCAATTATGCCTTTGCCTTTAAAGAACAGAGAGGTCACATTGAATGCTTAGCAATAATTTTAACACTTTCCCCAGGCTACTTGTATTACTCTGAGAGAGGCCATATTGTAGTCCAGTCTGATAGTCCAATGTCTCAGACTTGAAGGGCATCATATAAGCTAATTTACAAATAAAAATTATCTGGCGCATTACTGAATATCTGCAGGACAAAAGCTGTCAATAAAAAATGCCTCTTAGAGAAGGTAATTAAAACCTTCCCCAAGGACATGAGTAAGCTTTTGCCATGCTCTTGGACTGCCTTGTCCATCCTCTTTACCTTCTACAGTGTCTTTTCGGATGGAGTAGATCAGAATTTTCTCTCTAGTGTAGCTATTGCCTTTGAAGTCCATGGGCTGACTGGAGACATCCTGTTACCCACAGCCGTGTCATTTGCAAGGCTTTCCTCCCATATTATCATGGGATTACATAAAGCACTTTTTAGATGATAGAAGAACAATCTTGATTTTTTTTTCTGTCATGTTTTATAGCCTCTGTATGAGAAGCTATGCATGCAAAGAGCTTCTTTTTACCTGTCATTTACATAAATATTAGTACATTCTGCAGTTATATGAATACATGGATCAAGAAACGTATTAACTCTTCTTCTCATCCAGTTTACAATAAAAATCCCTCCAGAAAAGAAGCATAATGAAAGAAAACGTGGATATAGAAATAGCTTCAGAATACAGTAATCAAATAAAGTCATCTGATCAAATAAAGGGCTTATCATTGTTCCTGCACCCTGTCATGAACTGTCTGCACACAGTAGTCTCAGGTACCTGACCCAGAGCTGCTTGAAATCAGCAGAAATATTTCTTCCACTTATTAAAATGACCTACGGCCTGGATGCCACTGCTAGGTTACTCTCATCTTATGCTCTGAATCAGTCTACTTCACAACTCTGCTGCAAGAAAAATATGAGTAGGTAGGCTGGAAAAAAAGGCACCTGGTATGTGTGCATGTTCCCTAGTGCCCCAGCACCTTTCTTCCTAAAAACCGCCCTCCCATCTCCAGGCTCCTGAGAGGAGGAAGTGCTGGCAGGAAAGGAGTTCACTTACCTCTGCTGCTCCCATTTCTTCCTTGTTACAACCTTGGGTATCACTCAGCCGTCAAGCAAAATGCCTTGACTCCAATCTGGGTGCTCCTCTGCATGGAATAGTGGGGCTAGGCATCCTCCAGGTCCTCTTACCTCTTCTTTCCTGTTTTTACCTCTTTTACAATCCTTAAGGTAAGGTGAGTCCTGACACCAACCCTGTGGCATAGGAGTGCCTGTCATCAGAGGGTTTGCAGGACACTGTTGACCTTCAGAGTTCTGCTCAAAATGCTGCTCAGTTACCTTGCTCATTTAAGGCATAGTACAGAGTAAAACTGCATAATTAAAAATACAGTATGGTAACACTAAGACCCCAGCAGCAGGCTGGGTGATCAGAGGTAACGCTACACTTGCAGAAATGAGAGTTTCTACATAATGATCTTTCACTTGGTAACACCAGGAAACTGGCTTTTTCAGAAAGTTTAGCTAGCACTGGTTCTCACGATACATACTTGTGCTATTGCTCTAGCTCTTGGAATCAATAGTGGGAAAAAGCAACGTGCATCTCCTTCACAGATATTTTTAGAGTCCTGAATATACTATCAATTTCTGTTCTCTCACTGACAGATATTTTTAATTGCGCTGTTTTAGGTTATGACTTAAAAGTTATTTTTGCATCCCAGTAATACTGAAAGAGTTATATAGAGAAATAAATATAATCTTTTAGATAAAAGTTGAAGAAAAGTTATACAGGATCTCACATATAACCAGAGAAAAACAGTCCTCGGGGGAAATTATTGATGCTCAGACCAAAGATCAAGGACTGGGTTCTAGAGTGCGTTTTATCTACTATATTTTGGGCTACAGAGATCTAGGACCAGAGCCAGGATAACAAATCACAAGGAATTGTTTACTGACAGTTTTCACATTGAAACCCAAAGTTTTATATTTACCCAGAGATATGGTGGTTGAAATTGGCTGAGCTTTTTGGTGCCTTGTTTTATTTTTTTCATTTCTTGAATCATAGAACTACAGACTGGCTTGGGTTGGAAGGGACCTCAAAGCCCATTTAGTTTCAACCCTCTGCCATGGTCAGGGACACCCTCCACTACCTCAGGTTGCCCAAAGCCCCATCCAACCTGGTCTTGGACACTGCCAGGGAGGGGCAGCCACAGCTTCTCTGGGCAGCCTGTGCCAGGGCCTCACTGCCATCACAGGGAAGAATTTCTTCTGTATATTTAATCTAAATCTGCCCTCATTCTGCCTAAAGCCATTCCCCCTTGTCCTGTCACTGCACAGAAGTTGATCAAGAGGAAAGTTCATAAATGGGTCAAATGACTGTTGATCTTTCACCCTGCCAGGTCAAAGGCAAGAGGACTTTGGCAGAGAACATTGCAGATAATGGAGGTTTGCGAGAGGCTTTCAGGGTGAGTATATGAAAAAATATCTGAAACACGGTACTATTTTAAAAACACCACCAACAACAACAACCACAAAGAAAAAGGGGTGGTTGGGGTCCATGTTGCTGAAACACACTCAGAATTTCTTTTTTTACCAGGCATACAGGAAATGGATTGCAGAAAAGAGGGGAGGACAAGAAGAGCCTTTACTGCCAGGCCTTAAGTTCACCCACAACCAGCTTTTCTTTCTGAGTTATGCCCATGTAAGTAGTATAAATGTGATTCAGTTCCCATCTTTTAACCTGCATAATGTACAGTGTAGAGATGAGACTGCTCTGTTTCAACACCAGCCAAACCCAGACTTTTCAGGGTATAAGCAGAGACATCTTCTCCAAGGGTTATTATTTCTTTTCTCTTTCTCTCTTTGTTCTCATGTATCTAACCATGGGGCTAGAACTGCTGAAATTATTCTTGGTTTTTCACAGCGTTGTCATGGTAGCTTTCTTTCTCCTTGCTCTTTTTCTTTGCTTCAAGGCTCTCCTTGCATGTATTGACTCCTTATCCTCTCTCCAGGTTAGATTCCCAGTTTTCTGGCGTTTGCCATATGCAACAGTTTCTGACTGCTTCCACCAGAGATTCCAGTTTCAAATGTACCATCACCGTTCATTACTGAGCATGTTGTTTAGGGAAACTAAGCAGTAGTGCAGAAATTTACTTTTTTTCCCCTATCTTTCTTTTCTGTACACTAAATATGCTGTACCTAAACTTTTATAAGGCATGTTTGGTTTTTAGAGAACAAAGGAGAGAATCAGAAATGATTAATTTGGTTAAAAGAGTTGAGACAATCTCTATTTATGAGGAATAAAAGTTGGGCTATAAAGTTTTGCCCACCAGTTGAAGGAATGAATCAGAGAACGGGACCCAGTGCAATTTTCTTTTATTCTTTTATATATTCTTTTATAACCAACCCTGGCTGAAAATCACTTCTCTGCCAAAAATCAGTGTAACAGCGATACATGGGTCTATGGCTACTTAAGCTTGACAACATTCACCAATGTAAAACCACCACTTCAGTTGTTTATGCTGAGTTGAGTTTTACACTGGAGTTGAGTTTTCCCCAGGAAGCCATATGAGAAGATCTGGGGGGTCCTATAGGACCTCTGGAATCTTATATCTGGTGTACACTCTGAGGGGAGGAGTTACAGGCACAGTAGGAGCAGTGCATGCCAGGTACCTTTGAGCTCATCCTGTTTCCACAGAGTACAAGATACTATCAACAGACTCATTCAAGCTGCCGTTCTCCAGCCAGACAAAATTGCACTGAAGTCCACACATGCTGTGGGTGGTCTGCCCTAAAGGGTTTTGCAGTAGGAACCATTCAAGACTGGGGCTTAGGTAAGGCAGGGGCTGCTTACATGAAATTTTTCATGCAATGAATGCAGCATAAGAAGAACTACTCGGTTGTGCAAATATTCTCTCTATCCTTCTTTGTGCTTAGTTACAGTTGTGTCAAGTATCTTATTAGGAATAGTGAGTTGGGTACCAGTGCCAGAAACTTGTGTGAAAATGTGACATTACAACATGGAACAAATGTGTCTGGTCAACAGAGCTGCCAGTCCAGAGATGCTAAGCGTCATTATATGCATATTTTATATGCATAACATAGCTTTGAGATCAAGAGGTATTCTTGGTGACAATTAGGCATCAGATGCTGTGGCAAAAGCTGAAAAGCAAGCTAGAGAACCTCAAAAAAAGAGCTAATAAAGTGACTGTGATTAGATGATAGGAGTAAGTGCGCGGAGAATAACAGTGGGTGGAAACTGGATCCATTAACAGATTTGAAAATGAGAGAATATGCTAACAGAAAACTGTGTGTTAGAAAAGGTGAAACAAAGTAAGAGTCTTCCTGTTGTGTGTGTTGTGTAAGTCACAGGCCTCTTAAGAACAGAAACATTACATTCTACTACTGAAGTCATCACAGATAACATGCTTATTTCTGTTTTTTTGTCTTTTATTAGGTAAGGTGCAACTCCTTTAGACCAGAATCTGCGAGAGAGCAAATATATATTGGAGCTCACAGCCCTCCTCAGTTCAGGTAGTGCAAATAATGCATTTACTCAGTATACACACAGAATCAATCACCACAGCACACAAGTGCAGAAATTTAGCATGTTAAGAGGGGTTTAAGAGCAAACACAAAATTGGACTGTGCTCTTGGCTTAGATTGAAATTGAAATGGTTTTATTAGCTTATCTTTCACTACTACAAATGCTCTTCTGCAAAAACAACAGCTTTGCTTCTACTTATAAAAGCAGTTGAACCAGAAAACATTCTGATCCCTGTGATGTTCTTTAATCATGGCCTGAATATATATAATGTTTGATCTTTTTTATTTTTTTTTCTGTGCAATTCTACTTTAGAAAACAATGAATATTAGGAGTGTCCTTGATTCAATCTGCCTGAGTTCATTAAAAGCTTTAAAGCGAGTACCTTGACTTATATTGATAATACACAACAAAGCATCTCCCATAAGTTCATTCGAGATTGAACTCTTCAGTGGCCCTTCAGAGACACTTCGCCTGAAGGGGCTGTGGTAGTCCAGCCATAAAAGGGTGCCTGTCTCCTTGCCCAAAAGGCTTTCTGCAGGCTCTCCTAACCATAGACACCTCTGAAACTCAAGAAAGAAAGGCTAGAAAGGAGGAAGATTTAAAGACTTAATAAGAATTAGGAAGCCAGTTTATTTCTCTTCTATTTCTCTGCTTCTCCACAGAATTTGTGTGAACAAAAGCAGGGTTGGTTTGTTGTTTGTTTTTTTTTTTTTTTCTGTTGCAATTCATGTCAGTTATATTTACCTGAGAGTTGTGTGTTTGTATTCAGTCAAGTGCTACATTGCCTCTGTATTTTGGGGAAGGATGGTAACTCCACAACTTGATTCATAATGGAAGTGTCTCCAATACACAAGATTAATTGCCTTCTGGAAATTCCTACCGCTGTCGACTAAAGAGGGAGTTGGGAACCCACTTCCTCCATGGCTAGATTTCGGTGGTGACTTCCCCCTTTACCTCAATTCTCTCTTGGTACATTAAAATAGCAATGCTGCCTTCAGAGGGGAGTTTTGAGGTAGCCTTATAGGTACTCTGACATATGCACTTGACACAGCCTTGCCAAAGAGCATGCATAACATGCCTCAGGCTATTTATAACCAGAATGGGTTAAGAAATAATGGAAACATGATGGCACAAGTTCAATATGAGCTAGCATTGCTGGTATGTATGCTTGCTCTTGGTAGATTTCTATACTCTGCACTGAAAACTGCACTGCTCTACTTTTGGAACACCTATTACACCAGCTGTCCAAGGTAAAACTAGTGCAGGATGCACACCTGCATGCCTCTTAACGATGGAAAAAATACCGAGGCAATGAGGACAGGAGTATCAGGCTCCCCTTCAGCCTAGAGAGTGATATATTTTAATAATTCCTATCCTTGTTAAGATTCTGGTAAAAGAAACATCTCCTCTAAAAATCTTTGGATTTACCTATCTATATATTTGTGTATTCTGCATTATTGCATAGCTACAGTCTGAGATGGTGCAAATCACGAAATAAACAGAGAAGCCTGAGGCTAGAGCATTCATGAGGAAAACTCATGAAGGAATCAGGCTCAGAAAGAAATTTCCTGAGAAGACAGATGAATTTGAGCTCTTGAAATTGCAAACAAATCTTTTTCTTAGTTTTGATGTGAGATTCTCTGAACAGGCTTCTGTTTCAGAACCAAAGAGAAGTTATGGTGCTTGTCTCTTCTTGTAAATTGTACCAACTGAACAAGTTATATTATCTTTTTCCCCCAACTTTGCTTCATTTATGTCCCAAGAACCATTATACACATAGCAGCAGTTCAACTAGTTTCAACATTGACAGGTCTTGCTGTCCAAAAAACCCAAAGAGCCCTTTTCAAAATAATTTATGTATATAGATAAAAAAAAGTAACTATGAAAGATGATTGAAATGAGCAACACATATCCTGAGCCTAGGTGTGTACATCTGAGCTAAGCCACCCAAGGTTCCCGTCACAATCAAAACCAGTAGGCACACACATACAATCCTTCTCTAAGTAAGAAACTTGGATTATTTTGACTCTGCAGGTACGTATTTCTGTTGATTCCCAAGGGAGCCTGGGGTGACCTGCTCAGGTGTCTCTACTGTAGTTTAGTGGGATGAAATCCAGACATCCCACTTTAATTCCACATTTAATGCATGGTGATATCAAACCATGGGTAGAAAAGTCACATCCAGGGACACATAAAGATCTTTTGCTGGTGAGGTTTTGGTTTCACTTATTTTTACTTCACAGATTTTCATTATTAGCATGTGTCTTGGCCATTTTTAATGCTGGTTGCAGAGTAAAATCCCTGGCACTGCAGGCACAACTCCCAGCAACTTCAGCAGCAGTTCTGCATGACCACCTCTTGCTGTTCCAGTCCCTGAACATTTGCAATGTTTTTACAGTCAAGCTGTATATCCTATTGGAAGCCTAATATCACTTTTTAATTCACCCTTACAAAACTGACCTTTAGACATTTTGTGCCAGCTGACTGCAAATTTTCTTACCCACAGAAAGTCTAATCAGTGTAATAAGAGTGTTTTCTACCATGCTGAGCTATGCCGAGAAGCTGATTGTCTGCAGTGGAGGAAAATGCCTTCCCACTGCATAGCAAAGAGGGTTGCAAGGCATACAATTAATATCTCAGGAGACACTTTTCTGCTTTTAACTTGAGATGGTGTCTACTTTAGCACTATTGCAAATTTCAGGTTAGTAAATTCCAAGATGCTTAAAAGCATAGGAAAAATCAGCAAACAACATGATCCCACACTAGCAATGGCAAAATAATAATTTCTGACAGCATGAAATGATACAGGGATGAAATCAGGAGCCAAGGATGACTGCATACAAAGAGCAAGCTCTTCCCCTATGCCTGAAGGTGCTAGTCTGGGATGCAGACACATTGTCTAGCTCGTATGAGGCAGGGATGTGGTTGCTCTTTCAGTATCACACCATCTGTGGTGAAAACAAGAGCTTGGGAGCTGGTCAGGACAGGAGCCTCAGAAAATGTATTTCTGGAATATCAGAGGAGTTGAGATGCTCACAGGTGAGATGCTCACCTGTTTTGATGCTCAGCCTGAGGCTGAGTTGGCTGGGAAGAGAGGTTCTGCCTGTGCCCCCAGCTTCAGGGTGAAGAGTCCCAGGGAACCATTGCGGGGGTGTGTATGTGGGTGGGCAGAGAGAGCTGCTACAAGAATTTGGCTGGTATAAGCCAAAGCAAACCATTTCCAGCACAAACACACTGTGTGATTACATGCTTCTGCCTGTCGGACTCCAGTGGTTTAGCAGGTGCTGGTAGAAGGATCCCACCATGCAAGGCTACCACTGATGTCCCACCTTTGCAGCCTAGGGTTGGATTAGAAAATTCTTCTAAATGAGACAGTATCCACAAAATGCAAATGGTTTTGGTTGAGTTTCTAGCAAAGTGAGATGATTCTCGAAGCATGGAATGAAACAAGATTGCCTTCACATTAAGTGGGAATGCTTCTCCTGTACTTTTTTTATTCTATTTGTGGAAAAATGACATGGAAAGCCTGAAAACTGAACCTGAAGTGAACACACAGGAACACTTCTGGGCCTGCAGTGTTTAACTGAAGAAGGCTGCATGTCAATCACTTTTCTCTTTGCAGAGTTATCGGTGCCATGAGCAACTTTGAAGAGTTCCGTAAAGCTTTCAATTGCCCAGAAAACACAACGATGAACCGAGGGGCAGAATCCTGCCGGCTGTGGTAGATGTCTCTTCCAGGTCTTCTGTCAAGAGGAGTCTGCAATGTGAACTGCTGCACCTGAGATCAAAGCCCCTGCTAGACCATCTGAGGAACGTTCTGTAATCTGGAGAGGAGTTACTTCAAATGCATCTTCCCTACCTGTGCTGATGACCTGCATGGATCTAATCACTCTCTATTCAGAGCCCAGAAACATTTGAAATACAAGAGGATAGATTTTCTTTAATAATAATAAAAAAGGAACTCCTTTTATCCCTCAAACTGCTCCTTCTCATCTGCAGTTGCATTGCTGTTGATGGATAACTGCCATTATCAATTCTAATTCCTGATTTATAGCTGAGCAAGAGGTAAATGCTAAAATCCAACTTTAATCTATTGCTCTGTAGGGGTGCTGTGCAGAATGCTCCCACACAGAATTTATTCTTTCTGGATGAAGAAATTCACGAGACCTGCTAAAAATCCAGCTCTGATCTGCTGTGTGATACAGCCTTCCCATAACTTAAACTATCACTGCCCAGCATGCCATAAATGATGTTGCATGATGTAAAGACACAAGACTTTATATAAATTCAGTTTAATATGTCAGATTAGTGCCTCAGGTTTTGAAACAGTTTCAAGCAGGGAAAGTACCTCTTGGTTTCCATCTGCTAGGACTAAACACAAAGGATATTTGTCAGATCATGGCCTTTTCTAATTTTAGAACAGCTTATGATAGAAGTCAATGTGCGGTGAAAATCAAGAGCTTGTGAAGGGAATTCCCAGCTCCATGATACTCAGAAATATATCAGTACTTATTTCTGTTTACAGAGTGGGCAGGTTCTTTTTCTCAAGAGCGGTTTTTACCTTGTCCTGAAGGTAGCTTCATCAAAATTGATTTTTTTAAGCCAAAACATGATGCCAGTTTTAATGTAGGGATTTCTCTGTGTCAGGGTCTTGCAGAGGAATGGAAGACGTGTGCATGCTTGTCCTCATGTTCTGGACAAGGCTTGTGATCTTAAGGAAGGAAGAATACATGACTGAAAAATAGTACCAGAAGCATTGGAGGTGGTTGGATAAAGGAGAAACTGAGGAGTAGACAACTTTTAAATACAGTATACATGCAGACCAGTTGAATTTTTTACTTGGTTTCTAGCATTTATAAAAATTCATATTTTATTCTGGCAGAAGAATTTTAGTATGTAACTGTTACTAAGTGGGCGTGGAGAGAACAAAAAAGCCCTTTTTTCTCAACAGAAAAATACATATTTAACTGGTATTTATTTATAACTTGTGCATTAATCCATTTTTACAGGGTGGAATTATCTCAAGATAATTCAAGATAAAGAGACTTTCTTTAAACTGACTTAATTACTGCAAATCTATATATGTCTCTGTGTGTATATAGTTTTTTATATATATATATACACAAAAAATATATATAAATTCTTCTATTTGCTTAAACTTTACTTTATCGGTGTAGAATAGTTAGTAAGATAAACTTATTTTACAAGGATTGTTCATGTATTGTCCAACAGTCAAGGTGGAGAAGGTTCAAGTGAAGCTAAGTTTTTGCAAATGGGTTTAATTTCCTACGTTTGTTTATAAAGAAGTGGGACATCATAGAAACATATTTTGTGAGACAGGCCCTCAAGTTACATTCCAGAGAGAAGGAAACCAAGACTCCTGAACTCAAGACACCGTTACCACATATAACATATAAACAAAGGAGTATGTTTTGGGGACAGGGAATTCTGTTTTTACATTTTCCCTGAAAAATTCAGTTTTCTTAAGAGGAAAAACACTTTTGCTTCCTTCCAACCAGCTCTGCTCCTGGTTTCTGTGAATTACAGCTTGACATTTGAATTGACACTACTTTTTTTTTTTTCCCCTGGACATATTTTTCTCATAAACTGCTCACACAGCAATATTTTCATAGAGACTTTCCTCAAACAACCAGGTATGGGTCTTGAGCAAAGGGATGCTGTTTGCCTACCAAAGGGAAAGTTCTCTAGCTAACTAAGCACTGTACCAATTCGCTCCTATGCTCCTATGAGCACTGACACAACTTGATGTTGGCTGGTTTGGATCAACAGCACAAAGGTCAGGGGTGATATCTTGGCCCGATTAAAGGTAGTACCAATGCGGTCGTTGCCCTCAGAAAAGTCAGGACATCAAGTCAAACACTTATCTAAACTTTCTCAATTATTGGACTTTGCAAAACTGGTTTCACAACAGTCGGATTTGGGTTTTCTAATTTTATCTCTCAGGTCAGAGATCCATTTACAAGAGCTTCTCTCTCATGGCTATTTTCCAGTGGGACAGATTCTGTCATTTTGTAGTTTATGGGGTTGTTTCTCTGTACTGGATAGCAGCAGCTTCCAAAATGTCTGACCTCCACTGTCTTAAACACCACTCTCGCTTCTCCTTGTTAGGCTCAAATCTTTCATATTTTATACCAAGGAACGTTCAACTTGTATTTCCAACATGTATTTTCCAACAGCACAGGAACAGCTGCAAAAGTGTCTCCTCCTTGCCAGGCTGAGTACCCATCTCCTATAGCAGGCAGAAAGCTGAGTTCTGGGTTGGGAGTGACAGTGGGGAGATGGAGGGCTTGGAGTCAGTGCACTAGGAGGGAGTAGGAGGGAGCAAGACCAAATTTTGGACACTGATTTTAGCAGTTGAGAGGGGATCTAGACACTGCCAGAAAGAAGTCCTTGCTGCTGACTAGCATATTCATTCAAGTTTGGGCAATCCTTGCTGTCGATGCAGGTTCTCAGTGCCTTGTGCTTAAGTCTTGTGTATGCATATGTAAGATCATGACCTGCCTTACCTGCCTGCTTTTTACCTCAAACCAAGCAACTGATGATGGAATTTAGTTTCCCTTTGGAGTCAGCTATTTAGGTATCAGCTACAAAGTAAAGCAGAGGGTAATTAAACACATTCTTTAAACTCAGTCACCAAAGATAGCTAAAGGATAGCACAGTGATGATTTGTGAGGGCTTTTCCCATTGCCTCGGTTGCACCAGACACCTCTGCCCTGTTTCGCTTTCACACTGTGCCTCCAAGGTCTATGCTAGCAATGCCTTGCTGTGTTGCTACTAGGCTCCCTTATTACCTCTATGTAAACAGATCCTTCATCATATATATTCTTCTCTCATAGCTTTTAAACTGGTATTTTTTTCTTCATTGTCAGTAGTGATCTCAACACTTTTTCCTTTAAGCATATGGTAAGATATTTCTTCCTCTTGGATCAGATGTCATCTTCTCTTTCAGTGATCAGGAGGGAAAAGATTGCCTATGAACTTGCATAAATTCAAAGAGATATTTTTGTACTGCATAGACATAAAGCAATAATCTCCTGTCCCATGTCCCCATCTTTGGGTACTGAAAAAGTGTAAACACCCTATTCCTATTCCTATTCCTATTCCTATTCCTATTCCTATTCCTATTCCTATTCCTATTCCTATTCCTATTCCTATTCCTCTTCCTATTCCTATTCCTGTTCCTGTTCCTTCTTTTTAGGTCCAACCCTGAAAATGCCAAGACACCACCTTACACACTGTGAGTCTTTCTGCTGACCACTTTGTGAACGAGTTAGCTTTACGAGCGAGTTCTCTGCAAAGGCAGCTCTGCTACTCACCGGTGCAAACTCTTTCTGAATACAACTGATCTCCAAGCTAGGTCGTGATGCTGAAGGATCAAAATACCCAGTTGCATTGCACAAATCTGCAACTTGTGCCCAGTGCAGGGGGACTTCAGCAGTCTTTAAGTAGGAATGCTATCATGACACTAAATGTATGAATTATTTACAAAAACATCAGGTGAGTTTTATGTGTAATTTTTCATTGAGCATTATTCAACAAATTACATGTTTAGAAGTATATCTCACAACAGTTTTATATATATATATCTCCAAAGAAATATTAAAAGCTTGACAACTCCAGAGGCAAAACTACAATGACTTAAAGGGTCTTTTGTGTTTATGTCTTTTTAATCTGTTCTTTTTATTTTTTTAGTCCATCTACTGTACTTTTAAATTTTTCTTCTTGCATAATACATTGATTGACTGTTTTAAAGACAATTATATTAGCCAATAAAAGCCAAAGTGACAAAGAATTTTCCTGTGTTGCAGTAAAGCAAAAGCTGCTTGGCCTGTCACTCTCGAACTCTACGTTACTCCTGTAAAATATCGTCTTTGTAAAATGTAATAAAGAGCACAATGGCATGGCTCCAGGTTCTCAAAGCTACTGTTACTGCTTGACAGCCTAAGAAGGACCTCTTCTGCTCTCAGAGCCACCTATCCATTTCAGTCAGAGATTATTAAGCTTCACTTGCCTCCAATAATCTATTGGGGGCAATTAAAAGTAAAATAGGAGGAAGTACTGTGAATGACAGCTGGAGGCTGCAGAAAGGAAACACTTTCTCATGATGAGGGAGACGGAGCACTGGAACAGGCTGCCCAGACAGGTTGTGGAGTCTCCTTCTCTGAAGATATTCAAGACCAATCTGTATACATTCCTGCGTGATTTAATCTAGGTGATCCTGCTCGGGCAGGGGGGCTGGACTAGATGATCTTTCAAGGTCCCTTCCAACTCCTGATGTTCTGTGATTCTATGAAATTACAGACTGGCAGGTGGCAGAGCTGTCCCAACCAGAAGCTGTTTGAGGATAAGAAAGTATGGGAGAAGATCCACCTACCTCTCAGCCTCACCTTTCTCATCTTGCCCCAGTCTGTTCCTCTACCCACCCACCCTTTTTAGCCTCACCTGCTTTTCAAATGCTTTTAAGTGTTTCCCACAGATGTCTTTAATAGGGCACCCCTGTCACCATGCCCAAGCTTGAACTGCAGCTCAGCGACGTCTCTTCTCAGTCAGCACAAAGGAGGGTTCTGCTGCTGTCCCAGGCTGGGGTGGGACTGCAGGTAGCTTAGCTCCTCACCATTCCTCACCCTGTGCTTCCTGAGCCTGACTAAACATTTGCTTAAGGGCTGCTTAGTCACAGGGACTGTGCCAAGGCCTTGAACATCAGGTAAGTGCCCGGTTTCTTGGGCATGGACCTGTTTCCTGACATTGCTTAGGTTCCCATAAGCAGCGGTGCTGACCCACCTAAAGGCAGCTAAAAGTCTGTGAGCAGCGAAGAGCAATCATACCCCTTGGTGACAACGGCTGAAGTTGGCTTTCCTGCATTTTGTTGAATGATGGCCTGTGGTGACAGAGCCTCTCAAAGTCCAAAGCTTAGTGCAGGGAACTCTCCACACAGCTCTTGGATTCAGGGTGACAGGGAGATTTTCTCTTTGAAAAACCTGCATCAGTTGTGTCATCTATTATTTACTAATGTTTCCATGGGCAAAAGCAAAGGTTCCCATGGGGGATGATGGATGAACAAAGCAAAGATTCAGGGCTGGAACATGGCACCGACTTCAGCATGAGGAAAATGTCCTGCTTAACTCTTGCAGGGTGTGCTGAGCTTGCTGCCATCTTGGTAAGATGCTTTAACAATGGCTGTAGATCTCCCTGAGGAATTCAGCATTTATCTACTGCAGCAAGAGCCTGCTTCGCTAATCAGACAATTTAATCCCATTTAGAATGTAATATATAAAAAAAAAAAAAGAAAAGAAATTAAAGATTCCAGAGGGATTCTCCAACATAGCATTATGTTTTATTAAATACAACATCAAAGTTGGAAGTTACTGAGAATCAAGATAATGTGTTACACTAATTTGTGATCAAAGAAAGCAATATAATGATATAATTCTAATCATCCATAAGCACCGCAGCCAGAACAGTTTTACGTGCAAGGTTAGATACATACACAGATGCATACTTTAGCTGTGGGTGTGAACTTGGACATGGATCTTTGCAAAATGTCTCTAAAAATTTTATCACATCCATATCTACTGTTTGAACTGGTGAAAAAGTGACTTGTTTAACAGAGCTTGTGGAAAGGCTTCCAAAAATTTGTAAAAGTTTCCGAATTTATTTAACGTACTAGCACTGCTTTGAGCAATGACAGTGTCCATTGCTTGAACTGGACAATGTGTGCTCCCCTTCTGAAATGTGACTAGAAAAGATTTCAGTACAGGAATCTGACAATGTATGGCGATGCATCCTCTTACTTCAACCCTAGGAAAAGAATTTGGGTAAAACCAGCAAAAAAATTAATATCTTCTGTAACACAGGAATTACAGAAAAATGCATTTATGGATATATACCACAGAGTGCAATTGAAAACATGCTCTTGCAGAAGATGCAGTGGCTGAACTGGGACATGGGAATGGTTCACAAACTTGCCACATCATTTCTACTAGGAGAAAAACCTGAGTGCAGGAGACCTGCTTGCCTTTTAAGTCACCACAAGCCTGCGGGTGTTATGGCTCAGCCCTCTGCAGGGGTCCCAGCAGCGTGCTTGCTCAGAGCTTGCCCCATCAGTCAGTGGACTGGAGCTGGAGGGACTATCAGCCTTTTCTATAGGGTGTCCAAAGCCACCAAAAAGCTCTGTCAGCAATACTCCCACGGGCTCCTAGTTTTACACACCCTTTTCTCCTTTCCCACAAGCACGTGTAACAGGCACATAAAACAACCGATCTCCATGTCATGGCATTTAAAGGAAAAAAATGGTGCCTTCACAGGCCCATGGTGGCAAAGAATGCAGCACCACTGCATCTCAAAGCCACTGGCATGTTCTGTGCATATAGGGTTGCTCTTAGTCAGACAATGTGTACGCTTCCATGTCATTCCACTGGAATAGAGCTTCAGTGGTGTGTGCTGGGGAGAAGAAAGCAACATATGGAGTGAACTCTGGAGGATGATAAAGTGAAATAAGAAACTATCTTCTTTAGTGTGGTAAATCATTAAAAGATTTAACAAAGCANAAGTCTGTGCTATGTAAGTATATATAAAAATGTCAAAAATATGAATTATTTTTAAATAAATATGGTCTTAGAATAGAACTCTGACCTCACTAGCTGCAGCAGGTGATTAACATCTGTGGGGCCAGCATTCTACTCCATCTGGATAAATGCACATCGGCTTTACTGATTAAAAACTATTTGGGAAACACATTTTCTTCTAGCCAGAAAAAATATTCTAGCCTCTGGGATATTCAACAGCTTCCCTGTCCTCTGTCATTTACAT
The DNA here is from genome assembly GCA_013399135.1 of Heliornis fulica. NCBI lineage: Eukaryota > Metazoa > Chordata > Aves > Gruiformes > Heliornithidae > Heliornis > Heliornis fulica. The sequence continues at coordinate 70,185 of VXBZ01011550.1, read as the reverse complement.
AGGACTGGCTGTGTTGGCTCTTATCTAGTAGGTATTGTATTTTCATCATTAAGGGTTACTTTATCAATGTTCCAAATGCACAAAGCAGTTTTTTTTTCCAAATTGACTTCCCCAGATAAGGCTCTATTAACCATTAAAGTAAGCACAGCATGTCCTGTGGAAGCGTAGGCTTATCTATGCCACTGCGGTGGTTTGGTCTCTGTGATGAGACAGAGAAGTTTCCCATTACTGAATTGACAAGGGAACCTGGCAGTGCTTGTGGCAGGGACAGCACTGCCTGGGCACAAGGTAGCTGGGGAGGAGATGTGTGGTCCACTGCAGGCAGGAAAATTTCATCCATGATGACCTGTGTGCCTCACACTACATCCAAGACATTTAAATGGTACTACCTAGCAAAACGATGACATCTATTGTCCTAACAGAAGTAAACTACTTGTGAAAATCAAAAAGGAGGGAGAATTCAAGCCATCATACAGATTTGCTTGTGGAGGCTCAAGGTTGCTTAAGTTTACACCTGTGGGCATCTACAGAAGTGCCTCTGCCTGCAGGTGAGTTTGTTTTGAGATGTTGCAAAATTCTAGATAGGTTGGGCGAGGAACAAAGGCCCACCATGCGGAGAGCAGCAGAGAGGGAGAGCTCAGTATGAACCGGAGCACCCTTCATGCTGCTTAAACACAAGTCACCAGTGTCTCCAGCACTGGATCCTGCTTCAGCAGTGGGTGTGATGGACCTCCTCACAGTCAGGTTTAAGTCTGGTTAAACTTCCTCTTCCTAAGGGAACCCTTACTGTGAAGAAGCAGAAGAAACAGGGAGGTAGGAGTGGCTGTGTACATTGAGCCGTATCATAGCAGTTGCGAACGCTTTGATTCACACAAGCACTGGTGTAAGGACCACTGAAACACAGATGTGCCACCTAACCAGTTGCCAGGGTTCATCTGTTTCTTGCCAAAACAAGGCCAGGTCATCTTAGAGACAACACAGGAACATTTCTCCTCCGAGCCTAGGCTGAAGTAAAATGTCATGGTCTGACTTTAGCCAAATAATTATATTAGCCCTTCAGCACATGATAGAAAGGCAAAAAATGGAGCCTTCCTTCCAGTGGATAAGGAATTGTTTGAAAAGACACAGAAAAAGGGTAGTGGTCAATGGCTCCATGTCCAGGTGGAGGCCAGTAGCAAGTGGTATCACATGGAGGTTTGTATTGGGATTGGTGCTCTTTAACATCTCTGTCAATGACATCAACAATGGAATTGCGTGCACCCTCAGCAAGTTTGCTGAGGACATCAAGCTGAGTGGTGCAGTTGACACATCAGAAGGAAAGGAAGTCATTCAGAGGGATCTGGACAGACTGGAAAGGTGGGCTCAGGTGAACCTTATGAGATTTAACACTACAAAGTACAAGGTCTTGCACTTGGGCTGGAGGAATCCCAGACACATAGACAGGCTGGGAGAAGAGCTCCTGGAGAGTAGCCCTCCTGAGAAGGACCTAGGAGTCCTGATGGACAAGAAACTGAACATGAGCCAGCAGTGNCTTGTTCAGCCTGGAGCAGAGAAGGCTGTGGGGGGGACCTCATTGCAGCCTTCCAGTACATGAAGACAGGGTATAGACAGGAGGGAAATCAGATTTTACAAGGGTAGACAGTGGTAGGACAAGGGGAATGGTTTGAAGCCAGAGGAGGGAAGGCTTAGGTTGGATATCAGGGGGAAGTTCTTCAAGGAAAGAGTGGTGAGGCGCTGGAACAGGCTGCCCAGAGAGGTGGTGGATGCCCCAACCCTGGAGGTGTTCAAGGCCAGGTTGGATGGGGCCCGGGGCAACCTTGTCTAGGTGCAGGCCTGGGGTTGGTGTCCCTGCCTGTGGAAGGGGGCTGGAACTTGATGATCCTTGGGGTCCCTTCCAACCCAGACCACTCTGTGATTCTGTAATTAGTTCATCTGGGTTTTCCCTTTGTTCTGCAGCGAGTTCAGCCACAGCTGGCAGTGCAGACCTGCACACACAGGATGCCTTGCAAGGACAACATGTGTCAAGGCAATCACTGTGTCTGTATTCCACATACTTATTTGGCTTTGTTTTAATAAATCCAGTAACAGGCTTTCAGAAGCAGCGAAGGGAGAAGAATAATTTGAAAACAAAGCTGTTGAAAAGCATACAATGCACATGCAGTAGACTAGAGTGTGGTTTTTGGAAGTCTGTGCAGCTGTTTTATTTCTTTAGAGGATTTTAATCAACCTGATTACACAGTGAAGCAAAGGGATTTTAAAACGGCGTGGTGATAATCAGCCAGAAGAGAAAACAAAGGGGTGTTTTCCTTCTCTCATGCCCCTCAGTTTTATTTTCTTCCTTTTGTGCGATTTTGCAAATAAAAATGCCATATTAGCTCATTTTAATTAAAAAAAAAACTATCCATGCTGGGCTTTTGTTAAAATAGCAGTTTCGGTCTTTGCCCACTGTATCATTTAATCAAAGATATCCTAAACGCTTTCACAATTGCCATGGCTGCACCAGTCCGATTGCCATCAGGGTAATGGCTTTCCCAGTGGATTGGAAAAAACCCCAACCCAGTAAATAGACATGAGCCCATACTTTAAAGTGGGATTAGCATCTCTGCTGTAGTCTTCCCCTAAATTTCAGGGTCTGCTGTTCTTGTCTTGCTCCTTGGGTACTTACTGCTGCAAAGCTTCTCTCCAATACCACTGTGAGTTGGGCTATGCGAGCAAGGCAAAGGGAAGGAGCAGCGTGGGCCTGCACTGCTGCATCCCCTGCACTGCTGCATCCCCGGGAGCCAGGTGCTGGTGGAAGGGTAAACCACTACATTGTTACTTACAAAAAAAAACCAGAAAGGGGTGTGAAGAGTGGGAATTTGCTTCTTGTCACTCCTAAAAGCTTTTAGATGTATTTGTCCAACATCCTGCTCCAACCTACACCCTCTCCCCAACAGCATGCACATCAGGACCCAAAAGGAAAGCACCAGCAGTATCTACCATGCCTCAACAACCACCTCCTGCACATTGGAGGTCTGAGGCTTGGCTCCTCTCCTGTCCTCCAATGCTGCATCGTGCCTTACCTGCCAGCACTGCCAGCTGGCACAGTACCTCCCACAGACCACCTCCAAACAGGACCTTTCACCATGGTTCAAACACGGGGTTACCTCCCCATGATGCACCAGAGGAGCAAACAGCCTTCAGGCACATCCCCTGTGAGCAAATGATCACAGAGACCTTCAGAGATGTGGGCATTAGGTGCTGCCCTGAGTTGCCCAGGACCAACCCTGCTTCCCACCCACTGTTGTAGGTGAAGGACCACGGACTACAAACACAGAGAATCTGGTGTCTTCTGTCTGGAATTCACAGAATCACAGACTGTTAGGAGTTGGAAAGGACTTTAGAAGATCAAATAGTCCAACCCCCTTGCCCGAGCAGGATCACCTAGATTAAATCACACAGGAACATGTCCATATTGGTCTTAAATGTCTCCAGAGAAGGAGACTCCACAGCCTCCTTGTTCCAGTGCTCCATCACCCTCACAATGAAAAATCTTTTCCTATGTTCACAATCCAGAGCTGTGTCCATACATCACATTTTTGCTCTGACCAGTATCAGAGGGAAAGCTCCAGTTCGAAGTATAGCATTCTCATTTTCTGCCAATAATAATGGTTCCCTAATTTATTTCCTGCTCTCCTAGGTGCTCAGCTGGAAGCGAGGGGGTTTCTTCTCAGCAGGATGGATCTTTCTCTTACCTGCTTCCCAAGCCTGAGCACTTGCAGTCGTTACAGCAAATGGTCTTTTCTAGGCTGTGTAAATGGTCCAGCTCTGATGGGAAGTTGAACATTCGTTTGAAAAGATTTCAAATTACTTTAAGTGTATCTATTTAAACTAAAAATAAAATAATTATTAGAGGGAATTGGAGAGAGAAGTGGCATTTGCTAATGGATCTAACTGGATGCCAGTCTAAAACCTGTTCCTTTGTTCAACTACAAAGTATCCCCTTAATGGAGGAATTAATGTGCAAAATTCTGTGGCCTGCCTTATTCAGATAGTCCAACTCGATATTCATAATGGTCCCTTATGACTTTAAAATCAATGAACCAAAGGATAATTCCTCTTGTGCCTTTTCTTATCCTTTTGGGGAATCATTCTGTTAATGAATTTCCATTTCTCTGAAAAATCAGGTTTTCTCCTGAGAATAACATTTCCACCAAAAAGAGTTGGAGCCAAAGGTTTTTAGAAAAGTTTCTTAGCCCTCAGCGTCAAAACTTTTCAGAGCACAACTTTTAGTGAATTAATGTTTCCAATGTTTTCCAAGCATTTACATTGTCAAAAGCATTGAACATCACAAAGATGAAAGTTTAGCTTGGGTAGGAGCAAACCCATGTCAGCATGGGGACCTCTGTTCCTCTTCTACCAACACCATACTGCAGCCACATCACTGGGAGCAAGTACGGCAGAAGCAACATACCTTACTCCTAACCAGTTGGCAGGACTGGGAGCAGGGTGGTGTAAGGGATGTCATGTTTCAGCTGATGAAAAATGATTTTATGGGCTTATGCAATGGCTGACCTGGGTTGGATGCCTGCTGTGGAAAAACTTTGATTTTAAGGCATTTCCAGATTGGTCTGTTGGACCAGTGTTATATCAGGCAACAGCTCAGGGTACAAATTCAGACCGGATAGAATTGAAGGTGACAGGTTTCTGTGCAAGTTCTTCTCTCAGGGTGGCTGAATGAAATATCCTTAGTGTCAGGAGTATGGTGGGATAGGCCCCGAGTGACAGAAGACAAACACTGAATGTCTCCTCATCAAAGTTGAATTTCTAAAGAATTCAGAAGGCACCTGAAGAGTGCCCAAGACTTACTTGGTTCTGCTTGTGCTGAGGATGTTATCACCAACAAATATAGCTATTTAGAAAGAATATTTAGTCCTGAAAATAGTTGGGTTTGATATCTGTGATTTTAAAAATAATTCTCAGATAATTCTGGCAAGAATTAACTATGAATATGTAGTACAGGAATGGGAAGAGGCCTGCTCTCCATGTCAAGGTGACATGTAAGCAGTACGATTTTAAGTGTTATACAACACAAATGCGGATGCATGATAGAGCTCATGAATATTTGAACACAAGGATTTAAAAGCTGTTCTGCAAGCTGGCCAAAAGGAGAAAGGGTTAAGAAAGCACGTTTTGAGCAAGATTTGGGAAAAAAAATATTCATCAAGAATACAGGAAAATCTAAAATGAATGCCCAGTGCAAGCCCTTTCATTTGCCAGGCAAAGCTCCCAGGTCTTGACTGAAGAAGTTAGATGGTCATTAACTGTGAGGGCATCAGCCAAGATACCACAGGAGTTGAAACAGAAAGGCATTTCTCGAGCTGGTTTGGGGAGAGGCTGAAGGAGCTAAAAAGAAATGATTTAAGAAATGAAGTCAGCAACAGTCATATCATCCCAGAAGAGTCTTTCACAGTGGCAACTGACAGCAGTACAAGGGATGATGTGTAACTGGACAGCTTCAAAGTGATATGGTGTTTTGCCATTTTAAGTTGGAATACAGCTGGAGACATGCTGCCTTAGGTCCTTACCATGGAAAGAGCAGTGTGCCTGAAGGCAGGGGCTAAAGGAGGAGCCAGGCTCACTGTGGGCATCAAGAGAGCAAGAAGCATACATAAATGTGTGACTACATGTGTGTTTTGAAGTGAAATTGGAACTCTTCCCTTATGCATCACTGAAAAAAAGTAAAAAAAAAAGAAAAAAATAAGAGATAAATCATTTGCCATCAAAGGCAAGAAGAGAGAATTTTGGCAAGAACCTGATATCAATTCTTTCCTCAGCTTTACAGTGAGAACCTCGGGCTGGAAAGTCACTTTAAAAAGAGACAGGAGTCCAAGCAGCACCTCCTTTGATAGTTACCATTTTCTCCTCCTGCCATTCTCACCTGATGTATTTCATGAGAAAATGTCACAAATTTCTGGTGGCGCAGACAGTAAATGTGTTGAACTCTCTGTGATCTACAGCCCAGCTCATACAAAATATGAAGATTAATGCCTGGCAGCAACGTAGAATCTTTAAAGGAAAGATCAAGAACACATTTTATCTTCTCCTAGAGTTTTTATATTTATATGTTGGAAACATTGTCATCTTTCATTGTGAAGACAAATGGGAATATACCCCGTACTGTTTTCCAAAATTTTGTTTGCACCAAGACTGTTCTAAGAAGGCCTTAGGGAGTGAGGATTTGAAGGACATGGTGCTTTGTCCCCTATATGTGTGCTCAAGAATATATATATATATTTATAAATATTACTTTTTTTTTTCTTTACAGAGCTGTCCTTCATCCTTCCAAACAAAATAACATCCTACCCTCGACAGAAGTGGTAGCACTCCCAATCATCTGAATCCAATTCCAGGCAGCTTAATTAATAAAGTGCTTATCTTAATGCCCCATGGGGAAAACCAAAAGTTTTACAAGTGAATATAGTTATAATGTGCTGGCAGAATGTTAAAATACAATTGGTAATTAATGTGCATTGTGAGATAAAAAATATAGAGCAAGACTCAGAGTTTGGGAAAGGATTTGAGATACTTAACATTGCATTACATACATTAACAAAACAGAACAATGACTTTTCTCTCTCTCTCTGATGCCTCTTATAAGATGAATTTTCTATGAGCTGTTCTCTTTGAGGTTTTGAAGTCTTCCATGGAGGGTTGACATCTGGAAATTATTCTGGTTTCTGATTCTAGATTTGGATGCATTTAGTTGGTTCCCTTGGGTAAATGGCTCCAGTGAATTCTTCCTTATAGTTTTTCTTCTTACCAATGGGACGAATTTTACTAATTTATTGTAATAGAAGAAAACATAGAGGTACCAGAAGAGCAGCTGGAGTTTGAATTATCAAGGGATGTGAAGGACAACAAGAAGGGCTTCTATAATAGAATTGCAAAAGGAAAACTAAAGAAATTGTGAGTCTGTAAGTTCAGTTAGAGTTTGAGGGACATGGAAAAGAACAAGGTATGCCTTTTTACTGCTGAAGACTTCCTTCAGATCTCTCATGTTCTTGAACCCGGATGCAGAGTCTGGGGTAGTGCAGCAACACCCAGAGGAGAGGAAGACCAAGGAAGAGAGAACTCAAGAAAGTTGAACCATATGGCATGTCTCTAGGAGCACCAGGGGATTGAGTCAACATCACCATATGGCTCCTCTATAGCATCTTTGGAACAGTAAGTGGTAAGATCTGCCCTTCACTTTGCCTTCTCCAGGCTGAAAAAAGTGACTCTCATGGTACCCTTATAACCATATTGGTCACATACAGTTTGGCTATGTGGACTACCAGTCTTAAGGGTTTGCAGTAACAGCACAATATACATCTTTGGTGGTCACTAGTCTTCAGGTATTGATATGTGTGATAGGACACTAAGGAAGTTCACAGATGAGCTAAATAGGCCCCTTACAAAGATCAACAAAGTGAAGTTCAAAGTCCTTCACCTGGGAAAGGAGAATCACTGTGATAATACGGTAGCTTGCAGATCCAGGGAAGTGACTAACCCCCTCTGTTTGGCACTTGTGAGGCTGCATTGAAAATTCTGCATTGCATTTTGGACTACCCACCAGAAGAAAAATACAGACTTTCATGACCAAGACCAACTCCAATTACTAAGATGGTCATGGGGCTGAAGCACACGACACCAAGGAGAGTCTGTGGGAACTGGTTTTTTTCAGCCTGGAGAAGGCAAAGTGAAGGGCAGATCTTACCACTGTCCACAGTGATTTAATGAGAGAGTATAGAGGAGACAGAACCAACCTCTGCTCACAGGGGTACAGTGATAAGAGGCAACAATCCCAAATAGCTATAAGGAAGATTGCAAATAAATGGTAGAAAAAAATTCTTCCCTGTGAGTGAGCTAAAACATCAGCACAAATGCCCAGAAAGGTTGTGAAGTCTCTGTCCTAGGAAATACTCAAACCTCAGCTGGTGAAAGAAGTTCAGCTCCAGACCTAACTAATATCTTTGAGAAAGGACAGGTGATGTTTTCAACTGTGCTCACAGAATCGCAGGATGGTCTGGGTTGGGAGGGACCCCAAGGATCATTGAGTTCCAATCCCCTCCTGCCACAGGCAGGGTGACCAATCGGTAGGCCTGCCATCTAGACAAGGTTGCCCAGGGCCCCATGCAACCTGGCCTTGAACATCTCCAGGGTTGGGGCATCCACCACCTCTCTGGGCAGCCTGTTCCAGCACCTCATCACTCTATGAATAGTCCTTCCTCAAAAAATATCAAGGTGAACAACCTTGAAAGATGGTTTGTTTAGTGAAGTTGAAGAGTTCTTAACTGAATAACAATGATTTTTAAACTGATTTTGAACAGTTTGTTTGGTTAGCCATTGCAAGCTGACGGCAGTGAGTGGCTTGCTTACCATGGTGTTGGCCAGATGTTTGGCTATCCAGCGTGACACCCAGACTGTGTTCAGTGACCTGAATGTATAGTGTTGAAAGCTTCTTTGGTAGGAGCCTCTAATTAGTAGTGTGTTTGAAAGTGTTTACTTTAATTGCAGAATAAAGTTAATGAATTCCAGGAACCCATCTTTATGATCACAAATAATATCTCAACTCATTCTTGGTTATTCTCTCGAATACGCCTGTCAGCATCATAGAATCATAGAATCATAGAATCATAGAATCATAGAATCATAGAATGTTTTGGGTTGGAAGGGACTCCCAGAGGTCATCTAGTCCAACCCCCCTGCAGTGAGCCGGGACACCCCCAACTAGATCAGGTTGCTCAGAGGCCCATCCAACCTGGCCTTGAAAGTTCCCAGGGATGGGGCCTCCACCACCTCTCTGGTGGTTCCAGTGTTTCACCACCCTCATAAAGAATTTCCTCCTTATATCCAGGCAAAACCTACCCTGGTTTAGTTTAAAAACATTACCCCTCGTCCTGTCACATCTGGCCCTACTAGATTATCCCCATCATGTGACAGGCAAGCTCTTTAAGTAAACAGATTTGTGGCAACTTGCAAAAGTCTTTTTTGAGGGAGGATGCTAAAGCACTCTGGCCATTATTATATACTTAATCATTGCAAAGGGTGTAGCTACCTGACTGCAGGATTTTCATTGATAAAATTGCTATTCTAAAAATTCTCAAAGGGCTGTGTCAAATGGCATCCTAGAATGAGGCTTCACAAAACCATTTGTATTGCCAGGCTCACAATACTGTTTCTGTCTCTGCTGACATATATTGATCCTAAGCTCTCTAATGATTTTACCAATGGCACGGTAAGTATTACAATTTACATCAGCTATAAATCATCAAGCATTTGAAGAGGATGTGATCTACTATGAATGAGCTGAGTCATAAATTGTGACCCTGCTAGATTTGGTCCAGTCCAGCAAGTCTACGTCACTTTTCCCACCCAGCCCCCGCATTTCAGAGTGCTACAGGGGAAAAAAAAAAACCACAAAGATGATAACAGATAACTCTAGCAATTTATTTCCAGACATGAAACAACACTTCTAAGAAAGGTCAGCTAGTAAAGTCCTTCTTGGAGCTGTTGGCAAAATAAAGTAAAATTGACACAAACTTAGAAAAAAAAAAAGAAAAAGAAAAAGAGAGACACAGCAAATTCACTTACCTAGCCCCTGGGCTTTCAAATACATGCATGGCCTCATCATTTAGGAGGAAAGATATGAAGACCAGAGAGAGCCATACACATGGAAAATGCATTAACCTGGACTTTATGTCATCGTGAGCGGGTGGTTTGTCTCCAGGCGTGGCGTGGCACCTTCCCAGCCTGTTGTGGAGCAGATCTTCATGGGCAGCTGGGAGCTCATTTGAATGATGCTCTCTCTGAACCCTGCCAGCAAGATGAACCTTCCTAGCCAGGGCAGAGGTTATTCACCTGCTGCTGCCGGGGACATGAATGCAGTCTCAGCTTTATATAACTGCTTTTAAAAATTTAAGCTGTCATGCTCCAGAACACAAAGGACTTGATGGAATGTAGGGAGCAACCCCTGGCCAGCTTTCTGCTAATCTCTGCCCTGGCTGCCTTGCATTTTATCTGTGTCTGGTGATGACAAACAGAGGGGTTGTAAAAGCCTTCAATAAAAGGAAAAGATTGAGGTAGTAAGGCAAATTAACGATGAGTTTACCCTCGAGCTGCTCTCTGCTGGATGTTTTCCTGGCATTCTCTCTGTGAAGGCAGCGCTGCGTTGGTCTCTGTGACGTGCTCTGCACCATGGGCTTGTAAATTAGTAGGTATCTGGTCTGCCTCTCCATTCGTCTCTCCTGTGAGTACTCACCATTGTGAACAGTGTGCTTGCTGAGGTTTCTCTTCAGGCTTTGCAAAGCTCTGTCTAAATTGCTTAATATTCAGACTATACTATATTAAAAAAAAAAGTCAGGTCGGGCCCATAACATTTTAGCTTGGAGGGAAAAATAAGATCATTCTGCTGGATGGTGTATGGTCCAGTCAAGTGATCTGCTCTCATTTGTGGGTTTATGTAGGGTCTTGGTGGAATTAGCAAAGTCAGCCTCGATCACCGGTTTTGCCAAACAGAAGCAGTGGTAGAGCCAAGCGTGACTGCTTGTGTGAGACACAGCCCAAAACATGGCGCCAATAACCAGATGGGAGTTTGGCAGAATAGTCAGTCGTGGAACTTGTAGCGTAGCTTGAATTGTGATCTGGTCCCATGGGGAGCATTTTCAAATGTTGTGATGTCATTCTTAGGCAAGGTAAACCCAAGACATGGCCTCACCCGTGTAGCAGAAAGGTTTCCAGCTTTAGAGGATACTACATTTCAGTTGTCAGGCTACATTACGCCAACTGCTAACACTAATGGTGATACCAACTGAACTAAGATATTTTGTAGAGTAGGTGTTTACAAATAGCAATTGTGTCTCTTGATCGTTGCCATTTTCTCATATTATTTAGGAATATTTCTGATGGAAGTTGTGTCTGTTAGCATAGACTGTGCATATGAAAAAAACTGTGCAGAATATCACAGACCTAAAGTAAATTCTTGATTCACGTAAACGATTGGTTCCTTTTGGGGCAATGCCCTTTGCTGAGGCCCAGGAAAGCCACGAGAAACCCTGTGCTACACCAAGTCGCCCTGATTTCCATAAAGCCATCCACAGATCCTTTGCTCTTCTTACTACAGTGGTGACAATCAGTGTACGGGATTATCTTCTTTCGGGCAGTGCAGAAAGTGGAGTAAAAACACTGTTCTGAAGACAATGGTGAGCAGAAACCCAATTAAATTCCCTTCACATTGGACCTGTGAAAACTTTTTATTTGTGTGTGTGTGTGTGTGTGTGTTTTAGAGACATTGTGTAGGAGTTTTTGGTTTGAGGTTGTTTTATTTTTCTTAAAACTTTTCCTATGTAAAACCTACTGTGGAGCAGGGGTTTCTTGGAGACAGAACAATTACCAGCTAGAATGCCTCAAAATTCACCACTCATGCTTCAGTGTGTGAGGGTGGGTGATGAAGAGGTGTGCCATGACAGAGTTGTCTGCCCTGCTGCGTACGTTCCGTTTCAGAGTAATAACTCATTTTCTTCATAAGTGAATAATACATGATCTTTAATATTTGAATATTCCCTCAAACTGTAAAATGAAGTACACTTTGAAATGTTTTGCTCTTAAATAATACTATAATTAGCATATGTTTCATTACAGTGTTTCTCAAGAGCTTTCATATTCTTTTTCCTAAGGAGTTCTCAATCAAATCCAGCTATTCTGGGATTGGTACGAGAGAACTGATGTGTGATAAGATTATGATGCGGTGTGCCAGTGGTGGTATGGGAGCATCCTAGCTCCACAGAATGCCACAGATAACTGAGTAGAACTTGTCTTTGCACAGAATTCTCATCAGGAGCATCCTACCTCCACAGAAAGCCACAGCTAACTGAGTAGAAGTGGTCTTTGCACAAAATTCTCTTCATCTCTGAAACACTGTACAGATGTATTTTTATCTTTTAAAAGCCTGGGCATTTGGGATGAACTAAAGCAATTTTATTTTATTTTCAGAAAAATTATTTTAGGCAAAGTCTATATTTCAGTAAAGCATTTTTACAAAGAAAATTCAAAAAGATTTTGGAATAATTCCCACCTTTTTTGTGTCATCTTCAAAGTCACATATTTTACTTTGGGCCTTTACCCACAGACTAACATTAGGAAGCCTCTGAGGTTGGCACCTAAGTATGTTTCTCAGCATAAAAAAATATCAGCTTCACTTTCCTCTACTCACTTGTTCTCAACTAAAGTTTATGGGTGCATTTCAGCTGAAAAGAAACAAATACCAGGATCGGGACTCCCTTTATATCACTGCAAAGAGCTGTAGGTGGGAGGAGGGAAAAAGAGAAAGGGATGATTGCCTCTCTATAAATAGAATATTTTCTGCACATCACTGATCCTGCACAGATGTCTGTCAGTGACAGAGATGCTGCTTCAGAAATTACTTAAACAGCTGCCTTCCAGGCAGTGAGGAGACAATTAACAAATGGATTTGAGTTGCAGAAGCATTTAGTTTGGTGACAGATGTTTGGATACAATCTTACTTTTTATTTATGGAATAAATGCTCTTAATCTGATTACCTTTTATTATTTTTCAGGAGAACATAAGTGATTATTTTCTAAGTGAAAGTGCTTATATCACAATTTAAAAGTCAATAATTCATTATTTTACTAGGAGAAAGGAAATGCATTTGAAGTACTATTTGACTGAACACAGACCTTCTCTCTGAACAAAGGACAAGAACAATGTTTGCTCAGGGAATAGACAAAATCAAACATGGATGTTCCCTTTCTTGAAGATGACAGGCCTCAGCAAGTGCTGCTTGAGGGCCATGTTGGTCCACCCCTTACAGATATCCCTTATGGGAATGTATAGTCAATTTTTCAAGTTTCCAAACCCAAAGTAAATTTCTTTCTGGAAATCACTGGTGAATCAAGGAGTCTTCCTCTGTTATATAAACACTTTTTGCCTAGAAAATAATTCCTTGCAGAAGAGTAAACTACTAGATTTCCCAGGAGAACACAGGACAAATTCAATATCCAGGATTATGTAGAAGGTCAGATTAGGTAACCTGCCAGTGCCAGTCTTAAATACTGTGCATCCTTAACAATTCACTCAGAAACTTTCAGACACTGATAACGAGTGCCACCAGGTACTGCTTCAATCACAGCATTCAGAAATACCCTATACAAGGAGTATTTGCTGGACGTTTACTGGTATGGCAAGTGGGTTCTGGTAGACACTGATAGTGATGTAAAGGCACTGTTAGGACTGTTTCATTGGCTAGGAAAGTGCAGAGCCCCAGTGTCAGTAGTGCTGTGAAAGGGCTGCTGAGGGAAGTTGCAGGTCAGAAACATCTTTCAGTCTTGGCACTTTTTGTGTGGGAGCAATTGCTGTCCATTCATCATGTTTCCAGGTATGCACTGGCAGATCAGTGTTTACATTGCTTGGTAGCTCCTTCTTGTCCTACTAGTGACTGAGACAAACTTGGAGGAGTCCTAAAGGAACTGGGGTTGCACTATTTTTTTTTGCAGTTATTTGCCTGAAACCTTTTTCTTTCTTTGACGCACTTTGCCTAATAATCTACACATTTGTTCCAGATCAGATGGCATGAATGCAGGGAGGAGAGGGTGGGTGTGAAGGAGACAGGGCACATGGAACTGGAAAGATGTCCCAGAGAGTGTGAGGAGCGAGGAAACCACAATAGGAAGGAACCTGTCTGCTGTGATTTGAGGCATGCAGTACTTGTTAGTGTGGAGCAAAATACATGCAGGGAGCTAATGGAGCCACTGTGCTCTCTCAGAGGAGTTAATTTAAGCATGTTGGATATTTTAACTACCTTTTTTAAAGCCTGGAATCATTTGGTTCTAATTTCTGAGCAGGGACTTGCAGCCCACACAGCAGCAGGTCTTGATAATTATTAATTATATGTTTTTCCTCTGTTCTGTATGACCTTGTTTGTAAAAGCTGCATGGTAAAGCTAGAATATTAAAAGATTTATGGACCCTGGCATGCCACCTAGATGGAAAAAAGGAAAAGATTTAAAGAAGAAATTGATAATCCATAGTATAACCTTGAATTCGTATCCTTTCAGCCAGCACTGGAAATCAGAGCTCACTCATCCAATGCACATGATGACTGAGAGAGCAAGTGTGTGATTTTCTGGTGTAGCTACAATTAGAATTCACACACACTCTCTTCTGACAGTCTGATCTAAAATGGCACCAGTCTCCAAAGGCAGATGGCAAACTGCCCATGGAGGGAATTCCAGCTTGAAAATCTGCATTAGCTTTATCCTAGCTGGGACCTGGACACCACGGCTTTGTCCCAAGCATCAGAGTGTATTACAAAATGAAAAGACTCAGATACCATGGGGAATGCAAACTAAATCTGAAGAGGAGAAGCTTTGGTGTAAAGTTTTTGTCTCTACTTCATCTGCATTACCTTTTAAGGAGCTGAGCTACTATCCTAGTATAAGATCATTGTATTTCTTTCTGAATATCCAGGTTAACCTAAAACCCCAGAATTCTGTAAATGTGAATAGTTAGGTTTTTGTGCTGTGCTCAGATAAATACTGTCTTCTGATCTTTCTCCAGTTGCCCAACTTACCCAGAAATAATTTTCCCATTAGAGGTAATGAAGCAACTTGTCTTACAACAGGAAAAAAAGGTCCCGGAAACCCTCAAAACAGCTTGTTTACCCCACAGTTAAAAGAAAAGGTATGGGTTAACCTGTATTACAAAACACTGAAGAGATACATACTACTTTTAACTTCATTGAAGTAAAAATCCTTTGGCCTTCAAGCTTTGACAAACACAGAAGAAACTGTACTTCCTTATTAACTATGTTTTGGTTTTCTTCCACAGGTTTGGCACATACCGTCACCCTCTGCATGGTACTGTAGGAGCACTATCGGGGTGTTGTTGGGAAGGGGGCTTGAAGAGGTTCATGCATTATAAAACCTGTGTCCACCCACACTTTTCTTTTAATGCTATCACACAACATAAACACAGAACAGCTCAAATCAAGTTAAACACCTCAAACCTTTTTTCTCCTGCTATTTTGACTAATGATATAATGTGCTTCTCAGTTCTTTAAGTTGCAGAAAGTGGTCTCACTAGAGCAAACTTCTGTGATAAAGATTTATGTACAATTATGACTAGTAAAGAGAGGAAAAATCAAAGCACTCCCATGAAAGAAAGCATAGATGTCTGTCACAAAACATAGATTGGCTGGAAAAGTACAAATATATGACACTCTTTCCAGCCTGAATAATATTTTAAAGACAAATTGTGCCCCAAAGCCATTGCTTGCAGTGTGATGAGGTCGCAGCAGGCTCTAGGAGCTGATTGGAAAATGGAGGAAATTAGGAGTTCTGATGTCACATTGCCTTGTCCTCTCCAGATTCATTTCAGCTATCACTTGTGTGTTCTTACTGAAGCCATTGCTGTGAGATGGTCTTTTTACCTGACAGGGGTCTCTAGCTGGCAAGGTATAGTGGAGTAATATTTACGGATAACAAGGCAACAGTGGCTCAGCTCCTCCTGGTGAGGACTAGAAGCTGAAAACTAGTTAGCAGGACCCCTGATGCTCAGATTAAGTGCTGCCAAAACCAGCTCTCTGGGGACGACTTGAAATAGATTGCACCTGGACCATTAATTTTATTTCACAAATAAAGTAGCTATCTAACGTGGGAAAGCAAAGGTTGAGTAAAAATGCTGCAGGAAGAGAGAGGACCATTACTGAGCGCCATCCACTATCAGTCAGCTGTGAGGCATCAACACCAGATACAGCTCTTGCAGTTTTTAAGCACCTTGGGTGCAAAAGCAGAAGCACAGGAGGAAAATCTGGCACCGAGGAAAAACAATAGTCTCAACACTCCCTTTGGTATGAGCCCTGGTTTGGCTCTCAATCCTCAGAAGAGCAGCATTTATTAGTCCAGTCTTTATGGACAGGCTTTAGAGAGTAGGAAATCTCTAGGAGAGCCTTTCTCCAGGTGGAGAAACTGTTTGCAACACAAAATCAGATCTGACTGTACACATTTCTGGGCCAGTTCCCAGAGATGCAGTTGCTTTCCCTTTTATGGTGGTTTATAGGAACACAGATCACCTGGACCATCAGGTCTGCTCTTCTGCTGTTTGATTCTTAGTGGCCAGCCATCATTCCTTGCCATAACAACTGCTCATAAGATTCCAGAAATTCACATTTTCTTGTCTCAATTTTATTCTCAATTTATTTAGATTATTGTTTAGAAACCTGGGTGCAACTTAGGCAAAAAAAAATATTATAATTAATGTGCCATTACTTCATTTGTAATATCTGCACCCAATGTTACATCTCCAATTCAATATTCTGATAAAATACATAAGTGTTAGAAATGTTAGCAGAGGGCTACGCAAATAAAGCAGCTGGCATGAAGGTTTATCCTGCTGCAATCTGTTATCATAGGGATTTTTCTCAATTAAACTGAGCATTCAGGGAGAGCTCTGTCCACATCAGTGAAAGAAAATTCCTCAGCAAAGGGAAAACACCAGGGAACAAGTGCAGCATAACAACAACCTCTGTATATGGTGTTCATTTCTGACTGTAGTCACCTGGACTGGGGTGGATTTTGAACAGTGTGCCCCAGGTTATCATATTTTGTTATATGTCAAGGAAATTACTGATGCTTTTAATCTTGTGCTTTTTACAGCAGTATTGTGCAGAATCATATTAGTGCCACCTCACAGTGTGAGAACACATAGAGTTAATGATGATCTTCCCTTAATGTCCTCTTCAGGTCCTGAAGCCTTAATGACTTTTTTTTTACTAAAATTAATGTCTGTCTTATATTGTAGCTCTAGAGTACCTCTAACTGCAGCTGTCCATAATAGTCATCTGTGGCAAAAGAAGAAGGGTTATTCAGTTTTAATGTATCATTTGGCTGTGAGAACTTAGGTGTCTGCTAACCAAGTTGATGCCAACGAAAATCTACCTTCAAAGTAAGCCATTCACATCAGTGAAGAAAGATGGGACTGTAGTGAGAACACATTGTCTGGGACAATCAGACCCTATTAGGTCTGGTTAGGCTCAGCTATAGCCTTCCTGTGGTATTAGGAGCAAGACAGCTAATCACTCAGTGCCTCTGTTCCTCGGCTATATAATAAAGGTGATAATTCTTTGCCTAACTATGCCTTTTTTCTTATCTCAAGGCACAGTCTGCACAGTGTAGGACCATCTTATAGGGTAGTATCTTTACGGCATTAGCTCATTCATACCTCAAATATAGGCTAAAACTTCTGGTCTTCTTGTTATTGCTATAACAAAACAAACTCTTGTTTAGATTTAGCAGCGCAGGACACAGCTCTTCAAAGTGAGCCATGTACTTAGAGTTACTTCTGGATTAATATTCATCGGGCTTTAAATAATTCCAACATTCAATTGAATTGTGAGGGTGTTTTGCTCATCAAGGGTGAAATGTTGAAGTTCTACCTTTCTTCTAAGTTCACTTGCCGAGTTAGAGCATTGTAGTACACAGTTTCTGTTCCATTAATGTTGGCATGGAGGGTGCCATGGCATCTTTTTTCTTTGCCAAAAAAAGAAAGAAATTCCATTTCTAAGCACTGAAAGGCTTAGAATACATAGGCTCAGAGCTGTTGCTTTGAATTACATGGCATGGCTTAGCCTTACTTATATCTAGCACCATTTGCCACCCCTTTGGAACTGGAATTGTGGTGGGTTACAGGGGGGATGTGCTGGGTGAAGGACAGCTGGTTTTCAGTGTTAAAACATCTGAAGAAGTAAGGCAGAAAGTGGAAATGCATAAAAGTATACATTGAGGGGAACTAAGAGCGAGCAGCGGCTCAGCCTGTCCCACTGCAGGGATGCAGCAGCAAGTGGTGAGAGAAAATGCGGGGAGGTGCAATGACCCTGAGCAGGATGCTGCCAGCACCACAGCATGAGGAACCGTGCAGGACAGAGAGCTTATGAAAACACTTTGACCTGCTTACATCACCCAGGATATAAGACCCATGTGTCTTGGAAGTGTCGCATTGCCTGCAATCTTCCAGAGCCTTTCAGACATACCGACAAACTGCTTCACTGTTTGTTTCCCCTGACTGCTTTCCTTCCACACTTTGCTACTCCACTGCTCAATCAGATACTCTGTCGGGGCTTTGTGCCACTGGAAAGGGCAGACTGAAAGGGTAGCAGTATGGTCTGACAGCTCATCATATGAAAATCCTCCATGCTCTGGGCTCCTCTAGGTCAGGCAGGCTCATGGACGATTTGTAAGTGCATGTTGTGATAGTACAAGGGGCAATGGTTTTAAACTAAAACAGTTTAGATTGGTCTAGATTGGACATTCTTCACTATGAGGGTGGTGAGACACTGGAACAGGTTGCCCAGAGAGGTGTTGGAGGCCCCATCCCTGGAGATATTCAAGGTCAGGCTTGATGAAGCTCTGAGCAATCTGATCTAGTTAAAGGTGACCCTGCTTACTGATGACCTTTAAAGGTCCCTTCCAACCTAACATATTCTGTGATTCTGTGATGCCTCTTGCTTAAAGCAGTGGAGGAGCTGTGAGAGGCTTCCACAGCTGGAGGGATCCTGAAGACACATGTGGATGCAGGCAGGGCCTCTGTGATTCTGTCAGTAGGACAGAGGGGTGGGAAGGGTGGATATTCACTTCCCATCTTGAGTAAATTACCTTTCACTAAGCCAGAAATGTTTGATAGTTTTCTGTATTAACTTGGAAGAATCAACAGATTCCTGTCCATGACTGCAAGGTTTGGCTCACCATTCTGTCCTGCACTTTAACCTTCTGCTGTGCAGCTACTAAAAGAAGACCTTTCAGTTCTCCACAGGAGCACAAGTGTATTAGTTTTAAGCAGTGTATTGCTTTTTTTCCTTTCTTCCTGCAGCTGTTTTGTGAAGGAGAAGTTGCCTTTGCAGTATGCCACAGGGAGGCATATTTTCTTCCTAGATGCAGTTTTAACCTCCATGATCCAAGAGACAAATGCCATGTTTTATATAGTCACGGGGAAGAGTCTGTAACGGATGATCAATGCCAAGAATTGAAACATTGCTCCCATTTGCAAATTATCAATAAAAGGCCTGTGTTTTAATGATTTGTTACTCGTTCCAAAATAATTAGTCGGGGAAGAGTCTGTAAACCAGTCACAGCAGCTTCACCAAGAAGGTGTGGATGCAGATGCTCTGGAGTTTTACAGACTGCACGAGGGGACTCCATGATCTTTCAGGAAGACCAGCCTTGGCAGGGTACTGCCTGCAGCCGCAGCACACTCAGCACCCAGAAGCCAAGAGCCAGCCACTGGGGAAATGTCAGAGCCAGGTGACTTTTGGATCCTGTGAGGTGGTCTGCACAGGGCAGTGGGGTGGCCTTGCCATATGTCCAGTGACAGAGAGCCTGAAAGTGCTTTCTGGTAGAGAGCAGAGCAGAAGCATCCCTGCTCCCTGGAGCTTACATTGTGTCTTAATTATCGTGTTACTGCCAGACTACCTTTTGCGTGTGCCTTCAGACCTAATTACTCTAGATTTCCCAGCTGCATGGGGTCCAATGTGCCCAGTGCATCATGGAACCTGCACTCTCAGAATCACAGAGTGGTCTGGGTTGGAAGGGCCCCCAAGGATCATTGAGTTCCAAGCCCCCTGCCACAGGCAGGGCCACCAACCTCCAGGCCTGCATCTTGACAAGGTTGCCCAGGGCCCCATCCAACCTGGACTTGAACGCCTCCAGGGTTGGGGCATCCACCACCAGGACAGCCTGTTCCAGCATCTCACCACTCTTTCCATGAAGAACTTCCCCTGATATCCAATCTAAACCTTCCCTCCTCTGGCTTCAATCCATTCCCCCTTGTTCTACCACTGTCTACCCTTGTAAAAATCTGATTTACCTTCTGTCTGTACACTCCCTTCATGTACTGGAAGGCTGAAATGAGGTCCCCCTGCAGCCTTCTCTTCTCCAGGCTGAACAAGCCCAGCTCCCTCAGACTGTCCTTGTAGTGGAGGTGCTCCATTCCCCCCGATCATCTTCATGGCCTGAAGCAGTCTGGCTTTCCCTAAAAGTTCATGATCCTTCATGATGCAACAGATCTAAAATGTTCTCTGTCTCCTCCTGGCAGCAATGTGCCAAAAATGTTGACATGTTTCATGTTAGCTCTAAAATTGCCTTATAGGTCAATATTTATAATGGGGTCTGTTAGGAAGCCATCTTCTGTGCGGATGTCCATCAGAGTTAGCACCTCTTCAGGTCCATTCAAACCTAACAGAAGTACATAGGAACTCTGAAAATCTTTATGTACGTGACTTTTCATCAGAGTGGTAGCTTCACTTTTGGGTCAGGCTTTTCCTCACTATACAGTAGCTTTTGAGTTCTGGGGCTTGGAAGCCCCAAAGAGTTGTATATTGGTGAAGTGAGTCATCCCACAGGGCTGCAGCACCCCTTTGCAAAATCTCAGCTGAGTGTGGGTGGAGGTGGGGCTTTCGGTGCAGAAACCTTCCTGATGAATATGGCTTGTCACTTCTGTTCAAGTTCCCTTTGAGCATGTCTTTAGCATTTCCCTGGGTTTTAAAGGTTTTAAGGTTATTCACATGACCGAGATCACGCTGCTGGTACCACGTCTCCACTGAATATTGCTGTGCACTCCTGTAGGTAAATACCTGACTCCTCCGGCTGGGTAGGTTATCCCTCCACGTCTCATCTGTCACAAAAGATTTGTGTTTGAAAGCAAAATAAGGGATTTCGTTTTATTATTTTATTTATTTATTTTTTATTATTACTGCAAATGTGTCAAAGGGAAGCAGCTGGAACAGAGCTCTACATCCTGAGGGAAAAGAAGAAAAAATGTTATTTTGAAGGTAAACTAAGCTAAATCGTTTAAATGAAGAATTACTGACACTGTGGGTGCTGGAGGTGCAAATTGAACACCTACCTGCTTGAGAGAAGAGACTCAAAAAAGTCAGTGACAGTGTGCAATAAAGTTGATAACACTCCCTCTTCTCTGGTGCCTGCTAGCCTAGAAAGATTTTCTCATCAAAATACCACACGGGGCTGTAACGAAATGGACAATTAACTGTTGAACTGTAGGGTTGGAGTATAAAGATGCAGTGGATAAAATACATCAGAGAAGGAAGCTGAGGGTCAGGTTTCAGATCATGCCAGTTGATGTTTCTGTAGTCTCACATCTATGAAACCTCAGCCTCATGCAACAGCAACATCCCTTCCAGTGGTGAGCAAGCACTACGTCATTTGCTCAAGGACACCAAGAAGACTACAGGCTGCTGGAGCACACACATGTAAGGGTGCAGAAGCATCCTGAACCAGCACATTAACCAGACCTGATGTCTTTCCTGTCACCAGGTACCAAGGGATCTATCCATCCACCTCACAAGATGAAACCAAATGGTGGTGTGAAGTACCATAGAGAGTAATTCAGAGGAAACAAGCATGAAAGCACTGAGCATCCCACAATGATGTCCATGCTTAAGGCTGAGCAAAGCCAAGATCATGGTATCTCTCCCTGTAGGTGCAGAGAAGGGCCTGGCTCTGTGGCGGCTTGCTGGAAGAGGAGGTGGGAAAGCTGGGGTCTGGAGGGGGAGGGTGTGTGCTGTGGTTTAACCTGCCCAGCAGCTAAAACAACCACACAGCAGTTCACTCATTCTTCCCCAACACCTTGAGGGATGGGGGAGCAGCACAACTGCTCACCACCTGCAGACCACTGATGCCCTAGTTCCCAAGCTGTGATCTAAACGCCCGGCCTGCTTCCCCCAGGTAATATTCTATACGTGATGCCATATGGTATGGAATATCCCTTTGGCCAGTTGGGATCAGTTGTCCTGGCTGTGTCCTCTCTCAGATTCCTGCCCCTCCTCCAGCTTCATCACTTGCGGGGGATGGGGGGGGGGANACCACCTGCAGACCACTGATGCCCTAGTTCCCAAGCTGTGATCTAAACGCCCGGCCTGCTTCCCCCAGGTAATATTCTATACGTGATGCCATATGGTATGGAATATCCCTTTGGCCAGTTGGGATCAGTTGTCCTGGCTGTGTCCTCTCTCAGATTCCTGCCCCTCCTCCAGCTTCATCACTTGCGGGGGATGGGGGGGGGGAGCGAGAAGCTGAAAAGTCCTTGACTTTTGTAACTATTGCCTAGCAACAATCAAAAAATCAGCTCGCTATCAACACCATTCTCACCCTAAATCCAAAACACAACCCTACACTAGCTACCAGGAAGAAAATTAACTCTATCCCAGCTGAAACCAGGACAGGGTGCTGGGATGCCTGAGCTGCTGAGAGGCGTACCCTATTTCACACCAGGATCTTTGCCAGCTGCATCCAGGCACACAGGCATTTCCCAGATGCCCCAGGAGATGTCTCCTGGGGGATCCATGCAGCATCCTCTGGGCTGTCTCACGCAACAGCCGAAGCGCTTGGGTAGCTGCTGTGCTTGCAGTCGGTATAGATTTGCTTCCAGATTATACTGAGCTAGACAAAAGGAAGACAGTGCTCCTTGTAAATAACAAGCCAAATATTTTCAGGAATTATTCTCTTGCCCCAGACACTGAGAAAGGGGGTGAGGGATGGGTGCCCCTGAAGCCACATTTGTGCTGGGAAGGAGGGCAGTGGGTCTTTGGGGCACTGTTCCCATCTGTGCCCACAGTCACTATTTCTGCCACTGCTGAGAGCAGCAGCTGTGCAAGGGAGACCAGAGCCCTTGCTGCAGCTATGGGAGCAGCCTCACAGAAATGGGAGCTCAGATCCCCTCACTGCCTCCCTGGCTAATGTAAAGGGTAGAGGTGGTTACTTCAATTCCCCAAGCAATTTCTTTCTAGTTACAGATGTTACATCATCTCAGGACCTTTACTGCTGTTGGGAGCTGCTTTACTGCACAGGGAAGCCCCTGGAAGACAACCAGACTGTTTCTAAAGAAAGACATGAAAGTCTGTATAAATTGGTGGAGACGGCAGTACAGCATCATGATGCACATCACTGCAGCTGCCTTTCGCTCCTGAGCAAAGACCAACGTCCTGAGCTACACAGGGACTCCACTGCAGCACTTTCCATCAAAGTTAAATCCACAGCTTGGAGCGAGATGCTCACCTTCCGTGAGTAATGAACTAGAGACATCAGCCAGGACTTCACCAGACACAGCCCTCCAACTGGAAATGCAAAAAGGTGGACGTAAAATCCTTGCGAGGGAAATAGTGGTGCTGATTGGACTGGATGTGGGAGAACGAACAGGCAATATGACTGACCAAGACATGCTTCACTGTTTATGATAATTAAAGTTTGAAGGGCAAAATGTGTGTTAGACGTAATTTCCTGCATTGACCTCAAAGCTCTTTATAGCAAAAGTATTTATATGCTACAGAAAACTGTCCCTTGCTTCTGCAGGTGTGACACCAGTTGATAGTGGGGGCTCTGCATGCGTATCCTGAGTGAATACGGCCCACCTTTGAACTCCCATCCCATGCGTGCCAGCCAGGTTAACCTAGGAAACCTGAAGTTATTGTAATCCCCCACAGGAGTTCTCTCCGATTGCTCAAAGGCAATAAACAACTTTTATGAAGAGAACACAAGACATTATACATTCCTATTAATGACAGCTTCACATTTCTTTGAAGTCTTTATGACTAGGGAAACATANAGCAACATCCCTTCCAGTGGTGAGCAAGCACTACGTCATTTGCTCAAGGACACCAAGAAGACTACAGGCTGCTGGAGCACACACATGTAAGGGTGCAGAAGCATCCTGAACCAGCACATTAACCAGACCTGATGTCTTTCCTGTCACCAGGTACCAAGGGATCTATCCATCCACCTCACAAGATGAAACCAAATGGTGGTGTGAAGTACCATAGAGAGTAATTCAGAGGAAACAAGCATGAAAGCACTGAGCATCCCACAATGATGTCCATGCTTAAGGCTGAGCAAAGCCAAGATCATGGTATCTCTCCCTGTAGGTGCAGAGAAGGGCCTGGCTCTGTGGCGGCTTGCTGGAAGAGGAGGTGGGAAAGCTGGGGTCTGGAGGGGGAGGGTGTGTGCTGTGGTTTAACCTGCCCAGCAGCTAAAACAACCACACAGCAGTTCACTCATTCTTCCCCAACACCTTGAGGGATGGGGGAGCAGCACAACTGCTCACCACCTGCAGACCACTGATGCCCTAGTTCCCAAGCTGTGATCTAAACGCCCGGCCTGCTTCCCCCAGGTAATATTCTATACGTGATGCCATATGGTATGGAATATCCCTTTGGCCAGTTGGGATCAGTTGTCCTGGCTGTGTCCTCTCTCAGATTCCTGCCCCTCCTCCAGCTTCATCACTTGCGGGGGATGGGGGGGGGGAGCGAGAAGCTGAAAAGTCCTTGACTTTTGTAACTATTGCCTAGCAACAATCAAAAAATCAGCTCGCTATCAACACCATTCTCACCCTAAATCCAAAACACAACCCTACACTAGCTACCAGGAAGAAAATTAACTCTATCCCAGCTGAAACCAGGACAGGGTGCTGGGATGCCTGAGCTGCTGAGAGGCGT